>JACEFZ010021611.1:0-115310 GCA_014155875.1 Cepaea nemoralis | reverse complement strand
TATAAGTTTGTGGCGAACTAAGTGCTCTAGTGTTTTTGTAGATGTGCTTTTCTAGCGGTTTGGATAAAGAGGATAATATAGAAATTGGCCTATAATTACTCATGATACAATCGTCTAATGAACCAGCTTTTAAATGAGGATACACTTTAGCGATTTTAAAGGCTGATGGGAAGTGACCTTTGGTGAGACATTGATTGTATATAAAAGTTAGTGACTCGCAGATCGCCGGTGCAGCATAGCGAAGGATCCGATTACTGATTCCATCTAGTCCTGATGAGTTATTGTTTTTTAGGCTACTGAGATGAGTAAATACTTCAGTGGTCGTCATTAGCGGTATGTTTATGGGAATGTCTCCATAGCATTTGCTCTCACAGAATGATGATAATAAAGATATGTCATGAGGCACATCTGGTATTGCGGCCTTCAGTTGGTTTATGTCAGACTGAAAGAAACTACTGAATTGATCACATGTAACCTGATTTGATGGTAACGGTTGTGAAGATTTGTGTTTGTTTGTCAAGGTATTAATTGCTTTCCATATATCTTTAGTGTTGGTTTTATCTATTATTAAGTTCTTAAAATAGTTTTTCTTTTCCTTTCGAATAACATATTGAACTTTGTTTCTCAGACGACGGTACATAGTTAGAATCTCTATTTTTATGTACCCTGTCCCGGTCTCTCATAAGCTCAACTACCTCCTGTGTGATCCACGGGGGTTAGTGTGATGTTTAACACGAACTTCCTTAAATGGAACATGCTTATCAAATACGCTTAGAAAGGTCCTTCAGCCAGTGCTCCAGAGCATCATCTGGGTCAGGAAGCTGGTAAACATCGTCCAGAGATGAGTTGAGCAAGTCTTGTAAGAAGGCATCTGATTGAAGTTTTTGTAATTTCTATATTTTATACTTATATGTTTGTGTTTGGGAGTTTTGGTACCTCTTTTCGACCACGTGCAACATACTGGGTAGTGATCGCTCATTGCATTAATAGGTACAGTACATTCTGTGATGTTGTCAGCACACGTAGTATAGATATGATCTATAAGTGTTGCAGATGAATTTGTTATTCTAGTGGCTTGTTTGACTAACTGTTGGAAGTTATATGACTCTATTATGTTTTCCCATGTTTTGTTTGATTTGTTAGTGTCTATGTTGAAGTCGCCTAGCAGTATTATTTCTCTAGCATTACTAAAGACTACATCCATCATAGTGGTGAATTTTTCATACCACATATTTCCTGCATTGGGGTTTCGATAAAGATAGCCAACTACTAGGGGTATGCGATTTTGAAGCTTAACCTCAAGCCATACACACTCAATCTCACAGGTTTCAAAATCTAGCCTACGGTGGGCATTAAGCGAGTTAGAAATATAAACTGCAATGCCCGTCTCTTGTTTCTGATAGGGATCTCTTCTATTGGTTTTAAAGCCTCTGATAGCGGTGTCATCATCTGAGATGTTGTATAACAGAGCCGAATGAGTTTATACAAAGGGTGTTTATTTCTTATAGATGACATCTGGACATAATATGGCGTCCTCTCCGTTCTTGCTCTAGATGTAAACTAAAAACTTGATAACAAACCACGTCACGACTTGAGCATCTCTCCTCCCCTTTCACTCCCGATGCTCAATCGTGCTGTAGTAGCCTTTTCCCACCTAATACTAATACGCCACTTCTGTTACACCTCCCTATGTTTACTAAAGAATTTTTCTTGTAAAGGAAAAAGTCTTTACTCCTAATCCCCTTACTCTATTCCCTCTTTTTCCTTACCTCCCACAGTTCCTCTAATCTTCCCCAACCCAACTCCAACTTAAGTAAATATTCTATTCTTTAACTCTTTCCCCTGTTATATAGTCATCCACTATATATTTATATATTTCTGGCTCGTTCTTGGCTCCTCATAGTTCCTGTATAAAATATACATATCATAAGAATAAGAATAGCTCATATAATCTTTATCGTACCTTTGACATTATAAAATTCCTCACTCTTCCACAACACAGGATGGACAGAAACAATGTAGTTAGAAAAAGTAAAGAAGCGGTGCGCACCGAGTGAAAAGTATAAAGAATGAATAGTCAACATGACCACATTTACATACAGTAATGAATAGTCAACACACTCCCATTTACCTCCCTTGCCAATAAAAACATTTTTGTAAAATAATTTTTTAAAATACATCTTATGAAATAGATATTTGTTCTCTATAAATCAATTTGACATAAGTTTTCACAACACTTATATATTCAACATTTATATTGCCATCCACAATCTTGTCTACATTTCACTATCTCATCCTTAACCACGAGCCCATGTTCATATTCTATGAACATTTTTAACATAATTCACGCTGGTTTTTCACAGCTCCTATATCTTGCCCCCATACATCCCATGATCTGCTTCTTTGTCCAACTATATATATATCCCCGCTTATATGCTGCCATTCACAGTCTTCCCCCAACCTTATATCTTCATATAACGCTGTTCCTATTTTACTAACACTTCATATCTATAAGAACCTCTTCGAGCAACTTAATATTCACAAAGAGAATATGTCTCTATATTATCCCTCAGTAGTTTTGTTAACTCTTTTCTGAACGAAAGGCCTTAAATAAAGCCCCATGTATTTGAAAATTAAACTTACTTAACTAAATTTATAACCTATTCATTAACAATGTAACTTAATATACAAAACCACTCAATTAAGCGAAATAAAATCAAAACAAGACGTCATTCCCCCCAAATTATCCAAAGAAAAACACATTTTAAAATAACATAACATGCATTTTATCAAATCAGAATAAAATATTCTATTACTACCTATCACTATTGATCTCTTTTACGGACCAATAGTTTGTACTCAAAATTCTAGGAACTCATTAATCCTATTCTAAATCAAGACCAAATCAAGTAAAAAAAACATATTATATATGAGGCATTGAAACTTAGATTCAATAAAACAAATGTCTTCCCTCTAAAGAGAAGGTTTTCAAAAAAAAGTGTAATTCACTTCAAATCAACTACGTACAGTGGCCCATCCACATTGGCCTCCTATACGAATCAATATAACACATATCTATCCCTACAAGTCATTCGATTTTTATAATCGTGAAAACACAACAACTCACTGCCCAGTATATATATCTGTTATTTACAGACCAATATCCTAACTTAGAACAATATCTGTTCTCTCTACACAAAAAATCAATCATCGACAATGACCGTACCATCATTGATTCTCTCCCCTCACCACTTTCCATCTTTTTCTAGCCTAACTCCTAACACATCATAACATCCGGAATATCATCTTAAGTAAGCACTGTAAACTACAGGTTAACTCCTTTTATCTATTACTAATGTGGCGATTATTCCAATGTCATCTCAATGTACCAGCCATCATCTACTTATCAATTAACTTGTGGCTCGTCCTGCCAATTATTTCCCTTGGACTTGTACCAAACATCACTATAACTTTTTAATCATTACCGTTAAGCACGGCATTTCTAGCACCAATAAAAAAAAACTTGTCTATTTGCTATAGAGTACCTCCACCTATTGTACTACTACCTAATTTGTCCAATCAACGAAAAGTCAAGAAGTAGAAACATAAAATCAACCAGCAATTCTATCACAGAGAGAAAAAATATATATGCCTCCCTCAAACCTACCTCTATATTAGTTATCTCACTGCTTAACTACTCCTCAAGACCACTTATAAAAAGTATCCATAGAAGCCTTTTCCATTTCCACCGTTTCGTATACTTCTTCAAGCATCACTTTCCCTTCCAAATCCTGAAACTTATAACTTGCTATCTGCAGTATTCTCTATCTATCTACCTCCTACGTTTCCACTTCTTCAATAACTCCAAGTTTCTTTGAGTAAGTGCTATCTCTACATCAATATCCTCCTCCTCGTACACCTTATTAGTTTCCTCCATACTACTAATTGATTCTGACTTTTCATCCATTTCTTCTTCTTCGTCTGTATGTCTCTCGTTAGCAGCCGCTAATCTCTTCCGTTCAATATCCCATCTAATTTGTCTATCATTATTTCTTAAGGACCTTTCTAGTAGAGGCATATCTTCACCGCTTGTTGAATAATCTCTAATTCTCCTCTGTCTTTTTACTTCTCTATCTCTTTGTTTATCCATTCTTCTTTTCGTTGCTTGTCTAGTATTCTTAAATGGAGCACCTATTTCCTCTTCCATACTATCAAAATGACTTTCATTCACATTTTCTTCTTCTATTGTTTTTGGTATCGTCTGTTCTTGAGTATCCTCGTAACCTGGAGTTGTTAGTAACTGATTTTGTGCTGGACCTTTTCTAAAACTTGGGGTTACTGTATCTCCTCTGACGACTTGTTCATCTAAATATCTCGTGTCTGAATAATAATTATTATTATAATTATTATTTTCCTTCTCATCCTCATCTCTTCTTAAGTGTTCAACGTGTGCCCTTGCCACATGTCCCGTGACTTGGTTCTTGATACTATACGATAAATTACCTAGTTTTTCCAAAACGTAATAACCTGGGACCCAACGAGCATCAAACTTAGAGTTTCTTCTATGCTTCTTATAATAAACTCTATCACCTACATTAAACTCCTGTAATTTCGTATTTACGTTTTTGTACTTTTTCTGTCTTTCTCTAGCTTTAATTATATTATTCTTTAGTCTTATGTGTGCTTTATGCATTTCCTGTATAATAGTCTCTTGAAAGTCCTCCCCCATATATTTCCGTCTTGGTTTTAATAGATTATCTATAGGTAGTATTGGTTCTCTCCCGTGTATTAAATAGAATGGTGAAAACCCCGTGCTCTCATTTTGATTTGTGCGAATAGCGCTAAGGGCAGGTCCTAAGAATAGATCCCAATCTTTTTCATGTTCATCAACAATCTTTGCAATAACGTCGTATAACGTCCCATATTGACGTTCGTTCTTAGCATTTGAAGAAGGTCTATAGTATGAGGTCTTTATATGTTTTACATTCAAATCTTTTAATAACTTTTCGAACTTTTTATTTACAAATTCCCTACCATTATCCGTAAGTATACTTTGTGGGCAACTAAATCTTGGTACGAACTCTTGTAAAAAAAAATATTAATGACAGTATCTGCGCTCTTATCTGGAATTGCATAAACTTCTGGCCAAAGACTGTAGACGTCTACTATATGAATTAAATACACGTTTCCTGACAATGTTCTAGGGTGAGGACCCGATATATCTAAACTAATCTTTTGCATTGGGAACTGAGGAATATCTGTATCTTGTAAGGGACACTTAATTGTTTTCATATTCCTTAACCTGCATTTTTCACACGTATCTACATATTTGCAAGCAGATTTAAACAAGTTTGGCCAATAATATTTGCTCGTAAGTGCTTTCACCAATTTATCACGACCGAGATGTCCATTCTCATCGTGATATGCTTTTAAAACTTCATTTTCCAAATGTTTTGGAATATATTTCCTTAACTGTTCGTTCCTTTCACACATATAGTATAACTGTCCGTCCTCTTGTAAAACCAAATAATTCTTCTTATATTTGTTTTCCTCCGTTTCTCTTAATTTCTGTATTATTTGTAAGACTTTTGGATCCAATTCTTGTTCTTCTTTCATATTAAATTGTGCTAAATGTGGGTCTTCTGCTCTATGTTCCGACTCTTGACCTGATGGTAAACTCTCAAACTCTTCTCTATTTATTATGGCAGAATCTAATATATTTACTTGCCAGTTTCGGTCGTCTATCTCTGGTTCAGCTTCATCTTCTGTGTCTCCTGATGACTGTGGGTACGGGATCCTAGACAATAGATCAGCGCATGTGTTAATCCTACCTGGTATGTACTCAATTTTTGTGTTGTATCCCTGTAGATTCAATGCCCATGTCTGTATTTTCATGTTCTGCACTGGAGCTTCTAAAAGAGACTTTAAAGGCATATGGTCAGTTCTAATAATAAAATTTGCGTTATGTAAGTAGTAATTCAGTTTCTGAAGAGCATAATGAATAGCATACGCTTCTTTTTCAATAGTCGTCCATTTTCGTTGCGACCTGCTAAGTTTATGAGATAAGAAGTAAATTGGCCTTTCATTTTTAACCCCTGGTATTCCAGACTCTTTTCCTTCATATGGTTGAACCAAACATGCTCCTATTGCATTGTCCGAAGCATCTGTATATAGTATTAACTGTTTATTCAAGTCTGGATGCGTCAATAGTGGTACCACTGTTAAACTGTTTTTTAAAAACTCGAACGCTTTTTGACACTCATCATCCCACTTAAACCTAGCGTATTTACCCGTCAAATTTGTAATAGGTTCTGCAATCTTTGAAAACGCTGGGACACAGCGCCTATAATACCCACAAGTTCCTATAAACGCACGCACTTCCTTAACATTAGTTGCAGGAGGTAATTCTTTAATAACCTTTATCTTGTCCTGGTCTGGTTTAATTCCGTCTCTATTTATAATATAACCCAAATATTTTGTTTCTGTCTTTAAAAACTGGCATTTACTAAGCTTCAATTTAACGTCATGTACTCTTAATCTATCGAATACTAATCTAATATGTTTTAAATGATCATCCACATCTCCTGCTGTAAAAATCAGAATATCGTCTATATATGCTAATGCAAACTTTTGCATACCTTCTAATACTTCATTTATTAAGAGCATGTAGTGAGACGGCGCAGTTCGAACCCCGAATGGCATTCGTAAGAATTCGTAAGAACCCATATGGGTACAGAAAGCACTCTTCTTTTGAGCATCCTTCGACATCGGGATACACCAGAACCCTGATCTTGCGTCTAGCGTCGTGAAAAATGTAGAGCCATTAAGCAGCCCCAAAATATCATCAATTACTGGCAGTGGGTACGCTACATTCTTAGTGATTTTGTTCAACGCCCTGTAGTCGCAGCAGAACCGACTTGAACCATCAGGTTTGGCCACGATGACGACCGGAGATGACCATTCTGACTTCGATCTTGTTATTATTCCTGCTTTCAACATATCTTCTATTGCCTTTTCCACAATTTCTCTATTTCTTAATGGAGTTCTATATGGTTTTAAACTAATTGGTGGATGGTCTCCCGTATCTATTTCCATTGTAACTGTTTGTGTCTTTCCCAATTCCAAATCATTAATTGCAAATACATCCTGATTTTGCTTTATATGTTGTTCTAATACTTCCTTATTTTCTGGCAGAGCTTTTAACTGTGCCAACAATTCTTGTTCCCTTGTCATTTTGTCTAGTGAATGTATTTGGGCTGTATTTCTTCTGGATGGATGGATCAATTCATCCATTTGTACGTTCCCTCTTCTTCCGCGTCCGCGTCTGTTATTAACTCTTTCACTAGAAGTTTCTGAATAACTTGTTCCCGACATTTCTACTCTATCCGTTGCCAATATGTCACTAACGTTATGTTCTAGTTTGGCTATTACACATCCTCTGTATAATTTGATTTCTCTACCTGTGTTGTTGATAATCATCACTGGAAAGGTTAAGTGTTTATCCAACGCTATTATTCCATCCGGAACTTCCAAACCAGGCTCATCAATTACTTCCTCTTGCAACTCAGTGATTCTGACTGTGTTTCCTGCCACATAATATGGGTTTCTCTTCAGCTTTGCTTGTATCAAATTAACCGACTGTGGTTTTAACGTCGTGGACATTTTAACTCTAACTAGTGCTGATATATGCATGTCTTCCTCCATATCTACATAGACGTCCTTGAATTTTAATTTATGTAAATCAAAGAAAAGTCTTACTCCATTTTTTATTAAAAAATCTCTTCCTATCAGCATGTTTCTATTTAAAACTTTCACTACATGAAAAAGATGTCTTATGTTGATCCCTCCTAATTTAAAATTAATCATTGTTTGTCCAATTACTTGTAAATTCTGTCCTGTAACAGAATGAAGATTATTATGACTCTTAATTATTCTACAATTTCTCATTATTTTATATAAAAAACTTTCTTTAATTACACTAACCTGAGCTCCTGAATCAATTAATGTACGAACTCTATATTTTCCTATTTCTATTATACATGAACTATGATCTGTTGTCTTCACTGTAAACTGTTTGATTTCATCCAATTGAGAGCACTCTCTGCTCGTCTTGTTATATCTGTTATTAAAATATTCTTTAAATCTTGGGACCTTGTTATTTACCCTCCTACCACAGGTCCTATCTAATAGGTAGGGCGCCGGTTTTCCTGCGTTCTTGTACCTGTAAAACTTCTGTGTCTATCTTCCACATTCCTATTCAACCTGCTATTGCCACTTCTACTTTGTATATTCGACTGGACACGCCTGTTACCACAAAAACGAGACACATGTCCGCGTTGACCACAAAACCAACAGACTATATTTGTGTTGTTTGTTTTTCCTACTGTCTCACTTGTAGGATACCTCATTTGTCTTCTTTCATCATAAGCATTTCTATTACTACCTTGCAACGTTTGTATACCTCCTCTCCTATTCCATCCGAACCTTGTTTGTCCTATTTCCATAGGCTCCTCAACTCTATCTTCTCGACTAGTTCCTATTTCTCGTCCTGTTCTCAACCTAAATCTACGTCTCAAATTTTCTTCTTGCACCGCGATATCTACAGCTTGTGACAACCTCTCAGGGTTTTCTCTCATCAGCTTAAACTTTAACCCATCGGATTTTATGCCATCCACAAAAATTCCGACTAACATCCTCTCCACCTCTTCTCCTCGTACATTCTGTCCTAAGAATGCCTCTTCAGCCAGGTTAATCAACCTATCGCTGAACAATTGTACCGTCTCTCCGTTGTTTTGTTTAGCCTGTCTCAACACCGAAAACGCATGTTGTGGATCCGTTATTTCCGCGTATTTACGTGCTAAGTCTTCTTTAAACTGCTCCCATGTCTCATCTACTCTAGCCTCTAATTTTCTTCTTATATGATCCGAAACCGGTTCTGTTGCCGCCTGATACGCAAGTCTCATTTTTTCTTCATCTGATGCAGAAACCAAATATGCATACTTTTCTATGGAAGTTACCCACTTCTTAAACTCTCTGGCCTGTCCACTAAACTTAACAATTTCAGTTGCCATTCACTGTTGTTTTATGACCGTATGAAGTCTACCTACCGCTGTTCCTACCCCCGTCAAAACTTCTGCCAAGGAGTCCTGTTCCGTCATGCTGAAATATTATTATACAGACCAAGCAAATTTTCAAGCAATCAATTTCACATTTGTAACCTGCTAATTTAAGAATTACAATTCACATATACACCAAGAACAGTTCGACCAGCTAATAGGTTTACAGATTACCCTACTCTTGTTTCCCGATCCAAGCAAGACGTATTCTTCTAGATTCGCCGTCAGGTTAAACTCAAACGCTGTATTAGTTGAAACCAACCGCGCAGTTCAGGTAGTTCCTTCTTCTAAGTTAGTTTCTCTTCTTAGGATGCCTCAGTACAGTACTTCAACCCTTGGTTGGGTCCCTTCTGAGATGGAGTACATCAAATCGACGTCTTGAGAACGACTCACACGTAACAGAGCCCAAAAGGATTAGCGAGCGGCTCTTATTTGCAGCGGAGCCCCGAGATAGTCTGACTACGTCAAAAAAACATGGGCCAATCAATGAAGGAACGAGATATTTAGCTGCTGTCCTGATTGTCTTTAAACAACGTTCCTTTTTCTATCACGACTCAGTTGCTAGCGAGCTCAAAATAAAACTCATTAACGTTGTCCCCAACATTTTGATTTGATGACCTGAGTTGTCCGAATTCATCAGTATTCTGGAAAAACTTTGATTTTTGATTATGACTGTAGGCGAGTAAGTCTTAAAGTTGTTGTTTTTTTTTTTTTTTTTTTTTTTTTAAGTTCTGCCAACTTGATTTGAGGCAAGGCTTAACTTGACTGGCTATTGAAAAATTCTTGCTCACCTGAAACAACGATCAGACTGGATTGACCTTCAGCAAAACTCCTGCTCGCTCGAGACAACGGTTAAACTGGCTTGACCTTCAGCAAAACTCCTGCTCGCTCGAGACAACGGTTAAACTGGCTTGACCCTCAGCAAAACTCCTGCTCGCTCGAGACAACGGTTAAACTGGCCTGACCTTCAGCAAAACTCCTGCTCGCTCGAGACAACGGTTAAACTGGCTTAACCTTCAGCAAAATGATGACAATCGCAGGCGCTGCAACCCGTTATGGCAAGTTGGTTTTCATTCTTCTCCTGACGACAATTAAATTTTGATAGCAGGTCCGTGCAGTGAGGATCCTAAAACCTTGAAAAACACTTACAGACAACCACCCCTAGCCGGGCTTTTGGCTGCTGTAATTCTCACAAACGAGTTATTGGCCATTTTTAACTTCGCTTTTCCTTTCAACAACAGTATAAACTCGTGCCACAATTCTGTCTTTGGTTACTTGATGTAAACAGCGTGAGATCTCTTCAAAAATTTTAGTTTAGTTCTATGTTCACCTTGTACAGCATGTTGTGATTCCGCGACGACACTCCAAATTCGTATCCTGGTTCAAAGGCGCCATTTCTGCTCTTATAACAGAGCCGAATGAGTTTATACAAAGGGTGTTTATTTCTTATAGATGACATCTGGACATAATATGGCGTCCTCTCCGTTCTTGCTCTAGATGTAAACTAAAAACTTGACAACAAATCACGTCACGACTTGAGCATCTCTCCTCCCCTTTCACTCCCGATGCTCAATCGTGCTGTAGTAGCCTTTTCCCACCTAATACTAATACGCCACTTCTGTTACAGTTGCTATTTAATCGACTTTCGCTAACGCCGAACATGTGAAAATTTTGATTAACTGTAAGTTATAGTTCAGGCAGCTTCAGATGGGAATCACGAGCTAGTTATTGCTCGTGGTTGGCGAGTGGGTGGGTTGAGGATGTGTGAGGGGTGAGTGTGTGTAGGTTAGGGGTGGGAGGGGATGTGTGTGTGGGTATGGGATGTGTGTGGGGGGATGTGTGTGTGGGGGAGGGGAGATTGTGTGGGTGGGTGATATGTGTGTAAGTGGGGGATGTGTGGATGGGTGTGGGTTTTGTGTGTGGGTAAGTGCAGTATATGTGAGTTTGCGGGAATATGTGTGTGTGGGTGTTGGATATGTGGTTGGGGGATGTGTGTTTGGCTGAGTAGTTGGGGGTGTGTGGGTGGGTGGTGGAGGATATGTGGGTGGGTGAGTGTTGGTAGGTTATGGGATGGGTGGAGGATGTGTGCGTGTGGGTGGGGAGATGTGTGAAGGTGGGGGATGTGTGGGTGGGTATGGATGGGTGATTGCATGCATATGTACCTGGGTTTGTGTGTGGGTGGGTGGGTGGGTGGTGTGTGGGGGGGTGTGGGTGGGATGTGTGTGTATGTGTGTGTGGAGATGGTGTATGTGGGTGGGTGTGTGGGATGTGTGGGTTGGGGGATGGGTGGGGTCATGTATTTGCCTGTGGGTATGTGTGTGGTTGGGTGGTGGATGTGTGAGTGGGGGACACGCGGATGGATAGGGGATGGGTGGGTGGGTGGGGGATTTGTCTCATAACATGGTAACATGCATTGTTTATGCTTACAACATTCATTTGACAATGTTGTTTCCTATGTAAATGCACTATGCACTGATGAACGAAAGATGAGTGATTGGAAGGGCCGAATGTAAGACGGGCCTGCGTGCCCAATATGTTACTCTTCGAAAATAAAGTTTGTTCGTTCGTTCGTTCGTTCGTTCGTTCGTTTGTTTGTGACGTGTGAGAGGTACTTGAGTTGCGGACAGTTGGAGTCTGGACGTAGAAGTGGACACGTCGTTCAGACTACTATGATATAGTGGCCTCACAAGAGCTAAGAACAGACTTGTATTGTGTTTATCTTTATGATAAGAATTTAGTTTAATATTTATGTACCGTGAACGATACATTTGATTTGAATCGATTGTGAACAAAACATGTAAGATACAAGATTCTAGAGATTATATGAACCATCGCTGGTATTCCTTGTGGTTTGTAAGTTATTTTAATTGTTGTATTCTTATGCAGCGAGGAAGGATGTAATGAGTGAATGAGCAAGAATATTACATCTTGAAGGTTGAACCTAGAATTAGAAGATTTAATGATAATAATAATACGTCTCAAAATAGATCAAATAAAGTTGAGAGGGCTGAAAATGTCTAGAAACGAAATCCCTCCTTAAACTGATTCAATGCCAAACCAATAATAAATTTCGACCCAACATGGTACACCATCTAATGAACATGTGTGATAAATTTCCGTTCACTGAGCATTGATGTTGTGGAAGATACCACGGAACAATACAAATAACACGATGACCCTAGTACGGCCATATATCGTCCACATATATCGCGCGCGCGCACACGCACACACACACACATACACACACATACACACACACATACACACACACACACACACACACACACACACACAAAACATGTCAACAAGGCCACAATAATTTCATATGTGTTCACTATTTTCTGCCCAGACTATAACCTTGGAGCCGTCAGAATGCCATGTATAGTCAGGAAGAAGCACACAGACTACTGCAGTGATCCGCTTCATAAACGGAATCGGCTCAAGTAATGGCCCTACGCTTCTGAAGGAGTAAAGACAATGCATGATGATTACTTGCAAGCAACTGTCTGGGAGAGTAGTTAACAGTAGCAACTGTCAAGTTAGTAAGTAAACTGATGAGTGGATTTGTGTAACAAATGGCTGGGTAGGGATGAATATCTATGAGTGGATTTGTGTAACAAATGGCTGTGCAGAGTTAAAGTAATAACTAGGAATGGGTCAGCGCAACAAATAGCTGAGACGGAAAGGCGCTATATGATGTATTGAGGAAAACAGAGAAGCTGAGTTCAGAATAGATCTGGACAATAAAGTGTTTGGTTGTAGTCAGTGTTGAATGTATTATTGATGGCTGTGGACAGAATCAGCCCTGGCAAGTACATGCATTTTGCTGGAGTCAGTGCACAACGTGCGATGAGTTGCTGGGTACAGCATGTGACTTGTCGTGATCACATAGTTATCACACCTGCCGACAATAGAGGAGCGTTAGTGGTTTGGAGGACAGACTTGTATATACAGGAAGGTAACAAACAACTTAGGGAGTGCAACTTTCTACAGACCACAGCCAGAAGATGGGCCCGTCAATAAACAACACTCATGGTCAAGAACGTGACGAATGCTATCATCTGGCAAGGTCTTTTGCTCCGCTCTGCCACCACATTGTTTATCGATGATAGTTGCTTTCGCAAACCAACCTTTTATATGCTGCTTAAGATACACAAGCCAGGCAACCCAGGTAGACCTATCATCTCTGCCTGCTCTTGTCCTACTAAACGGACTTCATAGTTCTTATGCAACATATTTCAGTCGTTGGTTGCTTATCTCCCTTCGTATATCAAAGACTCAAACCACGCTATCTCTATCTTCGATTCCATCAGTTTCACATTCCCTTCTCAACACCATATCTTCACTTTAGAGAAGTCTTGGAATTTTTCTTGACAAAAGGCACGGCCTCGCCATAGCCACCGGACCGCTGTTGCGTCTCGCAGAGTTAGTCCTCACTCTCAATTCATATGGATTCAATGAGGACTATTTCGACCAGATTAGCGGGGTGGCTATGGTCACTATGATGGTTCCGAGTTGTCCTACCTTTTCATTGACTATCTGGAGCACCAGGTATGAAGTCAGTACACCGGTAGACTCCCGGAGCTCTACGGGGGGGGGGGGGGGGGGGGGTATGGTGTATCGATTACTGCTTTGGTGTTTCAGACATGTCTTTCTCTGATCTCCAGGACTTCATTGACCTTTTTCTCAAACTTTCATCCCAGCATCAGACTTTCCTTCACTATTTCTTCGTCCGCTGTCAGTTTCTTAAATCTAACAGTCTCTTTAGTTCCGCTGATCTATGCACGACGGTTTATTACAAACCAACTGACTCGCACGCATTCCTTTTGTATACCTTCTCCCATCCTCCCTTTTGTAAGGGTTATATTCCTTTCTCCCAACTGTTACGTCTCCGATGGCTTTGTCAGGATAATATTGACTTCCGCCAAAAGCCCACGAAATGTTTGACTTCGATGGACCTACCCACGTGCCCTTGAAACTCAGAGTCTGGCATTCCCTAAGACCACTTTCTACAACAGTGAGGGTTTCTCTTGCACGAGCCGCAACGTTATCTATGCGATCATTTCACGCGTTGTAACATGAGATATATCCGGCAAACAACAATACGTCTAGCCGACAGATTTAGGCAACACCTCTCTGATGTTAACAGTTGTTCCCAGAAACCCGTATAAATACTCTTCTGTATAAATACAGTTCTGACCATCGTAGCGTGGCCGACATACAGGTCACGGCGATCAAATCGTGTGCATCGCACGAACTTGATCGTAAGACATTGAAACCCGTCTCATTTTCCAACTGGGTTCACTCTCACCCCATTGCCTCAATGTCCAAAACAGCTTCCTTTCACCCACCCCGTCCCAAATCTCCGTAGTTGTATTGTCTACTAAGAACGGCCTGTATCCATGTCGCCCGCAGCTGTGTTTTGAACGCGTTTTGCGTAATTACTAACTGCGTCCGTAACCCCTTCGCCACAGAGATGGCTATAAAACTCTGTCAAGACCTGTCATTTACTGCAATATAGTACCTTACGGTGTATGGCAGAGGGGTCTTGAGCCTGGGGAATTAAGGCCGCCTGGCTAGTGCAGTCGCCGCGAATTGTGCAGGTTAGAGTTTTCGTTTTGCTCCTGACAGAAAAAAACTCCACACTTTACCGAGAACTCGAACCCGGGTCTCCTGAGGGAGAATCCCGCATTCTAGCCAGTAGGTCAGCCGCTCCTCTTGAGTTGGCTATAGTCCACTGCTATTCTATATTTCACCGCCCGCTCACATAAGCGCCTCACCTTCCCCCTAGCGGGTGTTCTCACCCTGAGTGGCTAGACCAATCCCTGGGCTTGTGGCGTTTTTGACATTTGTTACACTGACCAGCCTTAACCACACATCCGGTTCATTCAATCCATTGATAGCCATCCAATGCGTAAATATTTTAAGATGTATTCAGCCACAACAAGGATACAGATAAGTAACCGTTGTATGTTCATGTAGTGATGGGTGGTATCAACGGACGAACAGGAACACAAAGAGTACCGTGGGATGAATGCATGGGACTATTCAGTGACACACAGACTGAATGAATTAGCAATGGTCAACACCTACTCAACATATGCTCCGAACACGAACTAATAATAAAAAATAGTTTTTTTCCCAACATCGTCGTAGCCACACCAAAACCTGGTATAAATGGAATTACATAAATCAAGCATCTCAAATTGACATTATTCTACTTAGGAAATCAGACAGAAGACTACTATTTGATTAAAGAGTACAACAAATACAGACGTTGATAATGATCACAAACCAGTCATAATAAAAATAAACAACAACAACAAAAGATTTCAACATACAGGAAAATTAAAAAAAACAAAAAGGTAGCAACATATGTCATAAATTACAGTAGGCTTCAGGAAAATACTGTTAAAGACGAAATAAATCAAGAAATTAAAAACAAAAAATAAAACAATAAACTACATAAGAATATCCCTGACTACTCAAGCGTAGATAAGGAATGGACAATTTTCAAGACTGCCGTGCTCGACACACTGGAAAACGAACTACTTAACCCCAGACATAATAACATAGAAAACCTTAGTTTTGTGCCTAAAGCTATGGACAACAAGAACCAAACCTCATCCCTGCAGACGTCAAAGCAGTTATTACAGAAAAGTCCGAAAAACAAATCCCGGATCCAGATGGAATAACCACAGAAGCTATTCAGGCATGTGGGAAAACAGGAATTAAATGGTTGACAAGACTTTTTAGTACAGCATGGGAAGAAAGAAAATTCCCAGAAGATTGGCAACAGGCAATAATAGTGCCAATGTGGGAAAAGATAGGTAATATGAGAGAGTCTGAAACATACAGAGATACGAGTGTATCATTCCTGAACCATATAGGGAAAATGTACGCAAAACTATAGGAAGAAAGAGCTAGACCCATAGTTGAACAACAATTAAGCAAAGTACAATTCGGTTTTCTGAAAGGTAAAAGTTGCACTGATGCACTATTTACACTTAGACAAAAATTAGAAGGAAAAAAAAAACATTGAATATAGTGACCAGCAGAATACAAATTATGGACCATCCTTGAAGATCAATCCTAAAGAGAGAAAGGATACACGTTAATTTTCCTCAATGTGATCCTGCCCGTTATAATCAGTTAAGCTAGCACTGGCTCATATGCTTGCTCTAATATATCTATTGATAGATATAGAGTTCAGAGAACCAAGGAATTCCTTCAGGGAACAATGTAACGTTTCCTGAAGGTCAACACTTTCTTGTCGGGGTTCCTTGCCTCTCTTCTCTCCCAACTGATTAATATCTAGGGTGTGTCTATTGACTTACTGACACGACAAGAAAATACTCAAAGGAGGAAATGACCTCTTACATAATTTATTAAAACATAAACATGTTTTATGGTCATTCATTACATTAACAACAACAAGTACAATTAATATTCTACATTAATAGGTACAAGTTCAAGAAATTTCCTTCCCTGGATGCCTGAAATATACATATTACAATTTCATGTAAGTTTGGAAAAGACTATCTTAACTTGCTTATCCTAGTTGTACTTCAGGGTGCCTGGATCCCTGATGTCACTAATTCTGGATCTGGTGTTATGCTCTCCTAAAGAGTGATAATTGTCTCCCTGGGTATAGGATAGTAATTGTTCCTTACACTCCAGCTAAGTTACCTTCCTACTGGGCTAGGACTGTTTGCAGGTGAGTTCTGGTTGGGATACTGTTCTGCATCACTTTGTTCAGAGACTTCACTCATAAAAGAAAGTCAGGCCTGGATCTAGATTCAGTCAAGCTGCTACCTTCACCAAGTACTGCATTCAACTACTGCATTTCACAACTGCATTCCACAACTGCATTCCACAACTGCGTTCCAACTAGTCAGGTCTGGATCTAGTGGTACCAATTTACTCTCTGAAAGTTCATCATTCAACAATCTCTAATCATACCATCAATATGACATTAGAAATGCAATGCTGTAAGTAACCATCAAGTGAAAGCAATAAGATGAATCTTGTTCTTAGAGAAAATAAACATAGAAGAAAGATAGTCTTGGTGTTCTCAATTAGTCATCACCAACATAATTGTTTGCTCTCCCTCCAATCTTCCACTATCAGGTGTTCAAGGTTTAACTAGCAGATGTGCAGTTTCATCTTCACTTATACCTGTCCTCCAGGTCTATAGTTTAAGTAATACCTTGATTGATTTGGAATTTGATAATTATGTTGACCATTCTCTTCTGTACTTAGTTTAGTTCTCTACATCTTTTTCTATTTAAGAAACAGTGTCTCATACATTATGGGTTTTGCAGAATCATTTCCCATTTCAATGAGTATTTGCTTATAAACAATATAAGTACTATTTTGGTATCAATTCTTGTATAGTATTCCGGCGAATTCTTTTCTAGTCCAAAGTTTTACAGCGAGTATATTCCCTCCTCTTTACCGTCTCTACACTAAGATTGTACTTCATTTATCATCATCATCATGCTCATTATAATCATACCATCAGCATCATGCTCATTATATCATTACCATCATCATCATGCTCATTATTATCATTACCATCAATCATCATGCTCATTATAATCATTACATCATTCTATCATTATCAACATCATCATGATTACATTAATATCATTACACTACATTCATCATCATCATCATTGTATTACATTATTATCATTACACTAGACCATACGTGTTAACAGGAGTGACATGAAATACAAAGTGGGATTTTGCTCAAGGTACAAAATCAGATGCTTGTAGTATGAGTAATGTATGATATGGTTTGTGTCGTGCTTAGCGCACAAACCGAGATGATTGTACGATAAGTGATATTTAATACAATGTGTTTTCATGCGTCGGAGTGTACTAAATTATTATTCAGTTTATGGGTTATGCCGAACAAGTTCTCTGGTGATAGACATGGCATTACACATCCAAGTTTGCCTTCTACCATGAGATTGATTGTTAACTCATACTACTCCTTTGCAGCATTCACTCATTCTCAAACATAATATTCATATGTATGGATGATCAATTCTCTCATCTATCAGATATCATTCATATGTGCATGGATGATCAATTCTCTCATCTATCATCATTCATACTTGCATGTAAGATAAGTAGCTAGACTTATGTGATTTCCCAATGATAACTTTAAATGTTAACACCACTGACATCACAATGAGATCTCACCCATTCATCAGACACAATCATATCTGTATGGATGACAATCATGCATATGTAGGTGCTTTATCCATGATAAATTCACAGGTTCAATAACAATGATATTACAATGAAATCTCATCCCTCATCAGAAATTATAATATTTCCTGATTGATAATTAATCATTCATACTGAGGTGTTTTACAAATGATACATTCACATCTGTTTACAATAATGAATCACACATGACACAAGCATGCTCTTCAATGACAATGATTTGTGTGATCATCAGACATAATTATGAGATTCTCAAAGGATACTTCCTCATGTGTAGCAATAATGAAAATACACAGGGGTCCCCACATTGTCTCATGAATTTATGTGATCTACTCAGTCTACATTCAGGCATTATGAATCTTAACCATTCTAGCATGCCGGTTGACTAAGTATTATTGTGTGGCACAAACATTAATTCCATATGTTTACAACATTGAAAATACATTTGACTCACCACATGGGTGCTTTACTCAACACACAAAATAATGATCCCTATAGAATCTATTTGGTTCTCATGTGTTCATGAAATACCAGAAAACTATTTGTTTTGCCCATGTGCTCATGTCAAAGATAAATCTACTGACTAATTACACAGTACACTAATTTCTCTATCAGTTCTGGCACATGTAAACTAGTTTTAAATCCTAAGTTCCTCACCACTCTAAATCATTACTGAATGAATTGACTACTTAAGAAATATGTACAACTTCAGTCTAATGCTCAACATCACTAAGTTGTTTAGCTGGGAGAAAATAAAACTCACTGTAGTTTTCTCCTGATGTACAGTTTATCTTATGACTATGATAACTGAGTATAATATTATTTAGTTTCTACTAGATTAAATTCTCAAGAACTTACAATTCTAAATCATTGTAGATTGAGTTGCTTAAGAAATTAATGTACAACTTGGACTAATGCTTATACATTAAATCAGTTGTTTACTTTGGAGGAAAATAAACTTCACTATGGTTATTCTTAATAGACAGTTTACTACCTGGTTTTACACACCTTTGACTTACCAATTCTTCTTGGGAAATAGACTGACAGACTAAACTTAACTAATATAAAATATAGCATTGTTTACCTCTTTTTCAATGAAATGCTCCAATCACCACTTGTAAACAACAAGATGTAAAGACAAGAATCGGCTTGTTTCCAAATCTACTGGCTGATGAGTTTCGGTCCTGTTATTCTCACATGTTCATAGCGAGTATAGAGCTACCAACACAGACATAGGCTCCTTTCTTATAGTTACGATGAGTGTGTGGCAAGTGAGAGATCTAGGACCAGTTGCTGTTGTTTTTATACCAGCTATTTCCGAGTTAACGTTTTTCCCCATATCCGCTCTTGATTCCTGAAGTGTGTGTTTTCCAATCCGGGGCGGTGTCGATTTTCCATTATCCCCCAAGTTTAATGGTACCAGTGATTTACGTTCTAGTACAATTTATTTTTGATTTGAGGAGATCTTGACAGCTAGTAGTAACGGCTTGTGAGTCATTATACCACACCATAGTTGAACAACAATTAAGCAAAGTACAATTCGATTTTATGAAAGGTAAAAGTTGCACTGATGCACTATATACACTTAGACAAAAATTAGAAAAACAAAATCATTGAATATAGTGACCAGGAGAATATTCTGTTTGTAAATCAGAAAAAGGCTTTCGATAGAGTAGATAGATACAAATTATGGACCATCCTTGAAGACAATGGGATACAAGGGCAACTGCTAGAAAACATCATCGTACCACTCGAGCCGAAGTGCAGTAAGAACACAAGAAGGTATATCAAATATGGTCACAGTCAATATAGGAGTGAGACAGGGATGCGTGCTTTCTCCTCTGTTATTTTTAATATCCACATGGATAGAATATCTAAAGAAGCAAGCTTTGACAGAACAGATTTAGAAAATTTTGAACTCTTTACTTCAGATGAAACAACTGATCCACGGGAAATAAATGTACTTCGATTTGCAGACGATCAGTGCCTGTTTTATAGCGACGAGGGCAGACTGAAAAATCATATTAACAGTCTGTGTTCAACATGCAGCAGATACAATATGAGTATAAATACAGCCAAAACCGAAGTAATGTAAGTTGGCAGATCTCCTGGTCCACTGAGTATACAGATAAATAGCACAACTCTGAACCAAGTTAAAGAATTCAAATATCTTGGAAGTATGATCACAGAAGATGGCAGATTGGACAGAGAAATCGAAATCAGATGTCAAAAAGCTAGTGCACTTACATATCAACTATCACCCTTACTGAAACATGCACATATACCCATGTCTGCAAAACGACAGATAATAAACAGCATATTCACACCAACCCAATGCTACTTATCTCAAACTTGGACTTTATCCAAATGACACTTTCGTAAAATCAACACCTGTGAGAGGAGATGCCTGAGGAGAACTGCCAACTTAACAATCCGAGACAGAGTAAGAAATGTTGTTATCAGGCAAACAGTGGCATAAACACCTTGGGCCACATTTATTGAAATACAGAAGGTTAAATGGTTTGGCCATCTCGTTAGAATGCAATACCATCAACTACCATCACTGGCCCTACAGCAAAGATCATCTGCGACGAGAGCAAGAGGACGCCCAAGAAGAAAATGGATTGATGACATCAAAGACATTATACGATCACACGGAATGACACTATCCAATGCCATCCATCGGGCGCTGGAGCGCCAATTATTCCTCCCCACGTCGCTTTGACGGCAAAAGTGGAAGATGATGATGATGATGTTTTTCATGTAGTTGTGTCGGTTTGTGCTTGTTCTGTGTTGACGAAGGCTTTGGCCGCAACGTGCATTTTGTTTCTTGTAATTGTGTTCTAGTAAAGCCCTTAATCTACTTCTCGTTGTTGTTGTTGTTGTTGTTTTTTCACGCATTGCCTTTGTTCTTCTACGTGCGCCATAAAGATGGCTACTAAAATGGGACCTAGAGGACTCACCATGGCTACACGGTCACTTTGGCTCTAGATTGTTTATATTTTTGTAATGTTACATTTAAAGCATTTTGTAATGCTCCATTGCCCAGTAAGACTTTCAAATGTATTTCTGTATTTTGAGCTTATTTTTAAGTACAAGAAAATATTAACACTGGAGTTAACATTCTCCAAAACAATCGCAGTTGACCATAACACTTGATATAAGTTGAAATATTTCCCCCCAATACTAAACTCCGGGTTGCAAAACGTTACTACACACAAAATCACAGATGGGGTGTAGCACACAATTAAAATAATAGCAATCACGACCACCATAACTACAGTAGTTCTATCCCTGTTGGTTAGGGATTCTGAATTCTTCTGTTGGACATTTGCTGACTTACGCCATCCAGATTTTGCTCTCAGTTGCCATATTAAGACTATCGTGAATAAGACAACTGTGGATACTGAAAGAACTCCAAAGAAAGCGTTTGTGAAGTTGATGGCTGTAAATATTTGTTCATGATCAATAAAAATTAAACCCAAAAGAGTTTGGTTTCTCTCTGGAAAGGACTTCCAGTCGATGTAAGATGAACTATAGAGAGGTATCCACGATGACAAAGTCACAATGTATATACACAGAATAATTGCGGTTGTTCTCTTTAATGTAATTATTCTCTTAATTGTCAATGGCAAAACGATACATAAACATCTCTCTAGTGTAACATAGACGGTGATTGAACAGGTCACTCTGGTAAACGTCTCGTGAGGCCAAAGTCCAGTTGCATATTGGAAGTCCGAGTACTTATAGGTATTTCTGAGAATTGACACAGTGTGATCACAATATGCCACAGTTGTAATAACAAACACGAGAGATCAGAAATAGCTAAAGCGAAAAAACTAATATTAATTGTTGTGTTCAAACCTTGGCGGTAAAACACAATTAAGTTAATTATATTAGGCCATTGTTCCAAACAAACTGACCAGGCCGCACAGGCAGACGAGGTTAATTAATTCCACTATTTGTTGATGTCTGTCTGTGACGTGAAATATCCAGTTAACTAGTGTTGACTGATAGTTTGGAGCGAAGGCTTTGTTTGTTCCATTTAATAGTTCCATTACTGGGATTAATGAATAAACGTGAGATAGAAGACTAATAACAGATTTTGTGACATGCACAATCATAAGAACACATTCTTATCAACAATCACAGAAAAAAATACGATAGATAATATAAAAATAAGCGAAACATCTGAAGCAGAGACAATGCGTTCCTGCAAGTAGGATGTTTATCAATTGTGTTGCATATAATGATATATAATGTGATGTACGACAGAGATATAGAACACAATAGTCAAGTAAACGCTGCATTCCAGAAACTGAAAAGTATCTTATGCAATTAGTTAATACAATTTAATGTAACAGAAAGAGTGATGAAATGTTATAGTTATATAGAACATATTTTGCCCTATGGCAGCGAATAATGGAAAGTTAATAAAGACACTAGCAAAAGCTTGGAAGCAAAGAAGATGTTGCTCTAGGGATGACTTTTGCTTATACGTCGAACGCCAGAGTAACTAACAACGATTGCCTGGCAGAGATTAATGAAACTAGAACATGATATACAACTATACGAAAGAGACAAACAGCATTCTTTGGTCATGAGATGAAAAGAGCGGCATTGGTGAATATCGTTAAAATTGGGCAGATCAGTGGAGAGTAAAGGCAGAGGCAAACCAAGAGAAATCCTCCTAGGTGGACTGAGATGGTGGCACAGAGAAATATCATCGGCAGAGTTGATCCAGAGCACCAAGGAATGAGATATGTGAAAAACATGAACGCCTACGCTAGCTGGCAAGTCACGTGTAAATGATGATGATATATTATGTTAACTATTTCCTTAGCGTACCTTGAATATTTACTTCATGGCATTGTATTGTTTAAAGAATTGCATGTTGTTGATAACGACGTTCATTGAAATATTCTATTGTGTTTTACTTCAAACAGCTGCCAAGTCTGTAAAAAAATATTACCCGAACCTGGACTGTGGGTCTGTGATGTGCCAGGACCGTCTTCTTTTGTAGGCCTAAATACACGGAGGAATATGAGACCAGTCTTTCCCTAACTTAGCCAACGACGAACATACTAGCCGAACATCGACCGACCGCGTTTATGTCATTATCAGCGCAGTCTACTAGCCACTATACTTAGTGTGCTAACTCTGCCAAGTCTTTACTGTGATTTTTCTGGCTTTCTGCTGTTACATTCACCTCCCTGCACCAGTCTTACAGACGCTCACGTTTATTCTCATTTAACTGATTCAATGCCGAAGGATAATATATCGCCACACGTGACCTTGTATTTGGACAGATATATCGCCATTCTAGGGTTTCGTTACTTGTTTTCTTTCATGGTATCCTCCTCAATTTAAATGCTCAGTGTACGGAAATATACATTTTAATACCTGGTCATGACTGTGTACCATGTTTTGTCCAAACCTACATTTTGATTTTCACTGAATCAGTTAAGTAGCGAGCAGATGCTCAGTTACGTTTAACAATAATAGTTTTACGTTTAGCATACACTGGGAGCGTCCGAAAAGTAGTAGCTAGACACTCGCCTATCAACCCGGTAACATGGTTTCGATCCGCAGCTGGGCGAATTCGGATTGTTAAAAATATACATTGACTACTAGGTCGACCCAGGCTAAAATGGATGCCAGGGGAGTCTTGGAAAGTAAATGCGACTGGCTTGATACTGATTATATCTGGGATCGATCCGACACATTTCATAAAGTTTGGGGAATTCTTAGTCAAGGAAAGGCGATGAAATTGGTAACACGGCACTCTACCTCATTTATCATAACCTGGAGTATGCGAATGTCTAACGCTTCATACCCCAACAGTAATATCTGCTTTAATATTAACTTTACCGTTTTTACTGTCTGTCTGCCTATCTATCTATTTATCTATCTGCCTGTCTATATGTCTGCCTCTATGTCTCTCTGTCTGGCTGTCCGTCCTTATGTCCGTGTGTCTGTCTTGTTTATTTCTGTCTGTCTGTCCGTCCTTCTGTCCCCCATGTCTGACAAATGTCCATTTATTTATCACTTAGAAAATGACCATGCCTCACGATGTTGAAGCTTTTTTTTTTTAAATTCTAGGTATGTCCACTCTATCTGCAGTTCGGTTCTTTTTATGGCCTACAAAAATTGAATATACAGTTGTTAACCACACTGTGAGATAAATTGTTCACTGATCGACAATTTGGGCAACAGTGTGTAATCGGTGATAAAACATGACAAATCCATGCTTATTATTTGTTTCTCACAGAAACCAGCGAATTCACCGATCTATAGATCAGGAAACAAATAGTCGTCATAAACAATTGTGATTGTTCTTGATTTTTGTGAATTATCTCTGTGTGCTTGTACTTATAATTCTTTAAACTGTTTTCCAGAAAATGTTTTACAATTCTGACGTGTCAGTTTAACGATTTATTTAGCTGTTAGTAACATCGTCTGTAGAGAATGGGAAATGCCATTGATTCCCCGGTTGCAGGCAGAATATGGGAAAATTATGAAGCAATTACTTGTTTATCGATTGTTCTTTCGGTGTTTTTCCTTGTTACTTCGCACATGTACTCAGGGACACAACCGCGGTAGCATACAGGTTCTACACTACAAATTATACCAATAGAGCTTGCATTACCAGAAACATTACCATTGAAACAATGAGAAGTACACATATTAAGCATGAATTATTGGCCTCTGTCTTCTTCCTCGATTTCAGAACTTTTTCTCAATGCTATATTCTTTTCATCTTTTTTTTTTTTTATTAGAACCATCATCTATTGTTTCAACACGTTCTTGGTACTGTCTTTTCTCTACTCCTCCTATTGCTCATTATTCTTCTTCATTTCCTGAATCGTCTGTTTCTTCTTCTTCTTCATTTGCTGCTGCTGCTACTACTACTACTACTACAAATACAATTACTACTACTCTTGCTGCTACTACTACTACTACTACTACTACTACTACTACTACTACTACTACTACTACTACTACTACTACTACAACTACTACCATTACTACTACTGCTGATGCTACTACTACTACTACTACTACTACTGCTACCATTGCTACTACTGCTGCTACTACTACTACTACTACCACCACCACCATTACTACTACTGCAACTACTACTACTACTACTACTACTACTACTACTACTACTACTACTACTACTACTGCTGCTGCTGCTATTACTAATACTACTACTATTACTAAAGCTGCTTCTGCTACAACTGTTATCACTACATCTTCTTCTTCTTCCACCACCACCACCACCACTACTACTACAACAATTTATACTATTATTACAACTGCTACTATTACTACTACTGCTATTGCTACTACTACTATTTCTGCTTACGCCTCAGCTTCTACTGCTATTACTACTATTACTCCTCCTGCTGCTGTTACTACTACTACTACTACTACTACTACTACTACTACTACTACTACTACTACTACTACTGTTGCTGTTACTACTAATGTCTATTACTACTACTACTTATATTACTACTAATACTAATACTACTTGTACCACCACCACCACCACCACCACTACCACTATCTATTACTACTACTACTTCTACTACTACTACTAATACGACTACTACTACCAGTATTACTACTATTGCTACTACTACAACTACTATTGATACTACTACAGCTACTATTGCTACTACTGTTGAGTTTCATCTGGGGAATCTTTTCTGCTTGATCAACATTGAGAATTGTGTTTTTCGGCAGCTGTAGGAAGTAGAGTCATCACGAAGCATTGGGGTCAGTATGAACTAACAACCCCACATATGAGAATTGACGTGGAGGCTGTCACTGCGACATTGAAATGCCTTTTAATTACCTTACTGTTATTTTTTTTTAAGTGTCCCGAAGCAATAGCAGTCTCTGACTCACAATACAATCTTACAACATCTTAAGCACAAGGCCATGTTAAAGGTGGCAGAGGCAATCACCATTAATCTGCAGAAGTCAGTTTTGTGCAAATAGAAAGACATGATAGTTTAAAATTACCGCAGTAGACAATTGAATTTACTGTGTTAAAATCTGTATATTTCAGCGTATAGGAATTATCTAATTATTTTAGTTTATGTTGTGTCATTTCTGCAGTACATACCTGAAGAGATGCAACGAAATAGGATTGGTAATAAATCGTGCAATCTTAGCTTAAGAAATGTCAAACTCTATGACTATAGTGTGCGTGGCAGCAATGGGAGGCGGCTTCTTAATCTAGTATTCATGAGGTAGAGAATCCAATGGAATGAGAGAGCTGATATGATAACTTCAAACTGACAAACCACTGGGACAAACTACTTGATCTTGCCAAAGCATCAGCAGGGGCGGTCACCCGAATGACACACACAGGGACGTGGAACCTCAAGGGGGCTGAGGAAATCTATTTTAATCAACAATTTTACCAGCAAGCTTAAATAACATGCATGCAGCTAATTGATCTAGCATTGCGTTCCGTGCTGGCAGACCTGCTCATCTCGTTCATAATACAGCACGTCATGAACGTACCCAAGTACAAGCCGAGAAAGAGCAACTGCAAAGCCAGATTGAGGTGCTAAAGAAGCAAGTCAAGCTACTACAAACATCAGCGACAATGGGAAACTTCTTGCCGAAATAAAGGAGATCCAGCGGGAAATCAAACAAGAGGTGGAGAATATGAGGCAGATGATAAAGATAAATGAAGAGATTCTGCGAGACATCAAAGCGGTAAGAGAAATGCTAACAACTGAAAGGGAGCCAACCCAAATCAAACCAGCACAAGAAACAGAAAAGCACACAGAGAAACCGCAAGATGACATCCAACAAGAGACCGAGCCGGAACCGCAAGACAAAGCCAGCAGCCCGGCCACAACAATATCTCGCCATACATCCGAAGACAACCGAGACGAGCACCCTGAGGACGACACAGAGAGGCCCCGGTGGCCTACCTTGGAGGAGCTACGAGAGTCGGCAAGGATTGAGAAACTAAGGCACCAGTTATTCAAAAGGTGCTGGATTGAAAGAGAAAAGAAGAAACCCAAGAAACTCAGAAGACCAGTAGAATACCCAGATAGAATTATTGAATATGAGGATGGACACGGCTACACGAAATATATAGAAGACGGAGAGATGCTCCCGTGGATGACCGCAGAGGAAAAAATCGAATGGCAACAGAAGCTCAAACTCGAAGAAGTAAAAAGGCACAAGGAGGAAAATGGAAAACGATCGAAAAGCTCCTACAGAAAATACACAAAAAAGGAGACAAACAGACCAAATAAAAAGTCCTTATAAGGACTGCAGCCAGTCAAGCCAGGAGCCTACACCAACAAAGAAAACCACAAGAACAGACGAGCACAAAGGATAGCCGCCGACCGATCCCCCAGCTGGCGTTACAGACACAAACCAACATAATCAGTCCGAGATAGGACTCACAAGACAAGAATTAGGGTGAACAAACCCACAAAAACCACGGACCTCAACAATAACCACAGCTGAAAAACGCAGGTTGAACGAGGCCGAATTTGTAATTTTTGTTTTGAAAATTGGAATTGGAACGTACCTAAGGTCACTGGCTGGGGACAGGCACACAGATACTGTAAACTGTAATTACACAAGCTACTCGTGGCCGCTAGGGCATGTTCTTCAGTTATGTTCCGGTGCTTAGCGCTGCACAAAAAGCCACCATCAAATGCAGTGGCAAACACAACCCCTACTCTAACATTTCGCTGATGTGCCAAAGACCAAGAGAGGAGAGCCGAATGTGTCTTTTCGTGTCCCGAACAACGCACAAAACACCACTGATAGAATTTGGACCACGTACAACAGCTCAGCTGTTCAGTGACATTACGGTGTTTTGTAAGTTGTCTTTATAGCAATAAACACCATTCATTCATTCATTTAGTAGTATGTCCTTTGGAGAACCTCGCTCCCATAACAACCTTCCGGAAAACCTCTCGATCACAAGCAAGATGTCCCGCGTCTGATACACCCATCTGGAGATCATCCGCCACATCCTGCACCCATCTTCTCTTTGGCCTTCCTCTTCCTCTCTTCCCAGGCATATACCCTTCCATTATTGTTCTCTCCAAACTTTCGTGACGTTTCAAGTGACCAAAATACTTCAATTTTCTTTGTTTTATCGTCTTTAATAGCCAACCCTCCTCAATATTCAACTCTTGAAGTATGGATGCATTTGTTCTTTTCTTTACCCAAGATATTCTTAGAACTCGTCTATAACATTTATATTCAAAGGCGTTTATGCGCTGTTCAGCTTGTTTAGTAAGTGTCCATGTCTCACAGGCGTATGTTGCAATGGGAAAGATGCATGCTCTTAAAAATCTAATTTTTGTAGTTCTGTCTGTCCCACTCCATAATTTATTCATCTGTTTTAGTCTTTGAAGAGCAATGGATAGTCGCCGTTTAATTTCTTTCATTGTGTCACCGTTATTGGTAATCAATGACCCAGGATATTCAACATTTTCCACCACCTCCAATTTTCCCCCATTAATGTATATTTCTTTCTCCATAGTAGTTTTATCTGTATGCATTATCTTTGTTTTTGCTATGTTAAGATATAAGTTGTGATTTTCACTATTCAATTGGGTTGAGGCTATTAGTTTCTATGCCATTCTGTGTTGTGGATAGTAATACTGTATCATCAGCATATCGAATCTCTGGTATGTCATGACCGCCGATATTTAGGGCATCATATAGCTCCCTGTTTATATCATCTCTTACATTTCTCATTATATTTTCGGCGTACAGGTTAAACAAATAGGGTGACAGCACGCAGCCCTGACGGACTCCTTGCTTGATGTCAAACCAATCTGATGTCTCGCCATCTATTCTAACTGCTGCTTGTTGGTCTAGATAGAGCATTTTTAGGAGTTGTACTACATGTGATGGAAAGCCCATATTCCTCATGATTTCCCAAAGTTTCTGATGTTGTACACAGTCAAATGCCTTTGAATAATTCACAAAACATGAGAATAGGTTTACATTAAATTCTTCGCATTATGACTTTTAGTAGAATTTTACTTGCATGACTGACCAGGGCAACAGTTCTACAGTTGGTGCATAATTTCAGGTTGCCCTTTTTTGGTATGGGAATGAAGATAGTTCTCTTCCAATCTTTTAACCATATACCATATTTCCAAATCTGTGTACATAATGCATGATATATGTGTATGCTTTCTTCTCCTCCCGCTTTAATTAGTTCTGCTGGTATCTCATCTAGGGCTGTACCGGATTCAAATTTTTGAAATCCGGCCGGAGCCGGATTTGGCCGGATTTATGAAGTGAGATCCGGCCGGAGCCGGATTTGGCCGGATTTATGAAGTGAGATCCGGCCGGAGCCGGATTTGGCCGGATTTATGAAGTGAGATCCGGCCAGAGCCGGATTTACAAATAAAAAAAAAATAAAAATAAAATAACTTACTACATCACCTGACTAAGGCGAGTGAAGTCACTCGACTATTCATTACTGCAGTTAATTACTATAGACATGACAATGATGACATATACTCATATTAAATCATTTAAATGTAAAATAATTACATTTACATTAGAATAAGTAATTAAGTAATATTAAGTTCCGTAAGTTCAAGATGAAACATAATACATAAGCACATAATGCTAATTTAGTAATTTTAATTTTTAGTTTTCAGTTTCAGTTTTTAGTTTTCACATTGTTTTCAGTTGGCAAATTGGCAGCTCAGTTACAACTCACAACAACAGTACATTGAACAGATTGAATGTATTGAAATACATTCATTCAGTAATTTCACTATTTCAGTCAGTCAGTCTTCATTATGGCTGTGAAGTTGAACTCTCAGAGTCAAGAAGGGACGAGTTGTATTTCAGGAAAATCAACGTCTCCGCATTTTGTGGTAAAAGGCTACTACGGTGGTCAGTGATAATGTCTCCTGCAGTACTGAACAGCCTTTCCGATGGCACACTTGTAGGTGGTGGTGCAAGAAATGCCTGCGCCAGTCTAGCCATACCTAGAAATCTTTGCTTATTGGCATGCCACATGAAACTGGATCTGACTGTCGAGTTTGAAGTGGCTCTGACAGGTACTGCGTCACCTCAGTGTTTTTGCTGTTGCCTTCGGCACTTGCAGAGCGATCTGTGGTGGGATTTTCCTCGACAATTGTGTCAAAACAGCTCCATAGGCTGGACTCGTACTGTGTGGCAGTGCTCACAGAAGTCAAAACACTAGTACTACTACTACTACTAGCTGATGGATCCTGTGGACTGGCTGTGTTTGCTGAATCAATAATGGAGTTAGCTGCTAACAGCAGATGGGCTAGTGCATCACTTCTACCACGTTCGGAGAAGAAGCACAGCTTGAATCGAGGATCCAGTAGTGTGGCACAGGTGTAAATACTGTTGGATTCAATGTCCGCAAATCTGCTGCTAACAGCTTCAAGCAGGGCTGCTTTCATAGTTTTGATCCCAGCATCACTACCTTCTTTCTGGAGGAAAGCCATTAGTGTTTTCACTAGGGCTGTACCGGATTCAAATTTTTGAAATCCGGCCGGAGCCGGATTTGGCCGGATTTATGAAGTGAGATCCGGCCGGAGCCGAAGCCGGATTTATAAAAATGGCCGGATTCCGGATTTGCCGGAGCCGAAATCCGGTACACCCCTAATCTCATCACATCCAGGTGATTTACCATTCTTCAGGTTCTTTATAGCCCAAGCGATTTCATCTAATGAGGGTTCAGATTCTGTCTCTGCTGCCATTGGCTCATTTATCTCATTCATATCCTCACTGTCACTCATATCATACATTCCACTGCAGTACTCCTGCCATCTTTCTAGAATGTGTCTAGATTCTGTTAAGGTATTTCCCATCTTGTCACAGATAACATTCAATTGAGGTTGAACATTTCTTGTCAATAACTTCATTTCTTTGAACATTTCATAATCTCTTCCAGCCTTATGATATTGCTCTATTCTGGTACAGCAATCTTGTATATATTGATTTTTGTCCTTTCTTGTGTTCTTTCTTATTTCTCGAGTTAAAGATTTATACTTCATCCTGCTGTTATCGGATTCATCTCCTTTCTGTTTCAGCTCCCTTCGTTTGTTTAGTAATTCTAACGTGTCTGATGTAATCCATGGCTTAAGTTGATTTTTCTTGGTCGGAATGAAATCTTTGGCAGCAGTTATCAAGATATCTCTAGCTTGTACTGCCAGTGTCATTTCTTCTTGTACAGACATCAAAACCCCAAAGCGATTCCTAACTTCTATGTTGTATATTGTATGCATCTGGTATTTTTGTGAGATCAAAACGAAGTGGCCTTGGTCCTCGGGTAAGCTTTTTGAGTGTTAATTTCAGATCTGCTTCTAATAACTGATGATCTGTATCACAGTCTGCACTTCGTAGGGTTTTTGCAGATGTTATGCTTGATCTCCATCTTCTTTGTATTAAAATATAATCTATCTGATTTTGGTTAAAACTGTCTGGAGACTTCCATGTGAAGAGTCTTCTTGGATGTTGTTTAAAAAGCGTGTTGGCTATCGTTAACTCATTTTCTGTGCAAAATTCAATTAATTTGTCACCTGCATCATTTCTATTTCCTAATCCAAATTTTCCTAAAACGTGTCTCTCATTTTCAGCTCTTCCTGCACCTACTTTTGCATTAAAATCTCCCATTATTATTGCTATATCATTATGACCAATCTTATTTAATGTGTCTTGTAGTGTGTTGTAAAAATCTTAAATTTCTTCCTCCTCTGCTGTTGAAGTAGGTGCATATATCTGTATGAGAGTTGTGTTTTTTGGACGGCCTTTAAGTCTAATAGTGAGGATTCTATCACTAACTGGCTTATATCCAATTAAAGATTTTGCAGTTGTCTTATCTAAACAAAATGCCACTCCACTCTGGCCTCCGACATCTCTGCCAGAATAAATGAAAATACTCCCATTTTCAGTTGTAAAATGTCCCTTGCCACTCCAGCGATGTTCACTAATTCCTAAAATTTGAATGTTTAACCTCTCAATCTCATCAATACTACTTTAAGCTTCCCCTCATACAAACTTCTCACATTCCACGTTGCTATATTCTCACTCTGTTTCTTAGTCTGACACAGGGGATTTCCTTGGTAACACAGTCAGGATCAACTCCGTCATCACGATTACTAGTACTGGTCCCTGTGTCACACTCTTCCCCAGTGTTATCTCATCTGCCTGGCCTGGGGGTCTCGCCGCCAGATCTCTTTCTTATTATGTTTTCTTTCATGGTTGTTATGGTTTCTTGGCAAGTTTTGCAGAGGTAGTTGCCATTGCTTTCCAATCTGGGCAGTGACTGTACTAGTCGGTGGGCCATAGCCATTGTCTCTACTGATGAGATCATCTGCCTATCGCCGCAGAGTTCAAGACCATAACCAACAACATTCTGTCGGCTGCTCTCATACTCCATCCACCACCTGCTTCCATGGCTTCACGTAACCCTGATCGTGGGTGGGGGGGGGGGTGGGGGGGGGGCTAAATGGGTACTCCACCTTGCCCAAGGGTGTCCCGTAGACTAATGGAGGAAAGGAGGCGTCTTACATCTCCTTTGATAGGGATACCCCTACCCCGCTAGCCGGCAATAAACACCAGAAGCCAAAAAAAAAAAAAGAAACAAAGAATCTGGCCCTTGGGGAACCACGAGCCCTTATAAAATAAAATAAAAAAGATCAAGAATATTAACTATTTCTATATAGTGTGTATTTATTATTTATATATACAAACATCAACTATATATATATATATCAATGTTATATAAACATGTCTGTGGAAACAGCAAACATCACAATACAGCCTTATGTCTGTGGACACTGATCAGAAAAATAACGATGAATATACAAATCACATCAAGTTCACTGACTGACAGCTGTGTCAACTCTTAAAGGGTGTAACCGTTTGGAGCAGGACTTTATGTTTTATTTTGCTGTTAAAATTTTAATACTGAAGACACAGACAATTCATTGCATAATTTATTGCCTGCCATATTTTTTGTTGTATTGGCAAACGCTCACTACAAACATGAATCAACATTGAAAGAAGAAACACAATAAATACTTCCAGCTGAAATGCACATAATAGTCCTGTGTTTCAATGTGAGTGCTACCACAGAGGTTTTAACTATCATGTCTGTCTGTTTACATAACTGAGGGTTACATGTATGTGTCACAGCTGCCTCTGCACATTTCCACATGCATCGATTTTGTGTGGATTACAGCATGCGGAATACATATTCTGTATTAACCACATGTCCAGGGTCTAGTCAATGAAGTGGTTTATGATGGAAGATACAAGCTCTTTTATATTAGTTTGTTTTAAAATCAGGTTTCTATATGCGTTTACTTGCTGATCTATCAACTTTGAAATGTTCTCGGCTGGTTGATTTCCAACTGTCTCTCTGTCTATGTAGATGGACCAGCTTCTGCTAACACTGACATTGAAGCTTAGAACTATGTGTTGCATATTTCAGCTGTACAGAGTCACTGTGTGGTTTCATTCTATGTTGATATATTTCTGTAGTATGCACCTGGCACAACATGCCAGGCAATAAATGATGCAATTTTTTATTTGTCTTCATTATCCAAATTTACAATGGAGAAAGTAATATATTTATTGTCAATTACTATTATATTAGCAGCTCATTATTTCCAGTTTTATATTAGCAGCTCATTATTTCCACAGTTTTATATTAGCAGCTCATTATTTCCATAGTTTTATATTAGCAGCTCATTATTTCCATACTTGTAAATGCTATTGGGGTCTCTGTTTCACAGTGGTCAATATTGTGGATTTGATTCCAGGCAATGCTGTGGTCAATTTTGGTGATTTATAGTGGTCAATGTTGGCAGTTTATAGTGGTCAATGTTGGTCATTTTATAGTGGTCAATGTTGGTGGTTTATAGTGGTCACCGTTGGTGGTTTACTTCCAGACCACTCCATTCGCTTCACAAGTGCACTTTTCTCAGAGACTCCTGGGAGTCTTCACTGGAGCTACAGAGTTTGTGCTTTGTGCAGCACTTTCAGCAGACAGAGCCACCTGGGATAAAACCCGGTGCAATTAAATCAATCCCATCACCTGTAAATCGCCTTCTTTTTTTTCATACTACTATATTGATGTTATAAGTTAGTTAGTTGCATATCCTTTATATTCTTTTACCAAAATACTACATTGATGTTATAAGTTAGGTAGTTGCATATCCTTTATATTCTTTTACCAAAATACTACATTGATGTTATAAGTTAGGTAGTTGCATATCCTTTACAGGACCTTGCAGTCAACCCTAGCATTTTCTGACTGTGATATTTTGGCAAGTTTTACGTCCAGTAGTTTGCCATGGCTTTCTGAATAACAGGCACTCACACCTTTGTATGAAAACTCGTGCAAGGTCGTCTGCTTCCATATCGCCTGCAGATGTGTTTCGAATGTAGAATTGTGAAGTGTATTAGTCACCCTTTCCCCAAAGTACTAGCGATGTTATATGAGGTAAAGAAATGGGGATATTTATCATTACAACCAGGGCAAACCATAAGAAACAGTTTCTTTACAGGTCATCTCATTACGAACACTTGGAAATATCTGTCCCAAATACCTGATTCTCAAACTTTAAGAGTTAATTTATTTTATATATTGCAAATAAGACCTATTCAGTCACAATGCCTTAATAACAAAATGTGAAAACACATGAATGGAATATTCACGGAGCTGTCACAACCAATTATCCAGTTCATACCCAGCAAGTGACAATATGTTCATGGTGGTCAGCATGGCTGAGTGGATATGAGCGCTTGTTCTTATACATCCGGTGTGCTGACTGCAGAGGTAGCGGGTTCAACCTCCTACACCGGTCAGTTGGACAAAAATGTTGACTTCTCGTCCTTGACTTGGTGACATAAATTACAAGTACCTCTGAAGTCGGAGTGGGCTTGCCTGATGGCTAGGGACACTGGTAATAGAAAAAGCTAATCCACATGTAAATATCAGTCCAGTACACGAGGAGTAGGAGCATGTGTATGGACTATGCTTGAGTTCAAAGCGAGCAAAGGCAGGCACACACACAGACACATACAAAACATGTTGATAAACATGGCCACAATCATTTCACATTGTTCACTCATTTCTACCCAGGCTATATATAACCTTGGAGGAGTCCAGATGCCATGGGTGGACATCTAGGAGCACAAAATCTACTGCAGTGCTCTGCTTCTGAAGAGCAATCAACTAAAGTAATGGCCCCAGGCTTCTGAAGGATTCAAGACAATAGTAATGAAGATGATTTGCAAGTATTTGTCTGGGAAAGTAGATAACAATAAAAAAAAAAAAAAGTCGCTTAAAAGTCGACAGGGTCGACTTCATCACACTGGGTTTTATCCCATATGGATCGGTCTCTTTCCGCAGCGCGGAAAGCGTCGCACAAAGCACGAACTCCGTAGCTTTTAGCGACGACCCACAGGAGTCTCCGAAACATTTAACTCGTAAACCGAAAGGTGCGACCCGGAATCGAACCCACAACCTTCGGAGCACGAGTCAACCGGCTTAACCACTTCGCCACAGAGACTCCCCAATAAAAACTGTTGAGTTAGTAAGTAAATTAATGAGTGGATTTGTGTAACAAATGGCTGGGTAGAGTTGAATATTTGTGTAGAAAATGGCTTGGTAGAGATGAATATTTGTGTAATAAATGGCTGGGTAGAGTTGAATATATATGAGTGAATTTGTGTAACAAATGGCTGGATAGAGTTGAATATCTTTGAGTGGATTTGTGTAAAAAATGGCTGGGTATAGTTGAATATCTATGAGTGGATTTGTGTAACATATGGCTGGGCAGAGTTAAAGTAATAACTAGGAATGGGTCAGCGCAACAAATAGCTGAGACGGAAAGGCGCAATATGATGCATTGAGGAAAACAGAGAAGCTGAGTACAGAATAGGTCTGGACAATAAAGTGTTTAGTTGTAGTCAGTGTTGAATGTATGAATGATAGCTGGGGACAGAATCAGCCCAGGCAAGTACAAGCATTTTGTTGGAGTCAGTGATCAAAGTGCGATAAGTTTCTGGGTACAAAATGTGACAAAATGTTTAACAGAAATTCTATGACAACAAACATGTTAGTAGTAATGTACAAAATGTTATATTAATACAATAAACATTGGAAATATTTTAATAAACAAACAATATCACCATGTGTGATGCCAACAGGCATAGAGGACCCTGTTGTTTCATGTCTCTTGGTCTATGGTAAATATAGCTGTGGCACTCTTCATTCATGAAAATACAGATGTGTCACATTTCATTCATGTAAATAAGATGTGACATTTCCATTTATGAAAATAAAGATGTAGCACTCTTCATTCAAGTCAATACAGATATGTCAATCTATATTCATGAAAATACATGTGTCAATCTGCATTCATGTGAATACAGACATATCACTCATCATTGATGCTAATACAGATGTAGCACTTTTCAGTCAGGTAAATACATATGTGCCGGCTTCCTGGCCTAGAGGTTAGCGACTTTTCTCCGTAATCTCGTATACTCTGGTAAGTAGCGCGACGACGGTGACAATCAGCAGTGGTTCGAATCGCGTTGTAACTTACGGGGTATGTGAGCCGGCCGCTCAGAAAGCAATGGCAAACTACTGAGCGTAATCTTGCCAAGAAATCAACAATCAACTGAAAGATGCTGATGTTGACAGTGATGTCCTGTAAAGGATTTGCAAATATTTATTTACATACATATGTAGCACTCTTCATTGACATAAATACAGAATGTAGCACTCTTCATGCATGATGCACATTCAAATTAAAATGTATTCTATTGTTTTACATTCTCCAAACTTTACCTCTATTAAGTTCTACTGTTTTACACTCTCCAAACAAGCCGGTCTCCCTGGCCTAGGGGTTAACATCTTTCTCCGTAATCGCATATATTCTCGTGAGTAACGCAACCTGCGCGAGAATTGGTAGTGGTTCTCCCCGTGTTGGTAATGTACGGGGTATGTGAACCGGTCACTCAGAAAGCAATGGCAAACTACTGAGCATAATCTTGCCTAGTACATCAACAGCAGCTGAAAAATGCTGATATTGACTGCAACATCCTGTAAAGGATATGCAACACACACACAAAAAAACAACAAACTTTATCTCTATTACATTCTACTGTTTTACTCTCCAACCTTTACTTCTAGTAAGTTCTACTGTTTTACTCTCCAATCTTTACTTCTAGTAAGTTCTACTGTTTTACTCTCCAATCTTTACTTCTAGTAAGTTCTACTGTTTTACTCTCCAATCTTTACTTCTAGTAAGTTCTACTGTTTTACTCTCCAAACTTTATCTCTAGTAAGTTCTACTGTTTTACTCTCCAATCTTTACTTCTAGTAAGTTCTACTGTTTTACTCTCCAAACTTTATCTCTAGTAAGTTCTACTGTTTTACTCTCCAAACTTTATCTCTAGTAAGTTCTACTGTTTTACTCTCCAAACTTTATCTCTAGTAAGTTCTACTGTTATACTCTAAAAACTTTATCTCTAGTAAGTTCTACCGTTTTACTCTCCAACTTTATCTCTAGCAAGTTCTATTGTTTTACTCTCCAAACTTTACCTCTAGTAAGTTCTACTGTTTTACTCTCCAAACTTTATCTCTAGTAAGTTCTACTGTTTTACTCTCCAAACTTTATCTCTAGCAAGTTCTACTGTTTTACTCTCCAAACTTTATCTCTAGCAAGTTCTACTGTTTTACTCTCCAAACTTTATCTCTAGCAAGTTCTACTGTTTTACTCTCCAAACTTTATCTCTAGCAAGTTCTACTATTTTACTCTCCAAACTTTACCTCTAGTAAGTTCTACTGTTTTACTCTCCAAACTTTACCTCTAGTAAGTTCTACTGTTTTACTCTCCAAACTTTACCTCTAGTAAGTTCTACTGTTTTACTCTCCAAACTTTACCTCTAGTAAATTCTATTATTATCAAACATGTGTTTTCAGGATGACATGGATAGGAGAAATGACACTAACCCAGTTATCTCTCATCTCATCATGGCTTCACTAACAACAGTTCCATGAAAATAAACTGCTTTAGAGGGTAAAAAGTTTTTTTTCTAAACTTTGTTTTTTTTTTTACCTTTTTTTCCAAATTTTTTTTTTTTTTTTTTTTTTTTTTTTTTTTTTTTTTTTTTTTTTTTTTTTTTTTTTTTTTTTTTTTTTTTTTTTTTTTTTTTTTTTTTTTTTTTTTTTTTTTTTTTTTTTTTTTTTTTTTTTTTTTTTTTTTTTTTTTTTTTTTTTTTTTTTTTTTTTTTTTTTTTTTTTTTTTTTGGGGGGGGGGGGGGGGGGGGGGGGGGGGGGGGGGTTTTACTCCCCAAATTTTTCTTTTTACTTTTTTTTAAAAGTAAGTTTCTGTTTTACTCCCCAAAACTTTCCCTCTAGTAAGTTCTACTGTTTTACTCTCCAACTTTCCCTCTAGTAAGTTCTACTGTTTTACTCCCCAAAACTTTCCCTCTAGAAAATTTTTTAAACCTGTTTTTAAACTTAAAAATACCTAAAGTTTTTTATCTCATCTCTTCATAACAACGTTCCTAAAATAAATCTTTAGGGGGGTTAAAAAGGGAAAACCCCAAAAAACCGGGGGGATCAGTGACCTCAAACTTAAATTGTTTTAAAAACTGTATTCAAAATACAGAAGGGTCTAGGTTACCTCAAAAGAAGTTCAAAGGGCCCTCCAATTTATAAATCTACGTTTTACTCCATTTTATCCCCCAGTAATTTCCCTCCTTTCTCCCCTTCTTCAGGTCTAGGTTTCCAACATTAGACCATGTTCTCAAAACCTTTTATTTGAATTTATAATTATCTAATTTATTGTTGTCTCTGTTTAATTTCAATACTCTTTCTCTGTTTTATTACTTACCTTGTAGATGTCTCCAAAATTCCCTTAAGAATTTTCTAAACAAAACAGCATTGAGGTAGGGATTCAGCCTTTAATGGCTCCAACAAGTCCATTTGAAGGAATAAAGAAAAACACACCTTTGGGTCAGTGACTTCACCTTTAATGTTAACAATGCCATTGGGAAGGAAATACAGAAATAAAACAGCAGAGGTCAGGACTTACCTTGTAAATTCTCCAAAATGTCCATTTTGAAGTAATCTCTTCGCCCTTAGGTCAGGTTCAGCCTTGAGATGTCCCCAACAATGTATTGGAAGTAATCTACAGATAATAACAGCACTTGAGGTCAGTGACTTCAGCCTTGTAGATGTGCTCCAACAATGTCCACTTGGAAGTAATCTACAGACTGTAGGAGCACTTGAGATCAGTTACTTGAAGCTTATAGAAGAACTATAAGACTGTCCATCTGTAGATTACTTCCAAGTATAGTGACTTGAGCCATATAGATGAACCCCAACATTGTCCATCTAATAGTTACCAAATGAAACACAGACCCTAAGCTGCAAAAGAGGTACAGAAAGTAATTCAACTGCAACATCGACTACTCCCTAAGCTACAGAGGCAACATAGAAAGTAATTTAGAAGCACCGATTGGAATCAATTGCAATAATGACCTTAAGTATAGAAATTAGTTTGAAAGCACTGAAAAGGAATTGTCTAACATGATGACTCTATGCTACTAATGACAACAACTATAGGCAGTGTTTCTCAACTGTCTTTTATGTGTGCCTCTAGCTGTTGTTTTTTTTTGGGGGGTGCTTCATAAGGATCCAAGACAGTTACTGTAACAGCCCAATGACACAGCAACTGAAACAACTATTGTCCTTGTCAAAGTGTCTTCAATAGGGTTATCGACACTGTAACTAACAGAGACATGTTCATAGTCACAAGACTTGTCATGAACACTCTAAGGCAGTGAGACAGATAGCTGGCCACATCAACCAATGAAGCTGTAACACCAATACATGTAAAGACTCCAAAAATTCACTCTCTAGGGTGGCTGGAGTCTCAAACACTTTTTCTGAGTGCCGAGTGAGAGATGTTACTGGATTGCGGGGACAGAGAGTGTGGTGGTAAAATTAAGTAGATGTGCACACACACAAACAGCATGAGTCACGAAACCTGTCCACATGCCACTACTGGGCATATGGTGCCCTTTCACAATTCCCCGACATACCGAATCCCAGGTTGGCAATCAGCTGTGTGAGATTTGGAAGCAGACCACTCTGTGTTGATTGTGATGGTTTGAGGCACTGGCCATTCAGAAAGTAATGGTAAACTACTGACCTAAAATTTCCTAGTAAATCAAAAACAGCCAATAAATGCTGGGGTTGACTGTGACGTCTGGTATTGGACAGGGAACTAACTAACTATCATCATACATACAAACATTACCCACCCAACTATCACCATCCATCTACCCTTCCGACTGTCAACCATTTCTCCACCCACCCATCCAGATACACTATACAACAATGACTGTTCAGTACCAGTATATGTAGTAACATAGCAGACACTATCATAGGGGTGTGTGGTGTCAGACATGGCAGACACTATCATAGGGGTGTGTGGTGTCAGACACTATCATAGGGGTGTGTGGTGCCAGACACTATCATAGGGGTGTGTGGTGTCAGATATGGCAGACACTATCATAGGGGTGTGTGGTGTCAGACATGGCAGACCACTATCATAGGGGTGTGTGGTGTCAGACATGGCAGACACTATCATAGAGGTGTGTGGTGTCAGGACACTATCATAGGGGTGTGTGGTGTCAGACATGGCAGACACTATCATAGGGGGTGTGTGGTGTCAGACATGGCAGACACTATCATAGAGGTGTGTGGTGTCAGACACTATCATAGGGGTGTGTGGTGTCAGACATGGCAGACACTATCATAGGGGTGTGTGGTGTCAGACACTATCATAGGGGTGTGTGGTGTCAGACATGGCAGACACTATCATAGGGGTGTGTGGTGTCAGACATGGCAGACACTATCATAGAGGTGTGTGGTGTCAGACACTATCATAGGGGTGTGTGGTGTCAGACATGGCAGACACTATCATAGGGGTGTGTGGTGTCAGACATGGCAGACACTATCATAGGGGTGTGTGGTGTCAGACATGGCAGACACTATCATAGGGGTGTGTGGTGTCAGACATGGCAGACACTATCATAGGGGTGTGTGGTGTCAGACATGGCAGACACTATCATAGGGGTGTGTGTTGTCAGACATGGCAGACACTATCATAGGGGTGTGTGGTGTCAGACATGGCAGACACTATCATAGGGTGTGTGTGTGTCAGACATGGCAGACACTATCATAGGGTGTGTGTGGTGTCAGACATGGCAGGACACTATCATAGAGGTGTGTGGTGTCAGACATGGCAGACACTATCATAGGGGTGTGTGGTGTCAGACCACTATCATAGGGGTGTGTGGTGTCAGGACACTATCATAGGGGTGTGTGGTGTCAGACACTATTATAGGGGTGTGTGGTGTCAGACACTATTATAGGGGTGTGTGGTGTCAGACATGGCAGACACTATCATAGGGGTGTGTGGTGTCAGACATGGCAGACACTATCATAGAGGTGTGTGGTGTCAGACATGGCAGACACTATCATAGGGGTGTGTGGTGTCAGACACTATCATAGGGGTGTGTGGTGTCAGACACTATCATAGGGGTGTGTGGTGCCAGACATGGCAGACACTATCACAGGGGTGTGTGGTGTCAGACACTATCATAGGGGTGTGTGGTGTCAGACACTATCATAGGGGTGTGTGGTGTCAGACACTATCATAGGGGTGTGTGGTGTCAGACACTATCATAGGGGTGTGTGGTTGTCAAGACATGGCAGACACTATCATAGGGGTGTGTGGTGTCAGACACTATAATAGGGGTGTGTGGTGTCAGACACTATCATAAGGGTGTGTGGTGTCAGACATGGCAGACACCTATCAATAGGGGTGTGTGGTGTCAGACACTATCATAGGGGTGTGTGGTGTCAGACACTATCATAGGGGTGTGTGGTGTCAGACACTATCATAGGGTGTGTGTGGTGCCAGACATGGCAGACACTATCATAGGGGTTAGTGGTTTGTGGTGTCAGACATGGCCGACACTATCATAGGGGTGTGTGTTGTCAGACACCTATTCAATAGGGGTGTGTGGTTCAGACACTATCATAGGGGTGTGTGGTGTCAGACACTATCATAGGGGTGTGTGGTGTCAGACATGGCAGACACTATCATAGAGGGGTGTGGTGTCAGACATGGCAGACACTATCATAGGGGTGTGTGGTGTCACATAGGGGTGTGTGGTGTCACATAGGGGTGTGTGGTGTCAGACACTATCATAGGGGTGTGTGGTGTCAGACATGGCAGACACTATCATAGGGGTGTGTGGTGTCAGACACTATCATAGGGGTGTGTGGTGTCAGACATGGCAGACACTATCATAGGGGTGTGTGGTGTCAGACACTGTCATAGGGGTGTGTGGTGTCAGACATGGCAGACACTATCATAGGGGTGTGTGGTGTCAGACATGGCAGACACTATCATAGGGGTGTGTGGTGTCACATAGGGGTGTGTGGTGGCAGACACTATCATAGGGTGTGTGTGTCAGACATGGCAGACACTATCATAGGGGTGTGTGGTGTCAGACATGGCAGACACTATCATAGGGGTGTGTGGTGTCAGACATGGCAGGACACTATCATAGGGGTGTGTGGTGTCAGACATGGCAGACACTATCATAGGGGTGTGTGGTGTCAGACATGGCAGACACTATCATAGGGGTGTGTGGTGTCACATAGGGGTGTGTGGTGTCACATAGGGGTGTGTGGTGTCACATAGGGGTGTGTGGTGGCAGACACTATCATAGGGGTGTGTGGTGTCAGACATGGCAGACACTATCATAGGGGTGTGTGGTGTCAGACAAGGCAGACACTATCATAGGGGTGTGTGGTGTCACATAGGGGTGTGTGGTGTCACATAGGGGTGTGTGGTGTCACATAGGGGTGTGTGGTGGCAGACACTATCATAGGGGTGTGTGGTGTCAGACATGGCAGACACTATCATAGGGGTGTGTGGTGTCAGACATGGCAGACACTATCATAGGGGTGTCAGACATGGCAGACACTATCATAGGGGTGTGTGGTGCCAGACACTATCATAGGGGTGTGTGGTGCCAGACATGGCAGACACTATCATAGGGGTGTGTGGTGTCAGACATGGCAGACACTATCATAGGGGTGTGTGGTGCCAGACACTATCATAGGGGTGTGTGGTGTCAGACATGGCAGACACTATCATAAGGGTGTGTGGTGTCAGACATGGCAGATACTATCATAGGGGTGTGTGGTGTCAGACATGGCAGACACTATCATAGGGGTGTGTGGTGCCAGACACTATCATAGGGGTGTGTGGTGCCAGACATGGCAGACACTATCATAGGGGTGTGTGGTGTCAGACATGGCAGACACTATCATAGGGGTGTGTGTGCCAGACACTATCATAGGGGTGTGTGGTGTCAGACATGGCAGACACTATCATAGGGGTGTGTGGTGTCAGACATGGCAGACACTATCATAGGGGTGTGTGGTGTCAGACATGGCAGGACACTATCATAGAGGTGTGTGGTGTCAGACATGGCAGACACTATCATAGGGGTGTGTGTTGTCAGGTCTTCACATATTCTAGGCATTATGGAGTGACCAGTTCCCTGTCTTGCCACCTTCCCTTTCCAGACACTGAGAATATTACAAGGATCCTTTTACATGCCATGAGGCATACTGGATATATGGTGATTGGCCCATAAGTGTACAGACCACCCAGCACTCAATGGATAATGTGTGCAATATCATGCCAGCTGCTTTTATTTCCCACGACATGACCTGATACCCACTTTAGACTGGGTCAACCTGAGAGCCCGTGTCAATTTGATAACGATCTGCCTAGATGGAGATTTGAATACATGACCTCTGAGCCTGATGTTGATGTAACTAAGAATTAATTCACTAAAATGTTGATGTAAGCAAGTATTACTTCACTAAAATGTTGATGTAAGCAAGTATTACTTCACTAAAATGTTGATGTAACCAAGAATTACTTTACTAACATGATGTAATCAAGTATTACTTCACTAAAATGTTGATGTAAGCAAGTATTACTTCACTAAAATGTTGACGTTACCAAGTATTACTTCACTAAAATGTTGATGTAACCAAGAATTGCTTCACTAAAATGGAATGCCAAACAAGTGACTTACTAATAATTTACCACTTTTTTTTTAAATAATGGCTTGGTGTTATATTTCTTCTGCTTCTGCCACATTGGACATCAGTCTTAAACCACCTCAAACCAAGGCCTCCCATCTTTTACTATCTCTCGTAGCTTGCCTTCACACTGTCCACGTCTGTCTTTTGTTCTCTTGTCTGCTTCTTACTGGTCTTTCTGCGACCAGCTACTTTCAACCTTTTTCAAATCACAGCATTCTGAACTAAGTGCTAAAATTGTATAGGCACCAATTCAGTTTTGTTATCATTAAACACTATTAATAATATTAAAGAGTTGATTGCAAACAATAATTATTTTATTTACAGATAACACAGGACACAAATTATTAACAAATTATTTTCACAAATTATTTCCACTTTATCTATCATTCTATTTGCTGAAATGAAATACTACAGAAAAGATTTTCAATTGCAAAAAAGTTTAAATGACATATTCACATATGATTCAAACAATGATTCTCATAATAGTGTTGGTTACAATATTCTCTATTTGTAATCATATTATGAGATTAATTTAAGATTTTGTGATATTCATGTCCAGCTCCTTCATTTTGTTCTGTTATGGATATATATTTGTTTAATGTACTCAAAGTCACCCGGCTCAGGGGTGAAGGAGTTACGGATGCAGTTCATAATCTTGCATACCGCATTCGAAGCACAGTTGTGGGCGATTTGGCAGCAGACTGCCTTGTGTTGGGTTTTTGTTTATAAAATGGTATGAGTGCTAGTAATTCAGAAAGCAATGGCAAACTACTGAACGTAAACTTGCCAAGAGATCACAAACAGCCAAACAATGCTGGGGTTGACTGTGATGCCATGTAAAGCATATGCAACTAACTTTTAAACTCTAAATCTTATTTATTTTTTACACTGTACAATTTATCATCAACAATCTAGTATGGTTTACAGACTTAATTATATCTCAAGCCTTGTGATGGTGTCTAATGCATAACAAGATCTTGTAACGATGCATAATGGATCTCATGACCTTCTTACGAGGCCTAATGGAGCCCACATCATCATGATATGATGAGCCTGAGTTTCTGCTTCTGTGATGTTTGTGTGGAAAGACACAAGTGTTCCATGTTGTTGAATGTGATATTTTGATTCTGTCAGTGATGACAATGTCACAAATGCCATCTTCCATCATTGCTTAGCCAAAGGTAGATATAGCCTGATGCCTACTCCAATCTGTCATGTATGTGAATATCAACTGCTGGACTTTCCTTTTAGTGAAAATGTTTACTTTATTCTTTTCTGAAACTTAATTTCTAGAGCTCGTCGCTGACTTCCAATATTAACTATACTTAGTAGGCTCTGCAGTGTTCTGGGCTCGCTGCCATTAAGACTGTGCTATCTGCATATTTACAAATATTAAAATGTTGCCCTTTAGTGTTTAACCCTTGCATAGCTTTGGTATTTCTGACAACTTTGTTTATAAAGTTACTAGGTCACAGGATACGAAGCACCCTTGCCTGCCCTCTCTTCTGGAGTGGCACTTTGCAGTCTTGACAGACCAAAGTATGTGAGTTGGAATTTGGCCAAAGTTCCATCACAATGCCTGGACAGAGCTTCAGAGAATATGTGATGCCCACGCAGTATGTTCCCTCTCTCTGCCTTGCCTTGTTTATTCCAGAGGAATGGACAACCAGTACGTCTGGAACAAGGTAGGCTGCAGATGCTGGCGGCTCGGCGTCAAATCTCTGAGACCTCACCTTCCCTCTCTTCTTATAGGTATCATAAATGACTGAAGATTACTTGATGAGATGGTTGCCAGCTGGTAAGAGGCTTTAGTGTGGACTATGAGGCATGTGTATATGTCCTTTTGTACGTAGAAGTATTTCTCTATTAACATCCTTAAAGCCCACATATGTTCTAGTAACACCAGGAATCATCATGATGGTGTAGCCTTTTGGACTAATGGACACTACTCAATAGTCAGCTGTGTTGTAGCTTCATAGATCACACTCAATAGTCTGCTGCAATATCTTGGATTCCATTCAGCAGTCTCATGGATCCGACTTGGACTACTATTGCAGCCTCAAGATCCCACTTGGACATCTATTGTAGCCTTATGGATCCCACTTGGACATCTAGTGTTGCCTCAAGATCCCACATGCACATCTAGTGTAGCCTCAAGATCCCACATGGACATCTAGTGTAGCCTCAAGATCCCACTTGGACATCTAGTGTAGCCTCAAGATCCCACATGAACATCTAGTGTAGCCTCAAGATCCCACATGGACATCTAGTGTAGCCTCAAGATCCCACTTGGACTACTATTGCAGCCTCAAGATCCCACATTGACATTTATTGTAGCCTCATGATCCCACATGGACATCTAGTGCAGCCTCAAGATCCCACTTGGACATCTATTGTAGCCTCATGGATCCCACTTGGACATCTACTGTAGCCTTATGGATCCCACTTGGACATCTATTGCAGCTTCATGGATCTCACTTGTACATCTAGTGTTGCCTCAAGATCCCACTTGGACATCTAGTGCAGCCTCAAGATCCCACTTGGACATCTATTGTAGCCTCATGGATCCCACATGGACATCTATTGTAGCCTTATGAATCCCACTTGGACATCCATTGTAGCCTTATGGATCCCACTAGGACATCTATTGTAGCTTCATGGATCTCACTTGTACATCTAGTGTTGCCTCAAGATCCCACTTGGCCATCTAGTGTAGCCTCAAGATCCCACTTGGACATCTTGTGTAGCCTCAAGATCCCACATGAACATCTAGTGTAGCCTCAAGATCCCACATGGACATCTAGTGTAGCCTCAAGATCCCACATAGACATCTAGTGTAGCCTCAAGATCCCACTTGGACATCTAGTGTAGCCTCAAGATCCCACATGGACATCTAGTGTAGCCTCAAGATCCCACATGGACATCTATTGTAGCCTCAAGATCCCACTTGGACTACTATTGCAGCCTCAAGATCCCACATTGACATTTATTGTAGCCTCATGATCCCACATGGACATCTAGTGTAGCCTCAAGATCCCACTTGGACATCTATTGTAGCCTCATGGATCCCACTTGGACATCTATTGCAGCCTTATGGATCCCACTTGGACATCTATTGCAGCTTCATGGATCTCACTTGTACATCTAGTGTTGCCTCAAGATCCCACTTGGACATCTAGTGCAGCCTCAAGATCCCACTTGGACATCTATTGTAGCCTCATGGATCCCACTTGGACATCTATTGTAGCCTTGTGGATCCCACATGGACATCTATTGTAGCCTTATGGATCCCACTTGGACATCCATTGTAGCCTTATGGATCCCACTAGGACATCTATTGTAGCTTCATGGATCTCACTTGTACATCTAGTGTTGCCTCAAGATCCCACTTGGACATCTAGTGTAGCCTCAAGATCCCACTTGGACATCTAGTGTAGCCTCAAGATCCCACATGGACATCTATTGTAGCCTCAAGATTCCACTTGGATGTCTAGTGTAGCCTCAAGATCCCACATGGACATCCAGTGTAGCCTCAAGATCTCACTTGGACATCTATTGTAGCCTCAAGATCTCACTTGGGCATCTATTGTAGCCTCAAGATCTCACTTGGACATCTATTGTAGCCTCAAGATCCCACATGGACATCTATTGAAGCCTCAAGATCTCACTTGGACATCTATTGTAGTCTCAAGACCTCACTTGGGCATCTATTGTAGCCTCAAGATCCCACATGGACATCTATTGTAGCCTCAAGATCTCACTTGGACATCTATTGTAGCCTCAATATCTCACTTGGACATCTATTGTAGCCTCAAGATCTCACTTGGACATCTATTGTAGTCTCAAGATCTCACTTGGGCATCTATTGTAGCCTCAAGATCCCACATGGACATCTATTGTAGCCTCAAGATCTCACTTGGACATCTATTGTAGCCTCAAGATCCCACATAGACATCTATTGTAGCCTCAAGATCTCACTTGGACATCTATTGTAGCCTCAAGATCTCACATGGACATCTATTGTAGCCTCAAGATCCCACATGGATATCTAGTGTAGCCTCAAGATCCCACATGGACATCTAGTGTAGGCTTAAGATCCTACTTGGACATCTATCGTAGCCTCAAGACCTCACTTGGATATCTATTGTAGCCTCAAGATCTTACTTTGACATCTATTGTAGCCTCAATATCTCACTTGGACATCTATTGTAGCCTCAAGACCTCACTTGGACATCTATTGTAGCCTCAAGATCCCACATGGACATCTACTGTAGCCTCAAGATCCCACATGGACATCTATTGTAGCCTCAAGATCCCACATGGACATCTAGTGTAGCCTCAAGATCCTACTTGGACATCTATTGTAGCCTCAAGATCTCATTTGGACATCTATTGTAGTCTCAAGATCTCACTTGGACATCTATTGTAGCCTCAAGACCTCACTTGGACATCTATTGTAGCCTCAAGATCTCACTTGGACATCTATTGTAGCCTCAAGACCTCACATGGACATCTAGTGTAGTCTCAAGATCCCACTTGGACTTCTATTATAGCCTCATTGATCCCACTTGGAAGTCTCTTGTTGTCTCATGGATCCCATTCAGCAGTCTGTTGTAGCCTCATTATCCCACTAAGCAGTCTGTTGTGGCATCACAAATCCTGCTTGGTAGTCTGTAGTAGCCTTACGGACATCAGTTAGAAGCCTGGTGCAATAAACCTCATCAGTTATCTGGTATAGAATACTAAACACCACAATGACAGTCTGAGAAATTCTAACGCACACCACAAGCACAGTCCAATATGACCTAATGTGACCCATTATGACTGGCATCTGGCCATCTTGACAGACGATAGTTTGCTACATTGTGCTTCAAAAGAACACATAATTACTACAATCCATAATGGTAGCGTGTAACTGAAAAGACCGATTAGCGCAGTAAATGTTAGTACACAATGGAATGTGAACACATGGTCATTTCCACCATCATGAACCATTTGATGTCTCAAACACTCCTTGTCTGACCTATTTGCAATAATTTTCTCCTTTGTCTTATTCCATTTCTAATCTTTTCCCTCCATACAACACGATCAGCGGTGACTTGCTCTCAAAGTGCAATATCAAAGCCTATATCAGTCATGTCCCGCTGACACACTTTTTTGTACTGTAGTAGAGGCCAACTCCAAGATCTTTTAACCCATCCATACTTCACCAAAAAGTATGTCCTTTGGTATTCTACTATCATCCATCCTCCTATGTGTCCTATCTACAAGTCTACAAGGAATGAGCATGGAACAAAAATTGTCATACTACCCAATCTTCCTAATACTTCAGTATTTGTGATCTTATCTTGCCACTTAATACCAAGTATTCTTCGCAGACACCGCATATGAAAGCTGTTTAAACGTTTCTCTTGGTGTGAGTAAGTTGACCAGGCTGATCTACTGTGGCAGTTTGGTTTCACCACACATGTCGCACAATAACAGTTTGATGTAGCTGTGTCCCACAATGACAGTGTGATGTATGCTGTGTCCCACAATGACAGTCTGGTGGGTATAACCTGTGTCCCACAATGACAGTGAGGTAGGTATAACCTGTGTCCCACAATGACAGTCTGGTAGGTATAACCTAGTATGTCCCACAATGACAGTCTGGTAGGTATAACCTAGTATGTCCCACAATGACAGTCTGGTAGGTATAACCTAATATGTCCCACAATGACAGTCTGGTAGGTATAACCTAATATGTCCCACCATGACAGTCTGGTAGGTATAACCTGTGTCCCACAATGACAGTCTGGTAGGTATAACCTGTGTCCCACAATGACAGTCTGGTAGGTATAACCTGTGTCCCACAATGACAGTCTGGTAGGTATAACCTGTGTCCCACAATGACAGTCTGGTAGGTATAACCTGTGTCCCACAATGACAGTCTGGTAGGTATAACATGTGTCCCACAATGACAGTCTGGTAGGTATAACCTGTGTCCCACAATGACAGTCTGGTAGGTATAACCTGTGTCCCACAATGACAGTCTGGTAGGTATAACCTAATATGTCCCACAATGACAGTCTGGTAGTATAACCCCCACAATGACAGTCTGGTAGGTATAACCTAGTATGTCCCACAATGACATTCTGGTAGGAATAACCTAATATGTCCCACCATGACAGTCTGGTAGGTATAACCTAATATGTCCCACAATGACAGTCTGGTAAGTATAACCTAATATGTCCCACAATGACAGTCTGGTAGGTATAACCTAATATGTCCCACAATGACAGTCTGGTAGGTATAACCTGTGTCCCACAATGACAGTCTGGTAGGTATAACCTGTGTCCCACAATGACAGTCTGGTAGGTATAACCTAGTATGTCCCACAATGACAGTCTGGTAGGTATAACCTAGTATGTCCCACAATGACAGTCTGGTAGGTATAACCTAATATGTCCCACAATGACAGTCTGGTAGGTATAACCTAATATGTCCCACAATGACAGTCTGGTAGGTATAACCTGTGTCCCACAATGACAGTCTGGTAGGTATAACCTAGTATGTCCCACAATGACAGTCTGGTAGGTATAACCTATAGTCCCACAATGACAGTCTGGAGTATGTACTACAATAGTCCAGCAACAGTCTGTCAGTATAACTAATATGGTCCCACTAATGACAGTCTGTGGTAGTAAACCTATGTCCCACAATGACAGTCTGGTAGGTATAACCTATAGTCCCACAATACAGTCTGGTAGGTATAACCTATGTCCCACAGACAGTCTGGTAGGTATAACCTATAGTCCCACAGACAGTCTGTAGTAGTATACCAATATGTCGCACTAATAAGTTCCCAATGACAGTTGGTAGGTATAACCTGTGTCCCACAATGACAGTCTGGTAGGTATAACCTGTGTCCCACAATGACAGTCTGGTGTACCTGGATCAAATGACTGTAGTAACCATATGTCCCACAATGACAGTCTGGTAGGTATAACCTATGTCCCACATGACAGTCTGGTAGGTATAACCTATGTCCCACAGGAGGACATTGTCCCATGGTCATTGGTATTAACCTAATATGTCCCACAATGACAGTCTGGTAGGAATAACCTAATATGTCCCACAATGACAGTCTGGTAGGTATAACCTAATATGTCCCACAATGACAGTCTGGTAGGTATAACCTAGTATGTCCCACAATGACAGTCTGGTAGGTATAACCTGTGTCCCACAATGACAGTCTGGTAGGTATAACCTGTGTCCCACAATGACAGTCTGGTAGGTATAACCTAATATTCCCACAATGACAGTCTGGTAGGTATAACCTAATATGTCCCACAATGACAGTCTGGTAGGTATAACCTAGTATATCCCACAATGACAGTCTGGTAGGTAAAACCTAGTATGTCCCACAATGACAGTCTGGTAGGTATAACCTGTGTCCCACAATGAGTCTGGTAGGTATAACCTGTGTCCCACAATGACAGTCTGGTAGGTATAACCTACACAATGACAGTCTGGTAGGTATAACCTAATATGTCCCACAATGACAGTCTGGTGTAGACTAATGGATCCCACAGAGATAGTCTTGTGAAGCTTAATGGATCCAGTTTGCAATCTAGCATACTCTTATTTATCGCTGATGAAACAATATCCAACTGGCAGTCTACCCAAAAGTCTGGACACGCTCTCTCTGATCACATTTCAAACACATAAAATTAACTACATAGCAATACAAAAGTGAAAAAAGACAACATCAAAAAATGCATTCATTTACAATATTTTCTTTTGTGCTCTTGCAATCTGAGGTAACTTAGTTTTCTTTAGCCTGTCCTCCTCAACCCTGGGTTTAGATCATATATATTGTGGGGCAGAACAGATCAACCATCATAGCCTAGAGAGAATGATGAATGATGCTGCAGGGAGTCACCTGCGCACACTCAGTGCTCCGAAGAAAGGTCACAAAGATACAGAATCAGACGGCATCTGGTACCATTAGTATTGAAACTCTTCGCTGGCTGTTGAAGACAAATATGGAGCTTGTATAGAAGGTCACGAGTGCTGTAGTGTTGATTCTTGACTCAGCTCAACTCTTTAATCCTAGCGTGGTAATTTATGAATTGTTAGTCTCTCTTCTTATACTTTATGCAGTATGGGTATTCTTTTAACTTGTGAGGCATTTTGTCTTCTGCATTAGATACATCATTGTCCAATATATGTTGGCAAACACAATGACTTTGTTTAAATAATCATAATCAGTAGACAATAGGGTGCTGAACCCTGGACTTCCACAGCAGACATCCAATCTGCCGTGTCTCTACTACACAGACTGCTTTGCTTAGAATATTGTTTTGGTTTAATCAGCAAATTGTTTCAATCCATTTCAGTTGTTTGAGATTGAGTTGAGTGGCGTTGAGTCAAGAACAGACAAGACAGCACTCAGCTAATGTTCCAGTTGTTTGAACAAGCAGAGCTATACTACAGGCCCATGTAACCTATATTGTGAACTCGTGGCCCGCAGCTGAAAATGTGTGCTGGAAGATTTTAATGTCTAAAATGTGTGCTGAGAGTTATGTTAATGTATAAAATGTGTGTTGGCAGTTGTTAATTTCTAAAATGTGTGCTGAGAGTTATGTTAATGTCTAAAATGTGTGCTGAGAGTTATGTTAATGTCTAAAATGTGTGCTGAGAGTTATGTTAATGTCTAAAATGTGTGCTGAGAGTTATGTTAATGTCTAAAATGTGTGCTGAGAGTTATGTTAATGTCTAAAATGTCTACTGGCAGTTATGTTAATGTCTAAAATGTGTACCAGGAGATGGTCTGTGAAGCAAAGAGTGACCGACATGATATTGACATGTGGATTGGTTGACAGAAATATGAGGCTAGCACTATGTGCCTGTCTCACACTTGCTTGCCTGCTGGCCCAGGCATCAACTGACCCGGCCCCCAGGTTGCCCCAGTCAAGAACGGCAGGACATCTCTCGGAAAGCCAAGCGTGACTAGAGTGATACCAACCACATCACTTCTCAAACGCCCAGTGATCTATACACACATGGGGCCAGCACCATATGTCCGATTACCTCAAGATGTTTTGTTTTTAATCTGTGTAGGGGGAGAGGAGGGGAGGGACGAGGGTGGTGTCCTTTACTTTATTTACAGCAAACCCAATAAGCCTCGAGGCCTCAAAAAGAGTCTTGAAAATCTGTTTGTACATAGGTGCGCACATAATTTTTTACAAACACAGAATACATAAGTCAAGTAATGTACTATTATTCATTAAAGAAAGCATAGGTAGGTTAAGCAATGTGCCTTTCTTTATTGACATGTTTTTTAATTTAAAACCAGACTCACTGACACCAACACACACACAAAAAGTCACCCTGTAACAGGCCTTGCAGGTGTGCAGGATGAATAACTTCAAGATGCCAGGTCAGATTTGTATGATGTGCTGTGATCAGCTCACTTCCTTACACAATTCCATGGTCAATTTTCCTTGTGTTAAAACCCAAGATGCTGAATTCTGATTCAAAGTTGACTCTACTAGTCTGCTCATGGGACTTAGTCACAGCTGTTCATGCAAACTGCCTGGGTTTCAATCAACTCAGCCAGTAAACCTTGGAATGCCTGCCGTAATTAACAAACAGCAGGCAAATGAACTGGTCGCCACACTCCAGTCACCTGCTTTATCATTAACGTAATCATTATATGCAAAAAACAGAATGCCTGCTGATGTCTACAACTTGTGCAGTTTTGGTCCCTGTGCGCTGTCCCATTCTCCAGCTGTGACTTCAACAGCCTAGTACTGTTGCAGGAGATCACATATATACGCAACCTTTAGTCTCTAGCACTGTTCATTACTTAGGCTGATCAAGTACTATGCCATAAGAGTATATGTTTTTCTCCCTAACATTGTAACACACATCTTGCCATCAATATTGCCAGTTGTCACAATGTATTCCATCTCTCCCACTCTCATTACATAACCAAAGCATGTTGACTGTTTCCTTTTGATGTCAGTGGTAAGTTTTCTGTGTCCCCTATCTATTTACAAGTATCCTCTCATTTATACCTGGATGGCTTATCCAGGTGGTATAGTTGTTCCCATCTATTTACAAGTATCCTCACATTTATACCTGGATGGCTTATCCAGGTGGTATAGTTGTCCCCTATCTATTTACAAGTATCCTCACATTTATACCTGGATGGCTTAACCATGTGGTATAGTTGATACTGGAATAGGGGCCTAAATCAAGTCTGGTGACTGTGTGAGATGGCGAACCATTACGGTCCATGCATGTCACATGATGATGATGATGATGGTGACCGCTACTCATGATCAATGTCAAATGTGTTTTAATTCTTTGTAGAATCACATTTCTGTGATCTCTGGGAAATGTTGATTGTCTCTTCATATCTGTTTGATTAGTCAGCAAGTCGCTCTGTCTCTGTCACTCTCTCCTCTCATTCATTACCTATTTACAAACATCATCTTTGTTCAAATTGGGCACAACCTTCAACAACTCACGACCCATATGCCCGCTCCATCTGATACTATACCACACTTCTCAAATGCTGGCTGAACTCAATCTCTCTTCAAATTTATTACTGACCAATGAACAGCGTAGCTGGAGTTGTACGCATTATTATTATTGCTTCATTAGTTGAGAGAAGTGGCTGGCCAAGTGGCTAGAATGCCGGGTTCGAATCCTCAGTAAGGTGTGGATGCTTTTTTGTCAGGGGAGAAAAGAGAAAGCTCTAACCTGCACAGTTCACGACGACTGCACTAGCCAGGTGGCCTTAATTCCTCAGGTTACAACACCCCCCTGGTCCTACACCGCAAGGTACTATATGCAGTAGATGACAGTTGACAGTTAAGGTTCAACTTGCCCTCAATACATGGATGTCAGATTTCAGTGGCAAAGTTAGGTAGCTGGAGCCACAAACTGATCCTCAAGTGTCATTCAGTCCAGGAAAATGTTTGCTACATATATAATCCCACCATGTAATGTCTAATGCCATATACCATTATTTAGGATCATGTTATGTTCCACAATCTTGTGTCTGATAGCATATTCCACTATCTTGTGTCTAATGCCATATTCCACAATCTTGTCTAATGCCATAATCCACAATCATGTGTCTAATGCCATATTCCACTAATTAGTGTCTACAGTCAAGTCCCAATATTTAGTGTATAATGCCACCTCCAATCATCCTGTCTGTCATACTCCCTGATCTTGTGGCTAATGTCATACCACACAATTCAGTATCAAATACCAACTTCATTATCCCGTGCCGAATGCCATCCTTCCATTATTTAGTATTGGATACCATGCCCCACGATCTTAAGCTTAATGTCATATTCTACTGTTTAGTTTATAAGGCCAAAGGCTACCATCAAGTGTTTATTGCTACACCCCACTATCTTGCCTAATGACATATTCCACTATCTTGAGTCCAAAAATAATCTTACTATGCCACTTTGATTCATAAATTGGTCAATGTTTTCAACAGGATACAAATTGTTTTAGGTAAACTTACCATATCTGTCTTCTAATGTTGATAACAGATGTAGAAAGAAACAAATTTGGGCATGATAACAGACAAGGGCAGGGTGTTAGAGAGGCCTGCATGCTCAACTCAACACTGAAAGTAAATGCCAAGCTTTTATTCTTTTTCCAGTTATCTCATCACTGTCACACTATTTCATCTCCCACACATTACCACTAATTCTATACGATTCCATTGCTCACACAATACAGCTAATTCTATACTATTCCATCACAATACAAATAATTCTATATTCTATACTATTCCATCTCTCACACAATACAACTAATTCTACATTGCCTCATCTCCCACACAACACAGCTAATTCTACAATGTCCCATCTCCCATGCAATAAAGTTAACTCTACAATGCCCAATATTCAATATACTTAATTCTACAATATATAGTTAATTCTACAATTTCCGTATCAACAATACAATACAGTTAATTCTACTATTCCCCCATCAACAAAACAATACTACAATTCTACAATTTCCCCATCTCCTACATAATACAGCTAATTCTAAAATTTCCCCATCTCCTACATAATACAGCTAATTCTACAATTTCCCCATCTCCTACATAATACAGCTAATTCTACAATTTCCCCATCTCCTACATAATACAGCTAATTCTACAACACCCCCATCCCCTACACCATACAGCTAATTCTACAACACCCCCATCCCCTACACCATACAGCTAATTCAACAATTTCCCCATCTCCTACATAATACAGCTCCATCCATCATGTGCCATGCCGGTAAGCATGGGCGGTCATGTTTTGCCATCTCACTCGATCACCAGAGTCGTGGATCAGATCCGTGTTTCTGTCTCGACCATGCCATGAGGCCAAGCCATCCAGGTATTTACTTCTAGGTCTTCCCCTTGGTCTGTAATACAGCTAATTCTACAATTTACGCATCTCCTACATAATACAGCTAATTCTATAATTTCCCCATCTCCTATACCATACGGCTAATTCTACAAAACCCCCATCTCCTATACCATACAGCTAATTCTACAAAACCCCCATCTCCTACACCATACAGCTAATTCTACAAAAACCCCATCCCCTACACCATACAGCTAATTCTACAAAACCCCCATCTCCTACATAATACAGCTAATTCTACAAAACCCCCATCTCCTATACCATACAGCTAATTCTACAAAACCCCCATCTCCTATACCATACAGCTAATTCTACAAAAAACCCCATCCCCTATACCATACAGCTAATTCTACAAAACCCCCATCTCCTACATAATACAGCTAATTCTACAAAGCCCCCATCTCCTATACCATACAGCTAATTCTACAAAACCCCCATCTCCTACACCATACAGCTAATTCTACAAAACCCCATCCCCTACACCATACAGCTAATTCTACAAAACCCCCATCTCCTACATAATACAGCTAATTCTACAAAACCCCCATCTCCTATACCATACAGCTAATTCTACAAAACCCCCATCTCCTATACCATACAGCTAATTCTACAAAACCCCAATCTCCTATACCATACAGCTAATTCTACAAAACCCCCATCTCCTACATAATACAGCTAATTCTACAAAACCCCCATCTCCTATACCATACAGCTAATTCTACAAAACCCCCATCTCCTACATAATACAGCTAATTCTACAAAACCCCCATCCCCTATACATACAGCTAATTCTACAAAACCCCCATCTCCTACATAATACAGCTAATTCTACAAAACCCCCATCTCCTATACCATACAGCTAATTCTACAAAACCCCCATCTCCTACATAATACAGCTAATTCTACAAAACCCCCATCTCCTATACCATACAGCTAATTCTACAAAACCCCCATCTCCTATACCATACAGCTAATTCTACAAAACCCCCATCTCCTATACCATACAGCTAATTCTACAAAACCCCCATCTCCTACATAATACAGCTAATTCTACAAAACCCCCATCTCCTATACCATACAGCTAATTCTACAAAACCCCCATCTCCTATACCATACAGCTAATTCTACAAAACCCCCATCTCCTACATAATACAGCTAATTCTACAAAACCCCCATCTCCTACATAATACAGCTAATTCTACAAAACCCCATCTCCTATACCATACAGCTAATTCTACAAAACCCCCCATCTCCTACATAATACAGCTAATTCTACAAAACCCCCATCTCCTACATAATACAGCTAATTCTACAAAACCCCATCTCCTACATAATACAGCTAATTCTACAAAACCCCATCTCCTACATAATACGGCTAATTCAACAATTTCCCCATCTCCTACATAATACAGCTAATTCTACACTTTCCCCATCTCCTACACAACATAAATCAAGAGTTAGAGGTCTCAGTCCTGATAGTATTACATGGGTTTACAGCCAACAACAACAAAATAAACTGTTTCAATGCCCTGAGTTATAAAATAGCTATTAACTCTTGTCAGTGTTGAGGAAGGAATAGGCTTTATGGAATGAAGTTAGTCACTTCACCTCATAAAAAAAGGCCCTGCATATGTGAAGTTCTAGTCTTGTTACACCTACAGCACTCTATAATGCAGGATTACCATTACTGGCGAACCATTACAAAAATAAACTGACTCCCATTAAAAAAAACTCACAATTTTATAAAACATACCAACAGCAAATCTCAACACATTCAAACTGTAGATGAATCACAGTGTTGATGTTTGTTTGTTCAGTCTCAAACAAATTTAAACAGAGACATAAAGACAACACAATTTTAAAGTAATCTTACAGAGTATAATACACTGGGGATGTGAAGTGAGGTTTTCCCATATATTCCAAACATCACATTAATCTGTAATTCAGTCATCAACACTCAGTAGCAACAAACACTCGGAGTATTTTTGGGGTTTCAAAAGGTTTTCCCAAATATTCAAAACATCAAATTAACCTGCATCTCAATTACAGGATGTGGGAGTAGTATGATGGAAGCATCAACACTAAGTGTAAGCTAACCATCATAATATTTCCAGGCGTTTCAAAAGGTTTTCCCATATATTCAAAACATCAAATTAACCTGCAACTCTTAGGTTGTGGGAGTAATAAGATATAAGTAAGCATCAACACTCAGTGTAAGCTAACCATCATAATATTTCCACGGGTTTCAAAAGGTTTTCACTGTATACAAAACATCAAATTAACCTGTAATTCAATCATAGGTTGTGGGAGAACCATGATGGAACCATCAACTCAGTGTAAGCAACTATCAAAGTAATTTCAGGGATTTCACAAGTTTGCTCATATATTCAAAACATCAAATTAATCTGTAACTCAGTAATGGGTTGTGGGAGTACCATGGTGTAAATAACCATCTAAGTATTTCCACAGGTTTCAAATGGTTTATCTATATATTCAAAACAATCAAATTAAACAGTAAGTCAGTCAAGGGTTGTGAGCATCAACACTCAGTTCAAAATAACCATCATGGGTTTCAAGAGGGTTTCACATATACACCAAACATCAAATTAACCTGTAATGGGTCAGTCATGGGTTATGGGAGTACCATGATGGAAGCATCACCACTCAGTGTAAGCTAACCATTGTTGTTTGTTGGTTGCTGGTTTGGCTAAAAGTTGTAAGATTCACCCTCGGAAATATTTTATTAGTACTTGCCCCAAACATAGGTTGTATGCCTGACAGAGTTAAGGATATGTCCTTACAGAATTTCCCTTTGGGATAGATACAAACTATTTAACATTCAATAACAAGTGTGGTATCATTGCCAAAAAACAAAACAAAAAGATCCGCACTGGCAACAAATGCATGTGTCCATCAATCAAACAATGAATCAACCAATGGTTTCACTATTCCTCCTGAACCCCAGGGTTGAGAGAAAAGCAAGATCTTGTCCATTTGTCATAAATAGATGCTATCTTTATTCATCAAACCAATTAAGCAATCAATCAATGGGGTCAACCAATCAAGGTGATTTGCTGTCAGTAATTGCAGATTACAACCACAGCTGAGAGATCACACAACGAAATGTCAACAAACAGTGAAATATGCACAGGAACCAGGTAACATTGGCAGTTATATGTTCTTGGTGGTTAGGATGAGGACAGCATTGTTCTTGGCGGTCAGGATGAAGACAGCATTGTTCTTGGCGGTCAGGAAAAGGACAGCATTGTTCTTGGTGGTCAGGATGAGGACAGCGTTATTATTGATGGTTAGGATAAGGACAGTAATATTCTTGATGTTCAGGGTGAGAACATAATTGTCCTTGATGGTTAGGATAAGGACAGTACTATTCTTGATGTTCAGGATGAGAACATAATTGTTCTTCACGGTTAGGGTAAGGACAGTAATGTTCTTGATGTTCAGGATGAGAACATAATTGTTCTTGATGGTTAGGATAAGGACAATAATATTCTTGATGTTCAGGATGAGAACATAATTGTTCTTCATGGTTAGGGTAAGGACAGTAATATTCATGATGTTCAGGATGAGAACATAATTTTTCTTGATGGTTAGAATAAGGACAGTACTATTCTTGATGTTCAGGATGAGAACATAATTGTTCTTGATGGTTAGGATAAGGACAGTAACATTCTTGATGGTCAGGATGAGGACAGTAATATCCTTGGTGGTCAGGATGAGAAAAGTAGTGTTCTTCACGGTCAAGATAACGACGAGGAAATTCTTGGTGGTTAAGAAGGTAGTGGTATTATTGGTTAGGATAGGGATTGTGGTGGTAGTTAAGACTGAGCCATGTTGTGTTCCTGATGGCCAGGTCTTGATGGTTACAATGAGCACTGCAATGTTCTTGATGATTATGATGAGCACTGCAATGTTCTTGACATGAATACTGCATTGTTCTTGATAGTTATGGTTAGCATTGCAATGTTTTTGATTGTTTTAAGCACTGCGATGTTCTTGATTGTTATGATAAGCACTGCAAATGATCTTGGTGGTTATACTGATCATTGCAATGTTCTTGATAGTTATGATGAGCACTGCAATAATCTTGGTGATCAGGATGAGAAGTGCAATATTCTTGATTATTACAATGAGAACTGCAATGTTCTTTGTGGTCAGGATGGGAACTAATATTCTTGATGATTATGAGAAGCACTGCACTGTTCTTGGTGAACAGGATGAGAACTGCACTGTTCTTGCTGGTCAGAATGGGAACTGCATTGTTCTTGACAATTATGATGTGTACTGCAAATTTCTTCGTGGTTAGGATTAGCACTGCCATGTTCTTGATTAAAATTAAGACGGATCAATGTCCTGGATGGTTATGATCAGAACAGTGATGTTCTAGGTGGTTAGGAGGAGGAGGAGGAGGAGGACCACAACGTTCTTTGTGTGTCTATGGGACAGCAGACTATCTAAGAGCCATTGTTCCATCTTTCTGAACCAACAGCTGAAGCCCTGAAGCTGTAGATGAGAACAGCAAAGTAATATATCAGAACACATCATATATACAGACAAAATACTTAAGCTTAAGACTTTTATTCTTTTTTGCATATCCTTTTTACAGGGCGTGTCAACACTAGCATTTTGCTGCTGTTGTTGATGTCTTGGCAAGTTAACATTCAGTAGTTTGCCAACTCGTTAAAACCCAGGGCAACGCGGCCTGCTGCCAAATCGGTCACAGCTGTTTCAAGCGCTGGTAAGCGGGCTTATGAATCGCACCTGTAAGCCCTTTGCCATGGAGACCGGCAGCTTAAGACTAAAGCACTGAAAACCTCTTAGGCCTTACAAAGCTGTGGACTCATAAACTAGTAGGTACAGGCTGGGACTTACGCAATGGAATAGATATGGATATTAAAATGTAAATTTGACACATGAAAAAAGTTCATGGGCGATAGGCATATCAAAACTTGGCAATAATATGACATCATCACACTGCTTTCAAAAATGTTCTTTTCTATTGTCTTTTCTTAAGCATATATGTCCCACACATGGTAAATACTTACATTACATATCCATCCATCAGCCTGCCCGTGATAGCAACTTTCCACCCATCCACACTTCATCTCATAATTTGATGAACTCATTTCACATCCTATGTTGTTGATGTCAAATTCTACTCTATAAAATCTGTTGTTAAAACGATGAGACTACTCTATCAAAAAGAACAAGTAACAATCTTCAGACTCCACAAAGGACACAACAGGCTGAAATACTAGATGTCTAATAAACTAAAGATAAGAGATACTGATGAATGTAATTGTGGAACTGGTAAAATAACAGCTGAACATTTGTTGTAGGAGTGTCCAACATACACAGAACAGAGACAACTATTTCACCTGCATATTTGAGGGAAAATTCTATGGAGATACCAACACGCTCGAGTTAACAGCTGATATTGAAGGGGAACAAAGAAGAAGCAGAAGGTACGTGTTGCATATCTCTAAGCCAACAGCCACCAGGTAATGTTCACCTTTATATGTGTGATATGTCAACAATCCTGCACTCTATAATGTTTGAATACAATGTGTACATCTTTATTATGCTCACTCTGTCCTCACATCCATTCTTCTTTTCTTCTTTGTTCATCCGAACCACCCGTTGCTGTGAAGTTGGAACTGCGACTAACTAACTAACTAACTCATCCGGAATGATTTTTGGACATAATTGCGTTATGCCTGTTTACAGCAGAGCTGCGATATTTGCACCTTTCAGCTGACACATCCGACTTCTTCAGCTATGTTTTGACCGGGTTAACCTTCTCGGGACATCCGTTCTGTGCTAACATCCACTGTGTCCACACATTTGTTCTGTCCACACATCCGTTCTTTCTCACACCCACTTTGTCTACCAACAACAAATATACATTTCTTCCATTACCATCATCAATCTCTGTGGAGTCGAGATTCGTACTCTCCAGCAACTCATTAACTAAAGTTTCAGCATCAACTCTTGTTGCTCCTACAACCACTTCCTTGCCTGACTCTTCAATTTTCTGAAACAAAACAAAGTCTTCATGACTCAAAATACCAGAGGAATACAACTAAAACAATATCATTACATTTGATCACATGACCACCGGGCCAGCAGACATGCATGCTAGCTACTGCACCACAGCTTCCTATTGTGTTGTGTAGTGTAAAAGTAAGTAACCTTACATTTACATTCTTACTTCAACATCTGTGAGCTTGACTGTATGAGTCTGGAGAGTGATGTATATGAGGTTATGTTCATATAAATGTCAGGTGTGTTATGACAGCAGATGGTATTACCTGCTTTCTGTTAGCGCTGAATTGTGAGCGGCGCTTACCAAACCCGACACCCCACATTGTGCCAATAGCTTCGGGCAGATAAGTGCATTTGGGAGTGTACAAGCCTTATCCTGGTGCGAGGAAATGCAACCTAAAGACTAAATATTGTGGCAGGGCAGCCCAGGCCCCAAGCCTTGATTAGCAACTGGTCGAGGATCAAACAAAGCTCAACAGGTGGACAATTAGAGCAATTGCTTTGCAGATCCAGCAGTTCTGCAGCTTGTCTTGTTCCAGATGTATTGGTGTTACCTTTCCTCTGGAGTGAACTAGGCAGGCCGAGAGAGGGATCATGCTGCATGAATAAAACATGGTCTCCACAATTCAGCCCAGGCTTTGTGCTAAGAAGAGGTAAAACTCCATCCCTGGTCTATCACTAAGAGTTGTAGTTAATTATAACTTTTTTGAAGCACAATGTAACAAACTATTGTCTGACAAGACAGCAAGGTGCCAGTACAAACAAGCCGCAGTAAGAAGTGTGTGTTGTTTCTCAGCTCCAGATGATTCCAGGTCGCTGATCAATACTGCTCCAGGGCAGGTGTTTGAATGTCAAGGCTGGATTAAAGATTCATCCAGACAAGGTGCAGATTGTAGCACAGGAAGGCAGAGAAGTTAACCATCATCACCAGAAAAAATAAGTGGGCTAGTTTAGTCCACTGAGGCCAATCGGTCACAATTACATACAGCCCATGATTTAAAAATCATACATATAACTATCTCATTTAATCAATACATACTTGTATTTGAAACATAACATTCACAATACTGGTGTTTATTATTCAGAGTGATCAATGTTGTCTGTGAGTAAATTACAGTAAATGTCACAATACTGGTGTTTATTATTCACAGTGATCAATGTTGTCTGTGAGTAAATTACAGTAAATGTAGTTATGTAAGAGTTTGTAATCCCACATACCGCATTCAAACACAGCTGCGGGCAATTTGGCAGCAGACCGCCCTGCATTGGTTTGCCGTGAGTGCCGGTCATTCAGAAAGCAATAGCAAACAACTGAACATAAACTTGCCAAGAAATCATAGCCAAAAAATGCTGGGGTTGACTGACATCCTATAAAGGATATGCAACTAAATTTTAAGTAACACAAATTATTATTAAATACAGCAGGGCTTCAGATGTCGTGCAGCCACTGAATACTCCTCCTTTAACCAGTCTGTTGGCAAGCTAAGTCATTTAGAGGTAAGATCACTGGATGTGATACCCTGGTTGTACTGTCTTGTAGTGTCTGTCTGCTTTGCCATAGAAAGTCTTCCTACAGTACTATTTTAGTTTTCCAGTCTTTATCTCTCTTTAGCTGGGAAATTTGTAGGAACTCGCTATCCTGTCTTCTCTCATTTGCTAGACACAGTGAATCCACTTGTCTGCGGACTCTATTCAGTGACATATGCCAAGAATCAAACCATGTCTGCACAAGTCAGAGGTGAATGCCATAACTGTTGAGCCCTTCCGCCCCCAGATATGAACATAACATAGGTTCAGAAGAAAACACTGACATCCTACACGAACAGTGAAGAAAGCAGCTCACAAACAGCGTGATGTCTTGTAAACTGAAACACTTTTACCACAATTAACATCACATTGGTCTGTACAGAGCAATGATGGAAGGCATGATTGCTAGAATAAGAAACAGGGCTTGTCTAAGTGGACACAGAACATTCAGACACCTCGGACAGGAAAATGCCAGCCTAGATGACAGCAACCTTTTATAAAGGATCAGCTACATGAAAGTAAAGCAAGCAGTTAAGGTTAATTGCATATCCTTTACATGACGTCGCAGTCAACCCCATAATTTTTGGGCTGTTTTTGTATTTCATGGTATGTTCAATAGTTTGTCATTGCTTCTAAACGACCAGCAATCATACCATTTTATAAAAACCAAAGCAAGGCGGTCTGCTTTCAAATCGCCCAAATTTATGTTTTGAGTGTGGCATGAGGGATTGTAAACTGCATCCGTAGCCTCTTTGCTACAGAGCCGAAGTCAGTCAGTAACGAACATTTTTAAAACCTTAATTTGCATTGTGCTAGACCCATATTTTGTACAGACCAACTGACACCTGGTAGATGACGTGGTTGGTATCAAGCCAATAACAGTTACTTCTCAAGATAAGACACTGCCAGCAGGACAATCAAACTTACCCGTCGCCTTTCCAATGTTGATGATGACACACTGCTGGGGGTTCTGATGTAAAGATAAACACACAGTTTAAGACACAGGCAACAAAGAGGTCAGGTAATAACCTATCAGATCACTGCATTATGAAATTTCTGTCGGGGGCAAAAAGAAAACTCTAACCTGCACATGTCACGGTGACTAAACTAGCCAGGCGGCCTTAATTCCTCAGGCTCAAAGACCCCTCTGCCATACACCGCAAGGTACTGTATTGGCAGTAAATGACAGTTTTTGACAGCATTATGAAATGAGATGTCCCATTCCCATTGTCACTAGGTGTCTGTCTTACATGTCTCTCAAAGCTATCTAACATGGATTGGCTGCTACATGAGATGTAAGTGGTCTTCAGATGGGGAATTCATTTTTTTTTTTTTGCTCGCACGCTTTGAACTCAAGCGTAGTCCATACACACTACTTCTAGTAGTGCTGAGCTGAATTGTGCATGTGGATTATCTTTCCCTATTAACAGTGTCCCTTGCTGTCAGGCTAACCCACTCCGACTTCAGAGGTACTTGTAATTTATGTCCCCAAGTCAAGGATGAGAGGTCAACATTTTAGTCCAGCTGTCCGGTATAAAGGTTAAACCCCTTACCTCGGCATCAGCACACCGGCTGTCTAAGAACACACGTTCTTATCCATTCGGCCATGCTACCCTCCAGATAGGGAATGAACCTGGTCATTGTGCTGATGATAAGGCAGTGAATGATCATCCACTATCATCATCTTGTGCAGTGCCAATAAGCATAGAAGGTCAAGGTTCGTCATCTCACACAACCACCAGTCTCTGCAGAAGCACATCAGGATGCCACCATGTCATGATTGAATACTGCACACACAGACTGGCTGAGATTAGGTTCAAGCTGACATTGTTTCCTCCCACATGTTAGGTACTTCATTGTCAACAGACTCCAGAAGACAAACGTGCAAATTCAAAATGACACTTAAAGTTTCGTAGCTGATCGATGTGGTATCCGTATCTTGAATATTTTTTTTAAAGTTGCATATCCCTTACAGGATGTTGTAGTCAATATCAGCATTTTTCAGCTGCTGCTGATGTTCTTGGCAAGATTATGCTCAGTAGTTTTCCACTGCTTTCTGAGCCACCGGCTCACATACCCCGTAAGTAACCAACACGACGTGATCCGCTGCTGAATCTCACGAAGCTGTGTTCTTCACGTGGATATACGAGATTACGGAGAAAAGTCGTTAACCCCTTCGCAGGGAGACCGGCGTCTTGAATACGTCGTAACAAAATAACACGTCACAAATGTAGCGACCAAATAACAAATACGAGATTTACAATCAAATGAAATGTTGCATGTCCTTTGTAGGATGTTACAATCAACTCCAGGTAGATTTTCCAGACAATTTTAAATTCAGCAACTGGCCATTGCTATCTGAACAAAAAACTCAATGATGAAGTCTGACTAGTGTGTGGACCGAGCCCGATACCCCGCCATCAGCACACAGAATAAGCAGAGCATGATAAATCCCTCGGCCATATTCATCTCTATGATTAAATAACAAATAAATATTCTTCTTCACACGCCAGGTCCGGAGCAGACAAGGGTACTCCTGACTCTCAAAGACTCCCTGTTTTGTAAAATGTGTGTTTATTTCTTAGCTGATGTTAACTTACAATTGCACAACACTGACTATAACTTAAAGTTACGATATTGCATCTGTTATATGGCAGTGGTTAGAGAACATGATTCTAACTCAGTTTTATGAAGACTTCAAAACTTTATTGATGATGCTGATGATATAATCGGTTATATAAAATTGAAGAAAGTGACTACAAACATATAGACATACCCTGAGCCGCGGGAATGCTGGGAAATGTAGCTGGCACTGCGGGAATTGCCCAAACCATCAGTGGGTGCATCGCCTTCTACGCCATCTTGTATAGAATGATAATAATCAGATGCAAATAGACAATATTAGTAAATATGTTATTTCTGACACAAGGAAACTGACAGCACTGGTGACAGCATGAGGCCATCCCAGGACCAAGATATCGATCCAAAGGTAAATCTGTGTTAACTCTTCTGCCCTAGACAATTATATATATATAAGCTACTCATCTGTTCCCTTGTTGTGGACTGGACATGTGTGTAAAGGAATTCGGGCAAGGAATTAAATTAACACTTATCTGGGACTGAAGCAGTTAAGGCAACAACTAGGACACAAATATTTACAGTAATCACATCTTATTTCACTCTTTATCACCCATTAGGGCAGTCCCTCAATCAACTAATTCCAAGCCCTCCTATCTTTAGCTATCCCATGTTCTCCCCACATTATTCATTTCTGTCTCTCCTTCTCGTCTCTGTGTGTTTTTCAGTATCCTCTATTTCTTGTGCCCTGTGGATTCCAGACAAAGACCTTTCTAGTTATACTATTTTCAGGTTTTCCCAATGTATGTTCTTTCCAGTGCCAGCGTCTTTTCCTGTTGATTCACTGGTATTTATTTAGTTCTCTCCACAAGTTCCACAATGGTGATTTGGTCACACCATTTCAATCATTCTATTTTGCACAGGCAGCAATTAAATCATGTTTCCCTCACAACTAACACTTAACAAATTAACTGAAATCATAACTCCAACTCCCTCACAACTCCTACTTTCTAAGTTAGTTGCATTCATTGGCAGGACATCGCAATCAACCCCAGCATTTTTGGCTGTTTGTGATTTACAGGGCAATTCATAGTTTCTGAACAACTGGCACCCATAATTTCAAACTCAGAGCAAGGGGCCTACTTCCAAATTGTCCAGCCCTCAACTCAGTATGTTGGAGAACTGTGAAACTACCACTTTACAAATTACCTGAAATCATGAATCCATTTCCCTTACAACTACTACTTTCTATATAGTTAGTTGCATATCCTTTACAAGATGTTGCAGTCAACACCAGCATTTTTTGCTGTTGTGGTCTCTTGGCAAGTTTACATTTAGAAGTTTGCCATTGCTTTCTGAACATCCGGGACTCATACCATTTTGTAAATAGCCAACACAACACAGTCTGCTGCCAAATCGAGGGAAGCTGTGTTTCAAACGCAAGTATGCGGGATCACGAACTGCGTCCATAACCCTTTCGCAACAAAGCCAGCTTTTTAAGCTACCTGTAACTGAATTTCCAGCTCCTACATAACAACCACTTGACAAGTTATCATAAATCTGTTTCTCTCACAACTATTTTCTAAATAACCTGTAATTAGATTTCCAGCTCCTACATAACTACCACTTGACAAGTTATCATAAATCCGTTTCTCTCACAACTACCATTTTCCAAATTACCTGAAACTAGAGAACCCACTTTCCCTCTGCGAGTGAGGCTACTGAACCCACTGCTGCTTGAGGCTAAACTGTCCTCACTGAGGTTATCTGTAGGTCGTAGGTCAATGTGGTCGCAGGAATGGCCAACGGCAGATGAGCTCTGGGTAACTGAGTGATTTGAAGGCCTGCAACGACGAGTAAATACCATAATATATCTTATTCGCTCACTAAAAGCATAGAATTAAAGATCAGCCATGCACAGTTCATTAAAGTGTTTCTATTTTTCTGCCTCCAGTCCCTATCTTATTTTCTTAAGTGACATGCCAATTGGCATTATTCTGATGTGTAAAGTTTGTTACTAAAAAAACCACTGAACCAATTTTGTGGGGTTATTTGGTCAAGGATGACTTTCGCTGTACACAATATCTCTATGAGTGCTACAATCGCCTTCCATGGATGCACAAGGATAATCTCAGCGCATTGCACAAACTTTATAGCACCCGTGAGGATTCAAATATGTGTAAACCAGAATCGCACATGCTATAAATATTTTTTTTCTTGGGTAAGTAAAAGTGTAGTGAAGTAAAGGTGAAGTGAAGTAAATGGTGAAATGAAGTAAAGGTGTAGTGAAGTAAAGGTGCAACGAAGTAAGGTGTAGTGAAGTGAAGTAAAGGTGTAGTAAGTGAAGTAAATGTGTAGTGAAGTGAAGTAAAGGTGTAGTGAAGTGAAGTAAAGGTGAAGTGAAGTAAAGGTGTAGTGAAGTAAAGGTGTAGTGAAGTAAAAGTGCAGTGAAGTAAAGGTGTTGTAAAGTAAAGGTGAAGTGACGTAAAGGTGTAGCAAAGTAAAGGTGTAGTGAAGTAAAGGTGTTGAGAAGTAAAGGTGTAGTGAAGTGAAGGTGTAGTAAAGTAAAGGTGAAGTGACATAAAGGTGTAGCGAAGTAAAGGTGTAGTGAAGTAAAGGTGTTGTGAAGTAAAGGTTTAGTGAAGTGAAGTAAAGGTTTAGTGAAGTGAAGTAAAAGTGCAGTGAAGTAAAGGTGTAGTGAAGTAAAGGTGTAGTGAAGTAAAGGTGTAGTGAAGTAAAGGTGTTGTGAAGTAAAGGTTTAGTGAAGTGAAGTAAAGGTTTAGTGAAGTGAAGTAAAAGTGCAGTGAAGTAAAGGTGTAGTGAAGTAAAGGTGTAGTGAAGTAAAGGTGTAGTGAAGTGAAGTAAAAGTGCAGTGAAGTAAAGGTGTAGTGAAGTAAAGGTGTAGTGAAATAAAGGTGTAGTGAAGTAAAGGTGCAGTGAAGTAAAGGTGAAGTGAAGTAAAGGTGTAGTGAAGTGAAGTAAAGGTGTAGTGAAGTGAAGGTGTAGTGAAGTGAAGGTGCAGTGAAGTGAAGGTGCAGTGAAGTAAAGGTGAAGTGAAGTAAAGGTGTAGTGAAGTAAAGGTGTAGTGTAGTAAAGTAAAGGTGTAGTGAAGTAACGTAAAGGTGTAGTGAAGTAAAGTAAAGGTGAAGTGAAGTAAAGGTGAAGTAAAGTAAAGGTGAAGTAAAGTAAAGGTGAAGTGAAGTAAAGGTATAGTGAAAAAAGGTGTAGTTAAGTAAATGTATAGTGAAAAAAGGTGTAGTGAAGTAAAGGAGAAGTGAAGTAAAGGTGTAGTGAAGCATGTTAGCTACTACATTAATGGGCTGTCATGTTGAGATTTTGCCTGGTCCTGCTTTTTTCATTCTTCAACTGTTCCGGAACTTTTAAAGGGGTATATGCACAGGGTTCCTCCAAGATGTGTGCCCTTGTCTGAGAAATCTAGGCATCCAATCCACTACCCCAGGATCCGGAGAATAATAGCATCACTTTTCTAATTTGGAAAAATGCACATAGTCTACGCCTTGAATACATACAGGTCTGCATGAACCTTGAGTGAATGTCAAAACAACTGATCTACTATGTCCCAGAGACAACATAAAAAATGTAGCAAAAAAGATAAAACTAATCAAAAGCCACAAAAATTAGCATAACTGGTCAACACATTTCTAAACACACTCCCATGTGTTGCTGGGGCCCATAAGGGAAGCAAAGAATAGCAACACTATAGCCTACCACGCATGTCGTAAGAGGTGACTAAGGAGGCTGATGGTTCCATCGCCCTGCTACTGAGTGACTGCGTGGCGTGACACTGTGAGCTGTGAGTTTCGTGTGAAATGCTTTTGAATCTGCCTGAGGTTATTTGGAACGTGACTGCATGTTCGAGAGTGATGGCAGATGGCTATGTTCCCAGAGTTGAACGATTTTTGCCTTATGCAGAAACGCGTGGCTGCTGGGCTTCTGGTTGACTGCCACTGCCATCAGCGATGAACTGTATTTCGTGGACTGTGTGGGTGAACATCTAGGAAAACATTCAGATAGGAAAATACAGCAGATTCCATCAGAGGTGAACTGAGTGTTTCGTGGGGGACTGGTGTGTTGACATTCTGGTGGCGGCATTATGCACACGTTGTATTTGTGCGGGCTGTTGTTTGTTGAGACTCCTGTCTTTTCCACATTGAGCAGTGGGGAGCATTTTGTGTGATATTCACTGCACAGGAACGGAGCTAATGGGGACGACCCGTTGCTGTGAAGTTGGAACTGTGCACGGACTAACTTTCTTCTTCTTCTTCTTCTTCTTGTTCATCCGGAGTTTTTTTTTCGGACGTGATTGTGTTGTGCCTGTTTACAGCAGAGCTGCGTTCTTGCGCCGTTAGGCCGACACATCCGACTTCTGCGGGCATTTGTTGACCGGGTTAACCTTCCCGGGGGTTTCTTATGACGTTAGACTCTCACTGTTGTGGTGTTATCTCCCATCCCAGCTGGCCCATATAGAACAGCCAAAGGCATCCTGGTCAGCCCTCAAGGGAAGGCAGGGGCAGACCATGGGCATTCCCCGCCATCCAAGGAGGCTTCCATAATTGCAGAGCCGAACACACAGCGCTCTGGTACTGGGCTCATCCAAGGAATCGTCACGTCCTGCACATGGCTGCTTAGCCTCACTTCCGTATATTGGGCCTTCCGTTCACCATAGGCTGTTCTTCCGGAAACCAGAAGAATGCAGTCTGCAGATGACATCCACACAGTGAGCTTTCGATTCGGACTTTCCACGTAATGGATTGCTATCCAAGCAATATTCCATTTTGTGCCACTAGGACACTTTTTCCCACCTTTTATGAAGCCCACACAGTGAGCTTTCGATTCAGACTTTCCACGTAATGGATTTGCTATCCAAGCAATATTTCATTTCATGCCTCTGGGAGGCTTGTGTAAAACCGACATGCCTGTGGTATGAAGTGTGGCAGTCTAAATACTATTCTTCATGTACATTTAAATGTCAACTTGACTGTAGTTGAAGTAAGCTGCAGTCCGACTGAGCTTGTTGATATCTCCATAGAGCTTGGTCCTCGAATGAAGCAGGTGTGGGCCAAAAATATCTTTCTCTGTTCTGCATATATTGGCACTCTTGCAGCAAATGTTTAGCTGTCATTTTACCAGTTCCACAATACATTCATCTGTATCTCCTATCTTAGTTTGTTGAACAAGTGGTATTTCAGCCTGTTATGTCCTGTGCGGAGTCTGAAGATTGCTACTTGTTCTCTTCGGTCGAGTTTGTAATATGCATCATCCTTCTGATGGCCTGGATGCTCTGATTCCCATTTGGTTCTATAAGTGCTTTTTATCAACCTCTTTGCCTCATTATAGGTTATGTCTATGTCAGGCTGTGGTAGTCGTCCGCCCTCTTTTGCCAGTCTGTCAGCCTCTTCATTTCCAGGTATACTGCAATGTGATGGGATCCACTGTATTATAACTTTTTGGATTTCTGGCATAGACCATGGAGTGCTGCTCTTAGGTCAGCTAGTTCTGTGCTGTTTTTGCTCTTCAGTATTGAGACAGCTGACTTTGCATCTGTGAAGATAGCTATTTGCGTCTCTTTATTTTCCTCCATCAAGAGCATTTCTGCTGCAGTTTTCAGAGTCTCTACCTCCGCTTTGAAGTTACTTGAGAATTTTCCAGTTGCCACTGAATGTGTTTTTTGCAACTCCATTTTTTAAATTAGGAGAATTCCTCTCCTCCATTCTCTACTGAATTTTTGGCTGATCCATCTGTATATGCATGGGTCCAATTGCTGCTTGGGTAATGTTCTTTTATGTAGTTTAGGGTTATTTCTCTTCTTTCGGTTTCATGCTGAGTGTTCTTTTTCAATAACAGGAATGTTTCTATCCTCTCAGGCAGTTGCTGCTGTCTCCAAGCTGGGAATTTGGCTGCATTGTAAATGGGTATGGACTGTTGCTATGTTAAGTATGGGATCTGGCCTAATCCTTTCGTTTGCGGAACTGCGACTAACTAACATACATTTCTAAAATAAAACAACATTGCCCTTTGCAGGACATAGCAATCACATCCAGTCTCTATTTGCCTATGTGTGATTTACTAGGTAATGTGACTTTCAGCAGCTTGCCACTCCTTTCAGCAAACATGCTAGACAAGACCGAATAAACACAAGCAAATAAACATCAGATATTAACACATCAGATACTCACACTTTAAACACTGGATCCCCAGAGATTAGCAACAACTCCACACTGATTTTGATGGTAGAGTTGTCCTGCCGATGCTTAGTGTCATAACCCTCCAGAAGATACCGCTTTGGTCATCTTCCCTCCCCCTGCAAACTGGGCCAAATTCAAGTCAACATATCCTAGTTTCTGGTGGGACTTCCTCCCTTTAGTTCCTGCGTAAAACAAAATAAAATTACTTCCCTTAGTTATGTGCAAGAAAAATAGATTACTTCCCTTAGTCCAATTTCTGTTCAGATAGAAATTTACCTCCCTTTATTTAAACGTGTGAACACAGCATTTTTTCTGAATTTAATTCTTGAGTAAGCAGACTGGTTGGATGGGTGGCTGGCTGGTTGATTGACTGGTTGTGAATCCTCTGTAAGACATTAGTTTTAAATCTTAAGTCTGGCGCACTGGTTTTCAGGCCGCCTGAGCTCTAAAATTGGTTTGAATCTTGAATCTATTGCAGTAAGGTTCTGGACATTTTTCTCCCAACCCAGTACCAAAGTACTGTTTCCGTAGCGCCAGTGCTACAGAGTTCTCTTTTACCTCTCCAAGCTCAGAAACCAGTGGAGTGTGCAAGACCGAACTGAAACTATGCCTGTGGAGAAGCATATGACGGTGTAAACAGGTCAGGGTTCAGCACAACACATGCAGTCTGGTTGAGATTAAGCCTAAGGCTGGTTATCTTTCTTCTGTGAGTTTTAGGCATTTCATTGTCTACATAGTCCAACCTAATGCCCGAAAAAAAGACAGATTAAGTCAGGGGGGGTGGGGGGGGGGGGGGGGGGGGGGGGGGGGAGAGAGAGAGATGAGAGAGAGAGAGAGAGAGGGAGAGAGGAGATGGACGAATGAGAAGAGGGGAGAGAAGCGCGGAGGAAGATGAGAGGAGATGAGACCTCAAGAGAGAGAGCGAGAGCGAGATGAGAGATCGGAGAGAAGAGAGAGACAGTGGAGACGCGAGAGAGAGCGAGAGAGAGAGAGAGAGACTTCTTTTGATTTAATGCATCAAATAACAAGCCTCAAATTTGACACATTGTCCTCCTGGTAAAACACTCGGATGTAATAAAGAAAATATAAACAATTTGTAAAAGTAGCACAGTTAGATTAGCCAATTTTAATAAAACAAAATAATAATGATTTACATTTAGTTATGCCAAAAGAGTAAGAACTGAAGTAAACTGAGTGCAACATTTAGAATTAGTAAATTAAAATAGTAACAATTAATTCTAGACATTTAACATCAATAATTAGTCATGTAAATAGCATGAAATAGTTCTTGTTAATTTAACAGAAAGATACAAGCAAAGTATTTCAGTAAAGTTTAACAGTAAGCAGCAAAGTTAAAAATATGTTGCATGTCCTTGGCAGGACATTGTGATTCAACCCTAGACCGATTTTCGTGACAACTTTACGTTAAGCAGTTTGCCATTGCTTTCTGAGCGAGAAGTCAAGTTTAATGCTAGTGCAGGGATTGAATTCCCTACCTCGCCATCTGTGTACTAGGAGTTAAAGAACAAAGTCAAGCTTTGGTTAATTGCCTTAATTATAACTAACAGTGTTCAATAAGTAGAAGAGAGGCCACACAAATAACAGACACACATAACCAATTAATAAAACATCAGAAATTAGTAACACCCAAGGTTAGTAAAACAAAGAAACAGTAAAATAACAAAGCAAACACAAGACAGTACAAGTGAGTAAAACAAGAAGAATGAGTCTACAATGGTAAACATGACACAGTTAAAGATACCTTTCTGACAGAGATTCTCACATGACAGGGGTCCAGAACTCCACTGGATAAGTTTGCAGTCATCTTACATGGAAACTCAAAGCTGGTGTTCCACTGTACACTGTTGTTGTGAACTTCCTCCCTGTGTGACAGCCACAAGATCATGTTTGAAAGGACAGAAAGAAGGGAAATGTGGTGAAATACATAAAGGGGGGAAATGTTGTGGTGAAAGACAGAAAGGGAGGAAATTCTGTGGCAGTAAATGAATAATAAAGTATTGATAATTACTGACTACATTCAAGGACCATTTTAATTGGAAATAAAGTCAAAGCCCCTCTTTACATGCTTTGGGGCATAATAGGTATATGTTGCAAGCCCTATATTTGAATAGACCAGTCAGCACTTGTCGGCTTCGTGGCTTAGAGGCTAGCGACTTTTCTCCGTAATCTTGTATACTCTCATAGGTAACGTGATGACGGTGAGAATCAGCAGTGGTTCGAATCGCATCGGTAACTTACAGGGTATGTGAGCCGGCCGCTCAGAAAGCAATGGCAAACTACTGAGCGTAATCTTGCCAAGAGATCAACATACAGCTGAAAGATGCTGGTGTTGACACTGATGTCCTGTAAAGGATATGCCCAAAAAAAAAAATGTCAGCACTTATTATGTGATATCAGCAATACACACAAACCCACCTATAATATCCTGGACATCTTCTGGTACACATTTAAGGCTATGTAAATCTGGAAGACCAGGTCTTTTAGTTTAATCTGCCTCAATGGGATATGAACTCATGACCACTGGGTCAGCAGGCAAGCATGCCAGCTACTGTAGCTTCCCATTTTTATTGCACTGTGAAATTATCCATGGACAAATGTGGCATGAGTGGGTACTAAGCATTAGACACTGCTCTCTTCTAAAGACTTAAGAACCTAAGGATTTACTGTCTGGGTCATGCTAGCATGTAAAGCTTCTAGAACACCAGTAATTGGAACACCTCACAAGGGGTAAAGAAGATATTTGGAACATTACTTTTTTTTTTTTTTTTGCTCAATCGCTTTGAACACAGGCTTAGTCCATACACACTACTTCTAGTAGCACCGGACAGCTTGGTCAGAACATTACTGAAAGTTCGGAAGGGTAAGATCCTGGGCAAAAGAAAAACAGGATGTCCCAAAAAAACAAAAACAGCTACACCACAAAAACATACTAGACCATTTGGGCTCAGACTTATGCTGAACAGAGCAGAGTTGTTGGAAATTGGACAGTGGGAGAAACAGAATTAGATTTCTTCAACACCACCTTTCAGACTTGACTAATCTGATGACGATGATGATGATAATGGTGGTGGTGGTGGTGGTGGTGGTAAAGGTGGTGTTGGTGATGGTGGTGGTGAAGGTAGTGTTGGTGATGGTGGTGGTGAAGGTAGTGTTGGTGATGGTGGTGGTGATGGTGAGACTATTCTTGATGTGTACTGGTGAGAGCAACTATCATTACTTTGAACACATTAGTCATCCTGTCACCACAGCCCTAAATGTGCTCATAAATAGTCCATGAAACATGAGCATAATACTGAGCAGAGATCACAGGATGACATGTCCTCATGACTGATTGTCTCTAAAGGACAAATAACAACAGAACTGTTTCTTACCTGGAGGACAAATCAATAAAACTCCCCCCTTCATTAAGCCTGACCTTGGCAAACAAAATGCCAGTTACAAATGGTACAGAAGCAAGCTCTTCCAGTCCAAGATGTACCTGCAAGGATACATAAGACCAAAGATATCAGCAGTTGCCCATTTACCTTCCTTCACATGAAAACTGCTAGTAACAATTTGTATCTTCTTTCCTCCGCTGAGATGGCCAGGTACAATAACAAAGGCGGAATGACTCTATATCATTTTTATGGCAGATCAGGAGTGTATCTGCCTACTGATGTGGAAGTCTAAGGTTCCATGTCCCATAAAGCGTATCTTTCATTTTAAATTAATTCTTAACAGATTCTAAGCCAACCAAAATGTAGGTTTGAACAAACAAAAAAAAGAATAGTGGAAAATGAGAACTGGGGGTGTGAGATAGTTAAGATTTAAAAGTTGCTAATAGCAGACATATTGTATTATTATGCAATAACAATATTTCAGGGATTATATAAGCCCACGGCAGAAACAGGAAGTCGCTTGAGACGATTAATCATCCCATGGCACTCGATCAGTTAAGTTCAATACATGGGCATTCAGGTCCCCAGAGCCCCAAATAGGGCTGACTTCTATCAAAGTGAGGTTGATGTTGACACTTGTTTTCACAACAGGTGCTATCTCCATGGGAACCGTGCTACAGAGCGCACCTCCCTCTCATCAAGCTCAGAAAACTGGAGTGTGGAAGACTGGTACTGGGACTTTACATCAGAGGAGAGACGTATATGGATGTCACCAGATCATGCTTCAGCACAAAACATATGGACTCTACTGGAACTAGCTCTAGGTAGTCATGTTTCCTCCATAAAGTTAGTTGCATATTCTTTACAGGACATCACAGTCAACCCCAGCATTTTTTGACTGTTTGTGATTTCTTGGCAAGGTTACGTCCAGTAGTTTTCCATTCCTTTCTGAATGACTGACACCCATACCATTTTATTTTAAAATACTCCACGCAAGGGAGTCTGCTGCCAAATCGCTCGCAGCTGTGTTTAAAGCACGGTTTGCGGGATTACGAACTGCGCCTGCAACCCCTTCACAATGGAGCCGGTTTTCCTCCACAGACTTAAGGTATTTCATTGTCAACAGGCTCCAATCCATTGCCCAAAAGAAAAAGATAGTGTGTAACCATTATCATCACCATCCAGTGTCTTGCCAGCTGGCATGAGCAATCATGCCCCTCCACAAATTGCGATTTCCGATGACATGGATCAACTAATGTGTTGACTTCCTTCTGTGCCATGACAGAAGACTGTCAAGAACGTTCTCATGTTGTCTCCCTCTATCTCTCTTTCCACAAATCTTTCCGGTTGTCACAACCTGTTCTAGTGCTTTTGTCTTCTCATAATGTGGCCAAAACAAAAAAGTGTGTAAGCCAAAGAAAAACAAAGTACCTCTACACAAATCATAGAAGAAAAACTACACCAAAAACAATATAATGCTGTGAATAGCCTAACAGTAATTAGTACAAAAAAGTCTTCAAAATTATTCTTAAAAGACAAGATCATTGACTTCATTGCACCGGGTTGTATCCCAAATGGCTCAGTCTCTTCCTGCAGGGCCTTCTGCCGAAAGCGTCACACAAAGCCTGTGAACTCTGTAGCTCCAGCGACGACACCAGGAGTCTCAGAGGAAAATACACTCGTGAACCAACAGAACCTTTAAGCAATTAGTACAGGTAGAATTTAAGGAGATAAACTGCAGGTGGTCAACACATATCCTCTTGACAGTAGCAGAATATATAGTCACAAAAGGTCTGGACAGGAAGCAACACAGAAACAACAAGTTTGGGTAATCACAAAAAAAGACACCACAAGTTGTGGCTTATGGCTGAAAAAAATGTAACTGCATAGAATGTCTGAAATGAAAATTGTGAGATAAAAAGGGCAACAGAGAGAGAGAAAGTTAAACAGCCATATAGATACATAGGAATAGAGTAATATGGATAAACAGACAGGTAGACACAGTGGGGCAGAGAGTGTTTGAGACATGGCCAGATAGAAAGATGAGGTCTGAGAGTGTAGAGCCAGACAGAGAAATCATGTCACTGTTCAGGAGACAGCCAGATAATGAGACAGAGATGCAGTGTTTGAGAGGCAGAGAGTCAGATAAAGAGAGACAGACAGACAGACAGATAGACACAGACAGACGGACGGACGGATGGACGGACGGACAAACAGAGATGCTTACCTGGAACTTGAACTTCTTCTTCTTGGACATGAAGGGAATCATAACTGTGACCACATGTTGATACCTGGCAGGCCTCAACTCCGCTGGTGCAACCTCACTAATGACTTTAACAATGCTACAATGCCCTAGTTTCTGTGTCCAGTAAGGTGAACAAGTGGCAATTATAAATTGGTCTCAAACACTCTAGGCAGACGCCAAAACCTGGCTCCTTTCCAATCAAGTTCAGATGATTGTTAAAATTTATATCTGATTAGCTGGCTCGATAAAGAATCTTAATTTTTTATTAGTACATCAAAAGTCTATTTGCTGTGATATTTCTCTTTCTTGGGTGTAACAATTTCACTAGCTGAATAAACAAAATGAATCACAATTGTTTCTTCCTTGTGTAGAAAGCTTAATCTCACTTGTTAAATAGTTCTGCTCTGCATAATAATGAAGATATGAAAGCAAAGTAAAGCACAACAGTTATCTTTCTTTACAACAAAGCTGAGTTCCAGCTGTCCAATTATTGCATTACTTCCTTTTAATATATCAATTCCACTTATCTCTCCTTTCCTGTAAAGCTGAATCACAGTTATCAAATGACTATCTCCCAAATAACAACTGAATCACAGCACCCTTTCTCACAAAGCCGGGTCACTGTCTTCTGTCCTGATACTCACAATAAATCACAATGACAATTTTCACTACTGAAGATCAAATTCTGGATCACTCCACAGTTAACCAGCAGATAAATGCAAATGTGTTTTGTGTTTTTGGAATGTGAAAAACTAACTGCTAATTGCATGTGAAATTCACCAGCTTCTTAGTAGATTGTAGTGAGGTGCAGTATAAGAAAAGTCCGTTAATTCAGTTTAAACTTCAAAAAATAATCACCCGCACATGAAAGTCATTACTTTGGACAGCTCACTGTGACATCTGAAACATTATGTCTCCTTGAAATGACTTTTATGACTCCAAAATTATACAGACACCTTCAAATAACCTAGGTCACTTTGAAACGCCCTCAGCCACCCTGAAATGACCTCTGGTACTTTGAAATTTCTCCAGTTCCTTTCAAACAATTTCTCTCAAGCATCAGAAATTCTACTTCCCCTAATGTCTTAACACTTCTGGACACCTTCCTGTAGTATGTACTTGATCTACTGCCACTGTTATCAAAGTCGGAGTGCTCAGAAGTACTGCTGAAGATGTTTTCAAGTGGCTGGTCAAGGAATCAAGTCCTGTTTTCATTCTTAATTTCCCAGAAGACACATGAATACAGAACCTGAAAAACAAAACAAATAAGAAATCAGCAAACAATGTAATAACTCAATAACATTGCACACATAAAAGTACAAATTCAAATGGGAAATATAACAATGGACATACCCATCATAAAACAATGTTTATTGCATTGCATGGCTATTGTACAGATACACTGAGATCCTTGCCAGTGCAATAGTTTGGGCTGAGATTCCCTGTGTGATTGGATCAAATCCACGATAAGATGCAAGGACTTTTGGAATTACCAGTTTACATTCTTTTCTAACAGGTCTAATCCAGATCCACAGACACAGAAGTGCTAGCTTAGGGATGTTAGATTTCCAGTTATTCTTGGCCATAATATAATCTGCTTGTAATAAATATGGTCTTTAAAGCCAAACTCAAATCAAACTACAATCAAATCATACTAAAACCAAATTAAATCAAAAAAGTAGAAGCAACCAAAAGGTGTAAGCAGGTAGTGATTGAAATTCATTAGATAGGAAGAGAAGATGCAGGTGAATAGACAAAACACTGAATAAAATCTGAGAATAGCCTAACTAAAAAAGATGAAGATGAGATGATGCAGGTGCTGGATAGACAAAACACTGAATAAAATCTGAGAATAGCCTAACTAGAAAAGATAGGGAGAGAAGATGAAGGTGCTGGATAGACAAAACACTGAATAAAATCTGAGAATAGCAGAACGGGAAAAGATGAAGATGAGATGGTGCAGGTGCTGGATAAACAAAACACTGAATAAAATCTGAGAATAGAAAAAGTAGAAAAGATGAATATGAAGAAATGATGCAGGTGCTGGATAGACAAAACACTAATTAAAATCTGAGAATAGAAAAACTAGAAAAGATGAATATGAAGAAATGATGCAGGTGCTGGATAGACAAAATACTGAATAAAATCTGAGAATAGCAGAACTAGAAAAGCCTTAGTTTGGAACCAACTGGACAACAGAAATAGAGGAGGACCTGAAAACTCATGGAGAACAGAAGTAGAAACAGAAACGAACAATGTGAGAAGGACATTGATAGAGCTACATGGGACAGCTAAAGATATGAGGGCTTGGAGTGGGTTTGAGGGAGAGAGGGCAAAAGAAAGAAGAATATGTGGCACTACAGCCTACTCTTTGTGATTCTCCATCAGCTGTAGGATTGTTACCATGTACAAACTTGCATAAGGAGCCTCCCATTGTTCATCCTTATCCGAGATGGCTAGATTACACAAACTCTCCCAGTCCTATGCTGCAATTTGAACCTAGTAACCCCTGAACCTGGTAACCCCTGAACCTGGTAACCTCTGAACCTGGTAACCTCCTAGCCTGGTAACCCCTGAACCTGGTAACCCCTGTGCCTAAGACAGACAATGTAACCTCACGGCCACTCGACCACTGTGGGAAAGGTGAAAGAAATAGAGGTGAACATCTAACCTCATAATGCTATTTTTTTTGCTCTCACTTTGAACTCAAGCGTAGTCCATACACACTATTTGTAGTAGTGATGGACTGAATTTTGCGTGTGGATTAGCTTTTCCTATTAATAGTGTCCCTCGCCATCAGGCGAACCCACTCCAGACCTCAGATATACATGTAATTTATGTCCTCAAGTCAAGGATGACAGGTCAACATTTTAGTCCAGCTGTCCAGTGCAGAGGTTGAACCGCTTACCTCGGCATCAGCACTTCAGATGTTTAAGAACACACATTTTTACCCATTCAGCCATGCTGACCTGCTATAATGCTGTTAACCAGTAAGCATATATAGACTACGACTGCAATCTGTGATATGGGACTACCTAATTTAATCAATTTTAAATAAGCCCTTATACAATCCATTACTGTGAGAGCATATAAGTTTCCTGTAGACAATGGCTTCTATAGCAGCAACTGTCATGTTTAACCTTGTCTTATACAACCAATCAAACATTACTGAAGATGGTATAACCAACAACAACGGGGAAGAGGCAGCGTCAACCAGCACGAGGAAGGACACAGGATTCTGCAGACATCTTGGGTATGAGGGTGCATGAGGCAGGAGAATTGGCCAGAGACAGATTTTGCAGCATGTTGTGATGACGGCAACATTCTGGAAAGGACCTGCTTCATTATTTTATAAAAGGATGTCAGTTGCAAATAGAAAAAGAATCTTCAAGTGTTACATAGACCCTGAACTTGTGCATGGATGTGAAGCATGGACAATGAGCAGACAAGCTGAAAAACATCTAATGATCAGTGGAAATGTGGTTTGTGAGGAAAATGCAAAGAAAGCCATGGCAGATAGAAAAACCAATGAGAAAGTTCTACAAGAAGCAAATGAAAACCGTAAACTGATTAGAGAAATTAGACTTAGACTGTCACCATTTTTTTTTTGGGACACGTTATCAGATGAAATAAATTACAAGAACTTAGTGACAACTGGCAAGACTGAGGGGAAAAGAATAAGGGGAAGTCAGATAAGTAAATATAAGTATGGCTTGGCCACATGGAATGGTCGAGACAAGAACATGGAGCTGATCCACGGCACTGGTGATCGTTAAAGATGGTGAAATCGGTGAAAATGGTGACATTCAGATGATGGTATAAAGCTGTCTTGTTTTACTCTCTTTTTTTTAAATCTCTATGTTGGTAAATAATGAAAGTCAAACTTAAATGTGGATAGGCGCAATAGTTGTCAAATTATTGTCTCATATAATAATATAAAAACGACAGCATTATCTCCCTTTTTTTCACACTGCTGAACCGTGGTTTTCTACTTATTACCTCCCTTCGAAACGGAAGCTTGTCCCGGCCGAGGTACACTGTGCTTAGTATATCATGCACACGAAAACGACAGCTCTTGCAATCTATCAGATAAACTGTTGATGGTATGTTTATTCATATACATCAATCAATCACGTGGCGTCTCCACAATGAAGGTTGGCTGCGACTGATCTCCAACACTGTCTGTCTCTCGCCTTGACTGTACATTCTGTCAGACTGATTTTCGTCCATCTCTTGATATTATCCTCCCACTTGTATCGTTGTCTACCTCTTGCTCGCTTGTCCTCAACCTTGCCCTCCAGTATGGTTTTTATAGAGTATTATTATGTCTTTTAATGTGGTCGAAATAGTTCACTTGCCTCTTATTTCTATCATCAACTCTTTTTTTCATTCCTAAGTTTTTCTAGAACCTCTGTGTGATTTTTACCCCCCATAAAATACGACATATTCGTATGTATATCCGATAATTAATCCTATTATCCGATATCAACTTACGTACCTCACAATCCTTGTATATAAGTTGTAGGATAATATGGTAAATGTCCTGGTTAGTAAGGGCGACCGGTGTGGTACTGTTTATATCACTTATCAAATTTCCGCGTGGCCTATAAAAATATGGGTCGAGTACTATACACTCAGTACGCATCAAGACGTGTACACGAAGCCCTTACTTTTACCTTATGGTAAATATTAATTCTCACCTGCAGACCGGTGGTTTATTTGTTCGATTCCCCCATTAAGTCGGGTGTTTCTACTGAACCTGAGTTCCCGGGTGGCCAGCTTAAAATGAGTACCAGAAATCTTCTGGAAATAAAGAGGACCGGTGTGATACTGGCCACTTCACCCATTGCATGTCGATTGGTATATGCATGTATAGGACACCCACCATAGACCCAATGCGCCACAAGACGAGGAAACGGGTTATTTACTGTTAGTTAGTTAGTTAGTCGCAGTTCCAACTTCACAGCAACGGGTCGTCCCCATTATGCTCCGTTCCTGTACCAGTGAATATCACACAAAACGCTCCCCACTGCCCAATGTGAAAAGTGGAAAAGACAGGGAGTTCTCGACAAACAACAGCCCGCACAGATACACTGTGCATAATGCTGCCGCCAGAATGTCAACACAATAGTCCCACACGAAACACCCAGTTTATCTTTTATGGAATCGGCAGTCATTTTCACATATGGATGTTTCCTAGATATTCACCCACACAGTCCACGAAATACAGTTCATCGTCGATGGCAGTGGCAGTCAAAAAGAAGCCCAGCAGCCACGCATTTCTGCATAAGGCAAAAACCTGTCAACTCTGGGACATATGCCAACTGCCATCGCTCCGAACATGCAGTCACATTCCAAAAAACCTCGGGCAGATTCAAAAGCATTTCACACGAAACTCACAGCTCACAGTGTCGCGCCACGCACTCACTCAGTAGCAGGGCAACGGAACCATCAAGCCTCCTTAGTCGCCTCTTACGACATGCGTGGTAGGCTGCAGTGTTGCTATTCTTTGCTTCCCTTATGGGCCCCGGCAACACACGGGAGGGGTTATGAAACCAGTGGAGCAGAACACAAACAAAACATAACGGACTTGTTTGGCGAAGTTTGGTCCGGAATTCCAGGGCACTAGTGGCAAATACCTGCAGTATGGGGAAACATCCGTATACTTAATGTTGCGTGTTATGTGAAACCCACGGCTGTGTGTCTGGTCCGCTTTATTGTCAATAAACAAACTAGAAAATAGGTATATTACAGCAGAAACATAAATGTTGAAAATTCCTTGGATAGACAAATGTACATTTTTTGAACGAGGTTAGTGTTAAATTCCTGAGAGTAATCTTGCCTAGCATATCAACAGCAGCTGAAAAATGCTGGTGTTGATTGCAACCTACTGTAAGGGATATGCAACATTTTTAAAAAAAAACTGTACAAAGACATCAGAAAGAGGTTGCTGCTGTTATTTCCTGGGCCACATTTTGAGAAAGGAACAGCGGCAGCGTGCTGTGACAACTGGAAAGAATTGTTGATAGAGGACAGCAAAAGAAGATTCTTGACAACCTTGTGTCATGGCACAGACGAGTGTCGGCGCACTAATACATGCTGCTGGAGATCGCAGGATGAGGAGAAGCATGATCGCACACGTCAGTCGCCTCCATACTTGATTATAATGACAGCAGAAACTAATGTGGCGTTTCAACCATCTGGCTGAGATCACCAAAATCACAGTACCCAACAGGGATGACTTTAGCAGTTCATTAAGAGGTCACCAAGGACAAATTGATAAGATCGTTCGTTCTTAAACATTCGGTGTGCTGATGCCGAGGTAGTGGGTTCTCGTCCTTGACTTGTGTAGACGCAAATGTCAAGTACCCCTTAAGTCGGAGAGGGCGCTTGATGGCGAGGGACATTGGTAATATGGAAAGCTAATCCACACGCAAAAATTAGTTGTGCACTAGAAGTAGTAGCACGTGATGGACAACGCTGGAGTGGACGGTACAAAGAAAAATGAAGTTTAAATTTTAATGTAACCGACTTGTAGTAACCCACAGCTTTCATTAGAAAGTTGCTTCATTACTTCATCCATGTAGTTTTCCCCTTCTCTGTCTATCCTCTCCTTCCCCCCCCCCCCCCCCCCCCCCCACGTGGTTTCCGCTCAAATGTATAAATAATTAGAAAATAATTACTTGCACCAAATCACCCAGCAGGCGATTTTATAGCGCTCTTGACAGCTTATTTTTGCTATCTCCCCGGGCCAGATCTGCCGATCGATCACTACCGAGTGGCTATGACTTCTCAGCAGGCCCAAATGTTTGACGCAGCTGTGTGATATGTAGAACTAAAATGAGTGCTTCAAATGCTTTTGTCACCGCCGTCATGACGTCATCATCATCATGGAGCTGATCGTTTTCAGAGTGTTGCTCTCATCACAACCCGCGGCAAATGTTCTCGATCCTGTAGCTGGCGCTCACTCCTCGTGATATTGTCCAAGATGTCCAAGTCCTGTGTCCATCTTCTCGTGGTGGACACTCACTTCCACAGAACCCCAACGCCTCACATCACTTTTCTTTCCCATCACCGTGACGTAATATGGCCAACGTTTTTATGTTTCCCGAGGGACATGATACTGTACTGTTATAGCAAGTTCGTGGGTTCAGTTCTTGACAGGGTGTATTTTTAAATGACTTAGTTAGTTAGTCCTTCCTATTGAGCCTAAGGCGGCGATATGGCAGAAAGTAATGGCGCTCTCAGTGTCGGCGGTTTGCTTGCTACCTTGTCTGTAAGATCCTGGATGTTCATTTGGCGTTGAATGAGCTTCTCGATGATGGTTCAAACAGCGGTCTCGCTTGGTTTCCCGTTTTACTCTTTCCCTACGGTTGACCAGAAATGACAAATGAAAATCGTAGAGGTTTAGAGAAAATTAGACGGAAGACAGTCAAATTTTTTGGGACATGTTAATAGAAGAAATGGACTGGAGAACTTATTGACAACTGGAAAGAGCGAGGGGAACAGACCAAGAGGAAGACCGAGAGGAAATACCTTGGATGGTTTGGCCACGTGGCATGGACGAGACAGGAACGCTGAGCTGATCCACGACTCTGGTGATCGAGTAAAATGGCGAGTCATGACCGCCCACGCTTTCCGGCAAGGGCACCATGATGATGATTGTATGACCATAAGAGGGCTTGGTTGGGGAGTCTTGTCTTGTCCATTCTGAGTACATGGCCGATGTAGTAAAATATTGCCGGTCCAAGTTTTGTATTTACCTATTATGTTGCATGAACTTTACAGAGGGTGAATACAAAACTGAGGAGCGGCTGGCCGAGTGGCTAGAACGCCAGATTCTCCTTCGGGAGAATTGGGTTGGAATCCTCGGTAAGGTGGATTTTTTTCTGTTGAGGGCAAACGAAAATCCTAACCTGCACAGTTCGCAGTGACTGCACTAGCCAGGCGGCCTTAATTCCTCAGGCTCAAAGACCCCCCGCCATACACCGCAAGGTACTATATTGGCAGTAAATGACAGTTTTGACAGTAACAGAATACAAAGCTTGGACCGCAGTATTTCCAAACACTGCACAATCATTAAAAATGCACCCTATAAATGTCAGTATTTTCCTTCTTCTTGGTCTACAAAAATCTAAGAATGTTCTTGTAACATTTAAATTCAAAACACTTATTTACTGACTGCGAAACTGTCCACGACTAACATCCGTATGTTCTCACAGGATAAACGCGTGATCTCGGTATAGTTTAACTGTCGTGTCTTTGCTGGTGCTGAGCCACGAGTTATTAATCATGTTTATTACCTTCATAACATGGCAGTCGTGATAAACACTGTACATTGCTTCTCAAAGTGGGTGTAAGAAGAAGAAGATAAACGACGACGACGACGACGACGCCGCCGCCGCCGCTGCTGCCGCTGCCGCTGCTGCATGATGATGATGATGATGATGAAAAGTTGATTAAGGAACCTCAGCCCCCCCCCCCCCCCCCCCGCCCCCCCCCCCCCCCCCCCCCCACCTTCCCCAATTCCCATTTCCACCAGGACATCTCTAAAAGAGCGCCAGTCTCCTCCTATAGATCACACAATGCGAATTCCAGCACAGTGCACCAACTCCGCAGCACCAGCAAGGATCCACATATGTGTATATCAGATTCATACATGCTATAAATATTATTTTAAGGGGGTTGATTTTCTAATCTGTCAACTTGGCCAGTGCGGCTGCCTTTTCGACCTGCTCTCCTCCGTATCTAACAGCCGAAGGATTTTAACGTTCGCGACGTGAACACGCAGCGTCTGAGATATACGCCCTTGTGCAAAAAGACTAAACTGCCGATCCATTACCCCAGAATCAAGAGGAGGAATAAACTATTATTTTATTTAATTTAAAAAAAAAACACACAATACACAAACTAACATAGTTCAGACCGCGAAACGTACCAGATCTGCACGAGCCACATCTAGCCCCGTCGGAAGCTCTAAACCACATCGACTCTATGATGATGATGATGATGATGATGATGATGATGATGATGATGATGATGATGATGATGATGATGATGATGATGATGATGATCGTTGCATCCATGTAATATAAAACATACACGCTCTGGTTACTCAGTTCCAAATAATAACTATGCGACCATATAGCGCTGCATCTTCTATTTTCTATCCCGGGGTGTCCAAGATAAAACCGCAGTGTCCTATATGATCGCCATATATTAACACCCATGGGCTGGTCGTGAAGCTTCGTGAACATTCCATCCCACGGTTGCTTTGTCTGGTGCCGCTCTCTTTGATCCCAAATATGTCCGCGCTGGCCAAGTTGATAGCGAACTATGCTGGTAACGTCATGATGCACGGAAGAGGCCCTGGTTTGTACGCCAGGGCTCGTCGCTTGTCAAAGTGAAGGAAAGACTGACCACCTATCCCTCTTTGCGCTCTGGCCAGCAAAATGATGACGCCATCACATCGTCTGACCCTAGCCGGAAACTGCTTGGTGGCAAATTAGAAATGACATGTACATTAGGGCGCACTGGTGGAGCAGTGGCGGCTCAGTGTCTAGCAGGTATGCCTACCGTCCCGGCGGCCATGTGTTTGAATCTTCATCGAGGACGGGTTTGTTTAACTTGAACCAGGAGAACTTTCAATCAGATAGCGTGGGAACGATTAGTAGTGTGACTCTTCGCTGGCTGTTGACAGAGGGGACGGAGCGTGTATGGGAATGTCCTGAGTACAGGGATGTCAGTTCTTAGGTCAGCTCAACATGTTTAATAAGGGCATGCCGGTGTGCTGGGAAATGAACAGGCGGACGGGTTCCAAATGTTGCTGTATGTAGCCGAGGCGCGGTGTTGGGGTGAGCGCCCAACATTGCTCAAATACCTCAATGGCTCGTGAATACATAACCTATGCAGCAAAAGTCCAACTCCTGGCCTTCACGTGGCGGGCCTGTTTAAACTAACAGGAGAAGGGGCGACGGCGAGTCTCTGGCGCCGGAAAATAACCAGTATGCTCTAGATGTGTATGCACGGACATGCATGCGCAGACAGGCGTGTGCGCGCGTACACATCTACACTCGAGTGAGACCACAGTCTGCTCTAGCAAAGAAAGGTGCTGAAGACGGAGGCAACCAGCCAAGAGGCGCACCACAGAAATCAGGATGCCACGCAATCACGCAAAATGGAATATGTCGACTACTGCTAATCGTTATGGTGCTCGCCCTGCTTTGGACCCCCAGGCAGGTGCAGTGCCGGGCCCTATGTCTCGAAAGGGTCCAACCCCAACTACTGGAGGTCCTTCTCAGATGTCCTGTGGAGCCAGGGGACATGAGAATAGGACGACTGGCCATACTAAACTAAGACTTAAAATAATGCACTGGAATGCGGAGGGAGTCAGCAACAAAAAAGTAGAATTAGAAAACATCCTGGACAAAGAGAAAGTAAGCATATGTTGCTTGCAAGAAACTCACCTCAATGAAAATATAGCCTTCAAAATCAGAGGCTACCAGTGTTACCGATCTGACCGAAAGAACAGGCGAAAAGGTGGGATACTGACCCTTGTAAGAAATAACATCATGGCTTCCCAAATCAAAGTCTACATGGAAGGGGCTGAGTATCAGACACTTAAACTTAAGACAGGTAATACAGATCTACATCTGATCAATTACTACTGTCCAAGTGACCGCCCACAGGCACTGGACACTCTACCACTAAAAGAAAAAGTGATTGTGTGTGGCGATTTCAACAGCCACTCGCAGAGCTGGGGCTATGATCACATGGACCAGAGAGGAGAGAGACTGGAAGACTGGCAAGATGAGAATAGATTCATGTTGATTAACAAGCCGTCCGACCCACATACTTTCTACTCGAGATCATGGCACTCTTCAACTACACCTGACCTGGCTTTTCATTCACCAGACCTGGAGTGGAACATTACACGAACTGTTGGGAAACAACTTGGTGGCAGTGACCATCGGCCAGTCTTTCTAACCGTAGAAAATGAGCTTGTAAGTGAAAGCAGCACCCTCTCGAGGTGGAACTACAAGAAAGCAGACTGGGCAATGTACAAGCATCGCACCAGCATACTGGTTAGAAACCTGAACACTGAGAAAGACATAAATAAAGCAGTTGAAGAGTTTGGGAAATGCATACTACAGGCAGCGCGAGAAACAGTACCAAGAGGAGCCCGTAAACAATATAAACCCTACTGGAGTAGTGAACTGGAACAGTTGCATAATGATGTTGAAGTGTGTAGAAAGCAAGCAGAGGCCACACCCAGCCAAGAGCACCACAATAAATTCCAGCATGCAAAAGCCAAATTTCAAAGGGCCAAGCTGCAGGCTAGACGGAAAAGCTGGCAGGAGAAAACGGAGTCTCTGAACTTTGAAAGAGACACAAGGAAATTGTGGAAGCTAATAAAACAGCTTAATGACGAGGGCACAGGGAGAAACTCAAAAATTGCACTACATAAAGATGGAAAGATCTTAACAAGAAAGCAAGCAGCTGACCATTTTGCGGACTCGTTCGCACAAGATAGCAATATCAAAATTAGTCCAGAGAATCAACAAGAGATTCGAGAGAAACGACAACATACAGGACAGAAGGAAATAGTACATGAGGTTCTGGAGGCACCCATCACAATCAGCGAACTGGAGCTAGCCATATCAAAACTGAAAATGAGAAAGTCACCAGGAGCTGATGGTATCTCCAATGAAATGATCAGGAACCTAGGAACAGAGGCCAAAACAAAGCTGTTGCAGATCTTCAATAACAGCTGGACCTTAGGCAGTGTTCCACAAGCCTGGAGAGAAGCAATCATGATACCCCTCCTAAAATCAGGGAAAGATGGTTCCATTGCCTCTAGCTACAGACCAATTAGCCTCACCAGCTGTCTCTGCAAAACACTGGAGCGCATCATCAATCACAGACTGCAGTGGTACATTGAAAGTAAAAACATCCTTGTGCCACAGCAGGCTGGCTTTAGGCAGTGCTACTCTACGGAAGATCAGACAACCTACCTCTCTCAAGAAATTGAGGATGCATTCCAAGAGAAGAAGCTGGTGCTTGCGGCATGGATAGATCTGAAGAAAGCCTTTGACAAAGTCTGGAAAGAAGGTCTGATGAAGAAACTGAGAAACTGCAAAGTCAATGGAAGAATGTACAAATGGGTGAAAGCATACTTGCACAACAGAAGAGCCCGAGTACAGATAGACGGACTCAAGAGCAAGAAAGTACTACTGCGTCACGGTGTCCCCCAGGGCGGAGTCTTGTCCCCCACACTTTTTCTAATCTTCATCAATGATCTTGTTGCTCACCTACCGCATGGAATTAAAGCGGCAATGTACGCCGATGACCTGGTTCTATGGAGCACAAATGAATATGCATCAGTGGCCACCAGATTGCTACAAAGAGCTGTAGATACATTTGCTGCATGGGCAAATAGATGGTGTGTCAGCATAAACACTGACAAGTGCAGCACCACCCTATTTACCCTCTCTCCAAAACAAAAGGCAGGGATCATCCAGATAAATGGAACACCCCTAAGAGAAGATAAAGAACCAACATACCTTGGAGTAACATTTGATGGCAAGCTGACATGGAGAAAGCACATCAACAAAGCAGTAGCAAAAGCCAGAAGGAAAATAGCCATCCTGAGAAAGCTAAGTGGAACCACATGGGGAGCCAGTACGAAAATACTTAGCAAAGTTTACCAACAGAGCATACGACCACACCTGGAATATGGGTCAACTGCGTGGTGTTCAGCATCAAATACCACACTACAAGAGCTGGACAAGGTGCAAAATCAAGCACTTAGAGTCACCACAGGAGGGATGAGATCAACCCCTATAGTGGAAATGGAGAAGATGGGGAGGACACAGGCACTGAGTGAGCGCAGAGATACGAAAACGCTAATACAAGCAGAAAAGTTCCTCAGCTTGCCAGGCCACCCTATGAAGAACAGATTTGAAAACCTAGCTATGGGGCGGTTGAAAAGAAGTAGTTTTATCCACCAGGCCAAACGACTCTGCAGAGAAACCACTGATCTGCCCACAGTTGGTATCCCCCTAACAACTATTCCAGAGCGAACTCCATGGAAAGATGAGCATAGACTATCATTACAAATCCAGACAAAAGTGAGAGGAATATTTGACAAGGAAGAACAGAACAGTGTGCAGCGCAGAACAGCCACTCTCAGCTTCCTTGATGAAGAATACCCACAGGACCTCTGGATCCGAGTCTACACAGATGGGTCAGCACAAAATGCTGTTCGAAATGGAGGAGCGGGAGTGTACATAGAATACCCAAATAATACTAGGGACACAGCCAGAGTACCGACAGGAAAGTACTGCCATAACTATGATGCCGAAATTGAGGCAATCAAGATAGCAACAGAGAAATTACTAAATAACAGCAATGGTACACAACCTGTGGTGCTACTAACAGATGCAAAATCAGTACTCGAGGCGCTCCTCTCTGGGAAATTGCCAGTACTAAGGACACTACTTTCTGAACTTAGCAGTCAGCATAAAGTCACCATACAGTGGATACCATCCCACTGTGGAGTACCCGGAAACGACAGAGCTGATCAATTGGCTAAGGAAGGAGCCAAAGAGGAACAGCCTGATGTGCCCGTTACATACCACCAAAAGAAAAGAATGATCAAATCAGTCAGAAAGCCACCAAAACCTGCTCAAGATGACTACCACATTATGGACAGACCAGAACAAGTCATTATTCTGCGCCTCAGAACAGGACACAATAGATTACGCAACCACATGTATACAAAATTCAAGATTGGTGAAACAGCCATGTGCACATGTGGATTGGCGTCGCAGACAGCAGAGCACATACTCCAAGACTGCCCAAAATATAACATATCTAGGCAAACCTTCTGGCCTAGAGAGACGACGGTGGAAGATAAACTCTATGGACCACTGTGTGAACTGAAAAAAACAGTTCAATTCATGCAAGAGACGACATTGCAGATATAGACATATTTCAAGCGAACGAAAGAAGAAGAAGAAGAAGAAGAAGAAGAAGAAGAAGAACAGGCGGACAGATTGGCTGGCTCTGCAGAACTTGGTGGAGTATTGATACAAAACAAGGCAGACGTGGTTGCGGCCTTGTGGGAGCACGTGCACACCTCGGAGGCGCAAATGGATTACCATGGTCTGGCAAGAATGAGACAACGAGGGGCGACGAGGGGATCTGGCCGACGCTCAACGCTCAGAGGAAAGGCGAGACGGACATATAATCAGATTGCTACTGGTACTATTGGAGTGGAACTCTTCGCTGGCTGCTGAGGATGGGGACGAGGCGCTTATGGTAATGCCCCCGAATGTTGTGATGTCGATTCCTAAATCAATCAATCAATCAAACATGTTTAATAGATCTGGGATCCCGGTAGACCCAGCCTAACACAGTACTAGGAAATGTCCCGAGAGGTAAAGCCAGCCGGATGGTACTGACCACATCACCCCATAAGGGGTTCTCTACAAACGTGGGACTAGCACCATATACCCGTATGCACCCCACGAGCAGTGTGAAGTCTTCCACAGACTTTCTTGTAGTGATTATGCGCCTCCAGGCGTGTGATGTCTTCCACAGACTTTCTTGTAGTGATTATGCGCCTCCAGGCTGTGTGATGTCTTCCACAGACTTTCTTGTAGTGATTATGCGCCTCCAGGCGTGTGATGTCTTCCACAGACTTTCTTGTAGTGATTATGCGCCTCCGGGCGTGTGATGTCTTCCACAGACTTTCTTGTAGTGATTATGCGCCTCCAGGCGTGTGATGTCTTCCACAGACTTTCTTGTAGTGATTATGCGCCTCCAGGCGTGTGATGTCTTCCACAGACTTTCTTGTAGTGATTATGCGCCTCCAGGCGTGTGATGTCTTCCACAGACTTTCTTGTAGTGATTATGCGCCTCCGGGCGTGTGATGTCTTCCACAGACTTTCTTGTAGTGATTATGCGCCTCCAGGCGTGTGATGTCTTCCACAGACTTTCTTGTAGTGATTATGCGCCTCCAGGCGTGTGATGTCTTCCACAGACTTTCTTGTAGTGATTATGCACCTCCAGGCGTGTGATGTCTTCCACAGACTTTCTTGTAGTGATTATGCGCCTCCAGGCATGTGATGTCTTCCACAGACTTTCTTGTGGGGGAACGTCTCCAGGCATGTGAAGTCTTCCACAGACTTTCTTGTAGTGATTATGCGCCTCCAGGCGTGTGATGTCTTCCACAGACTTTCTTGTAGTGATTATGCGTCTCCAGGCGTGTGAAGTCTTCCACAGACTTTCTTGTGGGGAACGTCTCCAGGCATGTGAAGTCTTCCACAGACTTTCTCGTGGAGATTATACGTCTCCAGGCGTGTGAAGTCTTCCACAGACTTTCTCGTGGAGATTATATGTCTCCAGGCGTGTGAAGTCTTCCACAGACTTTCTCGTGAAGATTATACGTCTCCAGGCGTGTGAAGTCTTCTACAGACTTTCTTGTGGTGGTTATGCGAGTGTGAAGTCACCGGCGAACGGTTATGTTGACCTGAAGAGCATCAGATACTGCAACACACACTATGGAATTGGAGCACATTACAAACACTGCTTAGGGCTGACTTTTAAGTGTAGATTATTAATATTATTATTATTATTATTATTATTATTATTATTATTATTATTATTATTATTATTAACCTTTCGCACTCTGACCTCATATTAATATTATAATAAAAACAGTAGCTAATCTATTATATTTCCGTAGTGGCTGGTGTAATAAAGTTAGTGGAAGCCATAAATTTTTACGTTCATTACTGTTCGTTTAGCAGGAATGTAAAAGGTGGCTGATCATCGTGGGGCTATTGCCACCCAAATCGCGCACGCACGCACGCACGCACGCACGCACGCACGCACGCACGCACACACACACACACACACACACATCGATGCGACGAACTTATCCTTACCTCGTGATATAGATGTTGTTTCAATGTGTTGTCCCCTGTTCACAGTGTAAAACTAACTGTGGACGCACAATAAGGGTTAAGCTTAGTCAAAACTGACATGACATAGCACTCGGAACAATCCTATACGCACTCCGTCCTCATCTTCAACAACCAGCAAAGAGTCCTAATGTTAATGTCGCCTGTTGCTATCTGATTATGCGTCTGTCTCGCCTTTCCTCGGATCACACAAGAACAGACGAAACAACCAGTTAACGAAGGCTTGGTTTAGGACACTACGCGGTGCCTCAGATATGAATGAAACGTATGAATGGATGCGATAGAAGTATTTAATCCACTGTTTGACTGGATCGGTCTGTAACTACACCGTGACGATGTATCCATGGGGAGACGGGCATCTGTAAATGTGTCTGGGGTGTTACTGTGTTTATTCTGCATATTAATCATTATCATCATGTGTCCCGTCAAATGATGCACGCGTTCATGCCTCGCCACAGATCTCGGTCCCTGGTGTTTGCCATGAGCCTCAAGTCATGAATTAACAGGTTCACCAAATGTAGAACACAAGATGAAGGGTGTTCACTGAAAATAACGTGAAACAGTAAGAATACAAGAAGAAAGGGAGTTAATAATTAGCCAGTGGGCGGAGCTAGCCGGGATCACGTGATGATGGGAACATTTATCACTTCTACTGATGATATTCCTCAGTTTAGACCACCAGCGCCATTTCTCTCGGTCTGTCTCGGCCTCTTCTACAGCTGATCTTGTCAGTCCAGCCGTCATCATGTTCCCCAATGCCTTTCTTCTCATTATATGACCAAACAACACTGCCTCTTGCCTATAGCTGTGTCTAAAGTTCTACTTTCGTTAACCTCCTGGCAACTGTTGTTGGTTACTGTGGCCGTCCAAGATATTCGAAACATTCGTCTCAAACACCATATCACTGCTGGCTACAAGTTCGTTCTATTATATACGTTCAGATGGAATTTATATTTCAAAAACCCCATTCAAACATATAACAAGGCGTTGATACAAGCGTCTTCTGTGAGTACTAATCAATACCCGGGATTGATTTCTCCTGTAGCTTAACATGGCTGCGGCGTGCACAAATGTATCACAGACCTCGTATTCTACACACCCAATACAGCCATGGGTCGATACGTGAATTTTAGCCGTCGTCTGCAAGTCGACGCTTGAGTAAATATACAGATTCGTGTCTGTTAACTTTCCCACACACAGCAAGGCTGCGTTTGCTTTCACTCGGTAAAAACCAGCTATGATACAAACCAATTAACTTATTGCTTTGGGGGACATGATAACTGTCGCGGCAAAATACCCTTCCTGGCGTCCAATGTGAAGTTGTTGCTTTTTTTCCGAGAAGCCAAGACGTCAATTAAAGGTGCCGGGTTCGAGTCTAATGTACCTACAACTTTGAATTGTACCACAGCACAGATGTTCTCTGATATCTTATTCTCCCCTCTTGCCTTTTATCAATTTCAGCCAACACATAAGTGTGTATTTTTATGATTAGTGGTTATTATAGTCAATACAGAATCGGTATCGTGGTATTTGGGGTGAATTCACAGGTGGCAGTTCTCCTTCAGCAAATGCCCCACGGTGTAGATGCTCATCTTACACTACCATTCTTACAGTAAACACTGACCATTTGCGTCGTGGTGGTTTTGAACACTACAACTTGCAACACAGCGACTGTAAACACCCAACAATTGCAACATGCCAGTAACATAGCGGCTGTAAACATCTGACAATTGCAACATAGCCGTTGTAAACACCTGACACTTGTAACATGGTGGCTGTAAACATATGACACTTGTAACATAGTGGATGTAAATATGTTACATTTGCACCACGGTTGCTATAAATACCTGACACTTGTAACATACTGTTGTTAAACACTGACACTTGTAACATAGTGTTTTTAAACACTTGATATTTGTAACATATTGGTATGAAACACTTGACACTTGTAACATATTTTTTTTTACCATCTACAGTACAGTGGCTGGGTTTAAATGCCAGCAGATTACTCAATTAGTGTTTCCAACCAGTACAGCTCTGGGAATCGTACCAATCTCATACAAACCGGTACGAGACAACTGTCGGAGTATGTAGTGGTCTAAAATACGCGAAGGACCAACACTTCAAACCTAAACGGTTGTATAGGGTGTATTTTTAATGACCGTGGGTTTTTTGAAAATAGTGCCGTTCCAAGTTTTTCACCCTCTGTGAACTCATGCAACATAAAATGTAAATACAAAACTTGGAACTGCAATATTTTCAAAGCCCCAGTCATTAAAAATACACCCTATACTTGCTGTGGGACTACCTTTACAAAGGTACAACTTACAAGCGTGTACTGCCTCACACAGTTCATAAATAAATATACATGTAATGTTTGTCGCTCATAGAAGTGAGAAGAGGGAAGTAGAGACTAGAGAACGCGATAGACAACATAACAATCGAAAGCTATAGACTATAGTTACCGACCAGTAATTGGTTCCCCAATTGAAAATTAATCGATCAATTACCTCACACGGGCTGGGAATGAACAAGTCCAGCAATGTTATAAACAACAGCGACACACTCAGTCAATCTCTGCTCTTACAATTCTGACGGTGCCACAAACTGACCACACGCTGGTTTGTCTCGTGTGTTGTGAAATCGATCCCAGATAGCAAGTAAAATCAATAGGCACCTGGGTTTTGAGTTTGGGAAGGACACGGTGGAAATTAAGAGGACTGGTAACCCCCACTTGATAAAAAGTAGCTAAATGTAATGGTAGTCCTCTGGCGGATACAGCCAGAGTTGTTTAATAAGTCCTGGCATATTTTAAGCCACGGCGTAATGAGACGGGTGGCCAGTTGTTTTCCTCGTTGCTTTTCCTTCCCAAGCAATGCCTTTTTCATGAGATTGGGTCGACCCGAGAGTAGGACTGGCCGGAAAAATAGCCCTGCTACAGCTGAGGGTTGAACTGTCTTGGCATTCTGCCACAGCAAAGGGCACAGGAAAGGCGGTCTGTGTTGAGTCATATAAAGTCGATTTCTTGAAAATTAACCCATCAATTACTGATAAGTAAACCTGATACATGACTTTTGAGGGAAAGGAAAATGCGATATTAACGAGAATTGGTCAACACGTTTCATAAAACGGTGTCGTTATGTCTGTGCAGATCCAAATTAGGTCTGTCAAGTTAGTCAACAAATCTTTCTCACTGCACACAGAACTATGAGTCTATAAGTGCTCTGATCCCTTCCTCGGAATATCTCCATGCGTGTAGCGACTGACAACACACATTCTGTGTTGGTTGACCATTCTTATGTGGCTCCCCGCGTGGCATTCTTGTTTAGCTTCACCCCGTTTGACTTGATGTTCTTGCAGTCTACTCAAAGTTGCAGAATCACATCCATTCCTATAGTTATTTTACTCGTCCTGCCTCCCCGAGGACGTTCATGGTGTCAGCCTGATCTATTGCCCGTCCACTCCACACATCACCCCAGCCCGCAAGCCTTTTTGCTCGCTCGTTTCCGCTTACACCCGCGTGCCCTGGAAAGATTAGTCTGTCTATGTACATATACTTGTAACAGGCGAATGGTTTCTACCATATTGGGGCAGTCACAACATCGGATGCCTAGAACAGATTAAAACAAGAATAGCCGTTAAACTGCCGTTTGCGAGGTAAAGATAAAAAGATGTCAATAGCGCGTGAATAGTGGACATTAAGCAGACAACCCGAGAAACATGATGGCAGCAGAAATGTGTTGTCTGACAAAAGTGTAAAGAATCCCATAGTTTGTTGCATTTCCTTTACAGGACGTCGCAGTCAAACCCTGCATTGTTGGCTGTTTGTGATTTCATGGCAAGTTTTCGTTCAGTAGTATGTCATTGCTTTTCTGAACAATGGGCACACATACCATTGTATGAAAACCAACGCAAGGTGAAAATGACGCCTATTTTACCTGTGCGGTAAACGTCATCCTGGGAGTTCACCCGAAGTCTGGGATCGCACGCGTTTATATGCCCGCCACCCCCTCCCCCTCCCAACTATTGATCCTGGTTACGCCGCTGTGATAAATACATGGATGCCTTGGTTACATGACATAGATGGGTCAAAGACAGATCTATTTGATATTCTGGTGATAGTTTTTAGATGGCAAACCATGATCGCCGACGCCTATCGGCAGGACGTGATTACAACAATGGTGATGATGATGATGATGATGATGATGATGATGATGATGATGATGATGATGATGATGATGATGATGATGGGGGGCATATAAAGAACCGAACATTGAGATGGATCAGAAAAATGACAGAAATCTGGTCACCCTTTGTTTTAGAGTCGCGATCAACTGTAATGGCTTGAAATGCAATAAAGTTGTAAATATATCATGAATAAACAAAACACAAAAAGAGGAAAGAGTCAGCTTTAGAAAAACACAATCACAAGTGACAAGTTGAGATTGCAAAGCCTTCATCAGCACATTCAAACGAAAGACACAAATACAACTATATTAAATACTACTTTTAAATTGTTATTTAAATAGTACTAAATAGCTTTTTAATGTTAAACTTTATCTTTCCGATTTTGTTCATGTAATCACTGATGTTCATCAGCAAAGTTCCCAGGTGTTGTTACTGCTGTCGCTGCTTGGATCCCGTTGCGCTAGTTGTTCATTCTTCTCCAACTTGAACCGGGGATTGGTAATGATCTAACCCCACACCTTTAGGCAAGCAACGCAACCCAAGCTGGGTAGTGGGCTCTCCTGCCTGCCAGACTTGAATCTACGCCTTCTATAAAATATAAGTACGGCTCTACTCAACGGGAAAGCAGTATAACACGGAACAGGATCGATCACCTCAATCCATAAAAGCTCATAACAACCTAAGTACAAGCAGGCATCTAGAAAGAATGGTTTGACTCGTATTTCCCATGACTCGATCGGCACACGTGGGGTCTGAGTGACAATATTTCGAGTCACCTTTATCTTGGAAGAAGGCATGTCAGTATCGTTTTACGAGGACGACTCAAAGTCGTGAAGAAAGTATGCCACTACTGTGGGCTGAACTCCCAGGCACGTGTGCTGTTAAGCAAGGACACACTCAGCAACACATTGCCACGGCTTCTGTTGCATGACATGCTACGTGTGACGTGACATTTCATGCACTGTAGGTCTGCCCCGGGGATAAAGTAATAACTCGGCATCTACTATATCGTGACACATACTGAATACACGTACATATACAAAAAAGTCCCTTAAAACTCGACAGGGTCGACTTCATTGCACCGGGTTTTATAAATTAAAGGGGATAAAAAATGGGGCTTTTTTAATAAAGAACCGGAAAACATTGAAAAATAAAAAAAATAAAAGGAAAAATTTAAAACCCAAAAAAAAAAAATTTTTTTTTGGTAAAAACCCTTTTTTTTTTAAAAATTTTTTCCGCGTTTTTTTCCCCAATTTTTTTTTGGGGTTTAATTTTTTCCCCCCCCCCCTTTTTTTTTTTTTTTTTTTTTTTTTTTGAAATTTTGGAAAATTTTTTAAAATTTTTTTGGGGAAATAATCTGAAAAAAAACCAAAAAAAGGGGGAAAAGGGAAGTGCTTTAAAGAAAACAAAAATCACAAAAAATTGAGGTTCGTTCATGACTTTAAAAACGGGCCCCTAAACATTTAATCATTTTAAAATTGGGGGTTTTTTAAAAGTAAAAAATGGCAATTTAACTTTTTTTTTTCCATTTTGTTCAGAAACATTTTTCAAAAATTTCCCTTTTAAACTGGGGGTCGTTTCTTGGGACCCTTTTTCCCATTGGTTCATTTTTTCCCCAAACGCCGGGGAAAGTTCCCCACAAAAGAAACGAACCCCCGGGGGAAACCTCTCCCCCGAACAAACCCTGGGGGTTTTTAAAAAAAATGGCCACCCCGGGAAAGAAAACCGGGAAGGACGCACCCAAATAAAACCAAAAAACCCCTTTAAACCCGGTCAAAAAGGTTTGATCATTTCCCAGGAGATCCCAACGTTTTTTTTGGTGAAAATATTTTCCATCCCTTTTTTTTTCCCTTCTTCTTTTCCTCTCTCTTTCCCTCTTCCTCCCCTTTCTTTTAACAACACACCACACAAAACCCCCTTTCGGCAGACACACTGAGGGACACACACATCCCCCCGGGGAAAAAACTCCACACAACACAAACAAACACGTAAAATCAAAAACCCAAAATGCGGGTTCGAACTTAAAAGGCCCCGGGTTTTTTCCCCTTTGGGCTCTTCTTTTTTCCCCGGGGAAATTTTTGAAAACAAAAGAACCTCCCCGCCCCGGGTTCCCCTTCCTCAGAAAAGGGAACCCCAAATAAACCACCCGGGCCGGTCTCTTTATTTTCCCCAATTATAGACCCGGAAAGTTTTTGATTCCCCCTTTTTCTCCTCCCGCCTTCCTCTCCCTTTCTTCCCTCTTCTTTCCCTTCTTTCTAACAAAAAAACCCCAACAGGCCCCAAACCCCCCCCAACACATTAAATAAAAACCCATTTTCCCCTCCCCGGGAATTTCTTTTTTTGGTTTTCCCCCCCAACCTAAATTTTTGGAGAAAAAGAGTGCGCCCCGGCACCCAAAAATAAAAAACCCCCAAATAACACGCGGGTTTTTTAATTTTTTTGGACCATAGTTGGGAGGGAAAGGTGTGGTTTTCCCCCCCAGGTTAAAAGGTTCATCCCCAAATTTTTTGGTATTCCTTATCTGCGCCCTTTTTTTAAACCCCCCGGGGAACTTAATATATAATCCATTCCCGGTAATTTTTTTTAATGAAAAACCAAAGAAGAAAAACCGCCAAAACTTTTTTTAAAAAAAACCCCCTACTGGGGAAATTTAACTGGGGGGGGGGCTGTGGTTAAGGGTTTAAAGGAAGTTAAAAAGTTGTTGGGTACCCCTTTCCCTTTTTTGACCCCAAGGGGGCAAGGGGGAAAAGTCAGGGTTCTCCATTCCCGGGTTGCCAACCTGTTAACTTTTTTTTTAAGGCCTTAAAATTTTAACCTTCGGGTTGTGGTTTGGGGGTTTTTTGGTTTCAGCTTTTCCTTTTCCCAAGGGGCCCATAGGGGATTGGTTACCGGGGTTTTTGTTTTGCCACCTGAGTAATCCGATTTTTATTTCCAAGGCTTTTTTTAAAAAATTTTTTTCTACGCGGGGCTCTTTGGTTTTAAAAGCGTTTTTTTCCCCAAAACCTGCCCAAATTTGGGGGTTTGGGGAATTCTTTTTTGCCTTTTGGGTTCTCCAAATTTTTCCAATTTTTTTAAAATTTAAATACTTGTTTCCCTTTTTCCCTTTTTGCGTTTGGCCGGGAAATCCCAAGGTTTTAAAAATTTTTAAGCTTTGTTTCAAATTGTCTTTTTTTTTAAATTAAAAGAAATCGGGTTTAAAAATTTTCCCCATCCGGGCGAAGCCGGCCCAAGGTTGAATTTTAAGCCGTTTTTGCTTGATTTTTCCCCTTCCCAAAATTAAAGGGGAAATCCTTAAAAAACCCCCTATACCCCAAAAACCCCCCCAAAACAAAAAAAAAAACCCGTTTTGGGGTTTGGGATTTTAAAATTAAAAAAATCAAAGGAAAATTTTAAACAATTTTAACCTTTCAATCACAAACAGAAAAACCCAAAAACCATTGGTTGGTTCCCCCCCCCCCCAAAAACCCCAAAACCGGGGTTCAAAATTTTTAAAAACTTTTAATTTTCAAAATGGGGCCCGAAGAAACCCCTTTTCCCCTGCCTTTCCCCCCCCCCCAAAACAACCCCCAAACCCGGTTGAAAGGAAGTAATTTTTCCAAATGGTGTCCCTTTTAAAAGAAACCCAGTTTTGTGGTTTCCCAAACCCCCTTTCTCTCCCCCAGGGCAAAAGAAAAAATTTTTGGGTTCCCAAAAGGAAAAAGTAATTAAACCGAAATTATGAAAATTGGGCAAATTTGGGGAACTCCGGGGAAACAAAAGGGTTTGGGGTGGTTTGGGTTATATATTGGGAGGGGAGGGAAAAAAAAATATAAAAGGGGGGGGGGGGGAAAAGGGAAAAAGGGGAAAAAGGAAAAAGAAAAAGGAGAATAAGAAGAAGAAGAAGAAGAAGAAGAAGAAGAAGAAATGGGGATACAGCAGTGCTGAATTAACAAGCCTTAAAGTGGCACAAGCGTTTCCGTGAATGTCGTGTTAAGTGCAGATGATGATCCACTTAGCTAACAACCGCTTACCTAGGCAAACAACCAAATCACTGAGCGTGTTTGAAGCGTCCTTCCTGTTGACAGAAGACTTAGTGTGGAAAAAAAAAATAGCCTCCCGACCCAAAGCTGCCTGATTTCCTCGCCTCCAGCTGGCATTGAAATGTCAACAATACGACAATACAGTTGAGAGAGGCTGCAAAGAATCGGCTCTAGGAATGTTTTCAACAGCTGTATGAGCGTTGGCAAATGTGTCTAGTCGCTGAAGAGAACTATTTTGTAGGAAATTTAGTGTAAATGTTTGTATTGTCACTGATACAATAAATACATTCCGGGAAGCTTTTGAAGCTACCGTGTACTACTTTTGACCCGGAAAGGTTAACGCGGTCAATAAATGACCGCAGAAGTCGGATGTATCAGCCTAAAGGCGAAAATAAACAGGCACAACGCAATTACATCTGGGGAAAAAAACACAACGGATGAACGCAGAAGAAGAAAAATAAATACTACTTTTGTATTGTTATCACACCCTACACATGATCATTGGAACCACAGTAGCGCAGTGGTTAGCACGCTTGCCTGTCGATTGGGCGCTCACATGTTCGAATCTCCATAGGGGCGAACTTTTTGTTTCAACTTGACTTGGGCTCACGGCTCGACCAAGCCTAAAATAGGTACAAGGAAATGTCCTGGGAAGTAAAGGGCGCCTGTCGTGATATTTACCACTTCACCCACATCAGCGCTAGATTTTATTAAAAGGCAGCAAGTCAAATGGTTTGGCCATGCAAGCAGGTTACCAACTAACAGTATACCACAACAAGCAATGATGTTCAGACCAGAAGGAAGCAGAGGAAGAGGCCGACCACGTAAAACGATGAACGCAGTGAATAGCAGAGTAATTGGTAATAGCAATACATGAAGCCCATAAGCGGGCACTCTCCCGCTATTTATACTTCACCTCGACACAGCAAGGTACAGGGGGAACAAGATGAGATGAGATGAGACCCATCGAGTATTGATTGCTCTCTAAGAATATCAAAATATGCCAACTACACGTCAGGACGTATAAAAGAGTCCTCTACTTTTACTTTTCCCACCTGAGAACCCACACTATACAATATCAATACACTTGCACTGTTCAGCAGAGGAAGAACGCCATCCCTATTTCTTAAAGCCTGCTAAAGACTGGGCATCTATTTATTTTCCTGGTGCGCCGTCGGTTTAAATAACCAGTTAGATCAGTGGTTCTCAACCTTTTTTTGCCTATGCACCCCTTCACCATAAGTTCAGAATGTCATTCCCCCTTTCGTATTTCCTCCCAATAAATCCCCCATCCCCGCCTCTACATAGCATACGTAAACATGGAAGCTAAATTTAATCACACATACTAGAACAAGTCTAGACGTCTACATAAAATATGATTTGCGGGTCTACTTACGTTATAACATGAATTTCAGAAGGGCGAGAAGTACAGAACCGTAAAGTATGGAGGGAAAAACAATATCAAGTAATCGGTTCTTGTATTAACGCGATCTTGAAATAATCTTAATTTATGGAAACCCTAAAATTCCCCCCTAGGGGGGAATTCCCGACCGGTTGAGAAACACCGAGTCAGATTAAATATACCCGTTGTTTATTTCACTGCAATTATCCAAGAAACGGGTAACATTAAGAAGTTAATCAGTCTTCGGGATTCCCTGTGCAGTTGACACGTTATACAACTAAAAGCTAGGCCATCTCTCAAGATCGTTTAAACTGCAGCCATAAAGTTTACAAAGAAGAAGCGTTTCGTATATTGTTAAGTTAGTTGAATATCCTTTACAGGACGTTTGCAGTCAATACCAGCATTTTTTTTTGCCGTTGTTAATGTCTTGGCAAGATTACGTTCAGTAGCTTGCCATTGCTTTATGAACGGCCGGCACCCATACCATTTCGTAAAAAACCAACACAACGCGGTTTGCTGCCAAATCGCGCGCGGCTGTGTTTAGAACGCGGTATGCCACGGAGACAGGCTTCGTATACTGTATTCCACGAACAATAAACAATTACTTAAATACATCGAAGCCGCGGCAATTAAGCGGTTCCAACCAACTTTCTGCATACAGGAAGATTTTATTTTAAATTTGCGATTACCGTGGGGATAATAAAATGCTCTACATTCAAACCATATCAGTGACTATGTGTTTTGAGAAATTTCGGCCAAAGTATAATGCATTTATTCGCTTCATATATAATTATGAAGTATGCACATGGTGAGATGCGGCGAAAAATGCCGGTCAATAAATCGTGCAGCGTAATCTTTCTGACTTCCTGTGTTTAAATTAAACATACAGGTGATTTGTTTCATTGCAGTTATGCATGTACCAAGTAATATTAAGTATGTCGTTATTTCGTTGCAATGCAATTATGCATGTACCACGTAATTTTAAATATGGCATTGTGTTTCAATGCGGTTATGCATGCACCAAGTAGTATTAGGTATGCCGTTATTTCGTTTCAATACAGTTAAACACGACATGTGTCACTGGGGCATTAGCATTTCTAGGCCACAATTCGGTTAACGACGGCGTTATGTTTTTATGCCAGGACAGTGCCCCTTTCTGGCTGTATTTTATTTAGGTGTGTAAATATGAGAATGGCTTTTGTTAAATCATTTATAGATTTACTGACGGGAGGGAAAGTAGACGGCGAGTAGATAATACAGATGCAGGTAGGGCATGTATAGATATGCCTCTTCTTTCTCTCTCTCTCTCTCTCTCTCTCTCTCTCTCTCTCTATATATATATTATATATATATATATATATATATATATATATATATATATATATATATATATATATATATATATATATATATATATTGTTGCATATCTTTTACAGGACGGTGCAGTCAACACCAGCATTATTTTCTGTTGTGATCTCTTAGCAAGTTTGCCATTGCTTTCTGAATGACCGGCATCCATACCATTTCGTAAAACAACCAAACGCATTGCGGGCTGCTGTCAAATCGCACGCAGTTATTTTGAACGCGGGTATAAGCGATCACGAACTGCGTCCGTAACCTCTTCGCCACGGAGCATCCCCCCCCCCTCTCTCTCCCCATATGTGCGGGGGGATAGAGATATTGATAAAAGAAACCACTGATGGCAGCCTAGCTTGAACACACAAACATACACGCAAGCAGACAGACAAACCCAACAGCGGACGGAGTAAAAGACAGCATGCCACTTCTGTCAATCAATAACAACGGGCAGCTCCCCGTGAACAGAGGGAAATGTCAACCGGTGGCAGTCACACAACAAACCCCGGCAATCTCCACCTACAGCTGGCCGGATCCAATATTGATCAGCCGTCAACCGGTGCCCTCACCATCGACTGCCACCACCAGCCAGCCCGGCTCTGAACATCGACCGTTGCAAGGCAGCAGCCACAAGTTTTAAGTGCTTCAGGCAGAACGATGGGATGAGAGAGACAAGGGACAGATATGTCGGGGCACAGATGCTTGGGCCATGCGTGCCTGGTTGTTTATCAACTTACTACCATTAATCACATTCTCGATATTAAATAAAACCGGGAAATTTTTTTAAACCCCCCCCTTTTTTTTCCCCCCCCCCCCCCCCCCCCCCCTTTTTTTTTTTTTTTTCTTTTTTTTTTTTTTTTTTTCTTTCTTTTCTTCATCTATCTATCTTTCTATCTATCCCCCCCAAAACTTTCTATCTATCTATCTATCTATTTTTTTTTTTTTTTTAATTTTTTTTTTTTGGGTTTTTTTTAAAATTTTACCGGTTTGGGGGGGTGGGTTTTTGGGGGGTGTGGGGGGTTTTGGGGGAAAAAGGGGGGGGGGGGGGAAGAAAAAAAGGGGGGGGGAGGGGGGGAGAGAAAAAAAAGGGGAGAGGGGGGGGGGGGGGGGGAAGGGGGGGGAATTTTTGGCCCTTTTTTTTTTTTTAAAAGGGGAAAATTTTTTTTTTGGTTTTTTTTAATTTTTGGGGGTTTTTTTTTCCTTTTTTCCCTTTTCCCCGGGGTTTCCCCCAAGGGCCCCCCAAAACCCCCCCCTTTTTTTCCCCCCCCCCTGGCCCCCCTTTTGGGGGGGGGGGGATTTTGGGGGGTTTTAAAATTTTTTAATTTACCCCTTTTTGGGGGGGGTTCCCCTTTGGGTTTTAAAAACCCCCCCGGGTTTTTGGGGGGGGGGTTTTTTAAAAAATTTTTTTAAAAAATTAAAATTTTTTTCCCCCCCCCCCCCCCTCCAAAATTTTTAAAAAAAAAAAAAAAAAAAAAAAAAATAATTAAAAAAAAAAAAAAAAAAAAAAAAAATTTTTTGGGGTTTTGGGGTTTTTGGGGGGGGGGTTAACCCCGGGGGAAATTTTTCCGGGTTTTTTTTGGGGTTTTTTTTTTTTGGGGGGGTTTTGGGGCCCAAAAACCCGGAAAAAACCCAAAAAGGGGGGAAAAAAAAAACCCAAAACCCCCCGGCCCCCCCAAAAAAATTTTTTGGGGGTTTTTCCCGGGCCGGGGGGAAAAGGGGTTTTTTTTCCCTTTGGGGGGCCCAAATTAAAAAAATTTTTTTTAAAAACCCAAAAAATTTAAAAAAAAAAAAAAAAAATTTAAAAAAAAAACATTTAAAAATTTAAAATTGGGGCCTTAAATTTTTGGATCCCCCGGGGGGGGCCCCCTTTAAATTTTTGGGGTTTTTTCCGGGTTTTTTTTCCAATTTTTAAAAAATTTTTTTTTTAAAAAAAAACCCCTTTTTTTTAAAGGCCTTTTTTTTTGGGGCCCCAAATTTTTTAAAAAAAGGGTTTTTTTCCCTTTTCCCCCCCCCCCCCCTTTTTTTTTTTTTTTTTTTTTGGGGGGCCCCCCCCTTTTTTTTTTTTTTTCCCCAAAAATTTTAAAGGAATTGGGCCCGGGAATTTTTCCCCCTTTTTTCCCCTAAAAAAAATTTTTTTCCCCCCCCCTTTAAAAACTTTTTTGGGGGTTTTTTTTCTTTTAAAAATCCCTTTTGGGCCCCCCCGGGGGTTTTTTTTAATTTGGAAAAAAAAGGAAAAAAATTTAAAAAAAAACCCCCCAAAAAAAAACCCCCAAGGGGGGTTTTTTTTTTTCCCCAAAAAGGGGTTTTTAAAAAAACCCCCCCCCCTTTTTTAACCCGATTAAAATTTTTTTCAAATTTTTTTTTTTAAAAAAAAAAATTTTTTTTTTTTTTTCCCCATCAAAAAAATTTAAATTTTTCCCCCCCCCTCCCCCCCCCCCTTTCCAAAAAACCCCCCAAAAAGTTTAAAGGGGCTTTTTTTCCCCCCCAAAAAATTTTTTTTAAATTTTTTTTTTTTTTTTGGGCCCCCCTTTTTTAACAAAATTTTTTTTTTCCCCTTTTTAAAAACCCCAAAAAAAATTTTCCTTTTTTTAAAAACCCCCCAAAAAAAAAATTGGGGGTTTTAGCCCCAAAAACCCCCCCGGGGGGAAAAAAAAACCCCAAAATTTTTTCCCCCCCCCTTTTTTAAAAATTTTTTTTTTTTTTTAAAAAAGGGGGGGTTTTTCCCCGGGTTTTTCCCAAAAAATTTTTTTTTTTTTTTTTTGGGGTTTTTTAAAATTTTTTTGGGGGGTTGGTTTGGGGCCCCCCCCAAAAAAAAACCCCCCCCCAAAAAAATTTTTTTTGGCAAAATTTTTTTTTGGGGTTTAATTTTTTTTCCTTTTTTTGGGGAAAAAAAAGGGGGCCTTTTTTTTTCCCCCCCCCAAAAAAAAAATTTTTTTTGGTTTTTTTTTTAAAAAAAAAACCCCCCCAAAATTTTTTTTTTTTTACTTTTGGGGGCCCCTTTTTTTTTTGGCCCCCGAACCCCAAAAATTTTTTTTTTTTTTCCCCCCCCCCCCTTTTTTTTTTTTTTAAAAAAAACCCCCCCCGGGGGGCCCCCCCCCCCCCCCTTTTTTTTTTCCCCTTTCCCAAACCCCCCTTTTTTAAAAAAAAGGGGAAAAAAATTAAAAAAAAAATTTTAAAATTTTTTTAAATTTTTTTAAAATTTTTTTTCCCCCCCAAAAAAAAATTTCCCCGGGGGGGGGCCCCCCCAAAAAAAGGGGGTTAAAAAAATTTTAAAAAAATTTTTTTTGGGCCCCCCCAAAATTTTTTTTTAAAAAAAAAAAAAAAAAAATTAAAGGGGGGAAAAAAAAAGGGGGGGGGGGGTTTTTTTCCCCTTAAAAAAAATTTTTTTTTTTTGGGTTTTTTTTCCTTTTTTTTTTTCGGGGGGAAAAAATTTTTTTTAAAAAAACCGGGGGGTTTTTTTTTTTTTTCCTTTTGGGGCCCCCCCAAAAAAAAACTTTCCCTTTTTCCCCCCCCCCCCCCCCCCCCCCCCCCTTTTTTTTTTTTTCCCCTTTTTTCCCCCCCCAAAAAAAAAAACCGAAATTTAAAAGGGGGGGAAAAAAAAAATAAAAAAAAAGGGGGGGGAAAAAAAACCCCCGGGGAAAAAAGGGGGGCCCCTTTCGGAAAAGGGGGGAAAATTTTTTGGGGGCCCAAAAACCCCCTTTTTTGCCCCAAAAAGGGGGGGCAAAAAAAAAAAGGGGGGGTTTTTTTTAAAAAAAAAAAGGGGGGGGGCCCCCAAAAACCCTTTTTAAAAAAACCCTTTTTTGGGGGGCCCCCGGGGGGGGGTTTTTTTTTCCCCCCCTTTTTTTTTGGGGGAAATTTTTAAAAGGGGGTTTTAAAAATTTTTTTTTTTTTAAAAAACCCCCCTTTTTTTTAAAAAAAAATTTTTTAAAAAAAAAAAAAATAAAAAAAATTTTTGGGGGGGGGTTCCCGGGGGGGGGTGGGGGAAAAAGGGCCCCCCTTTCCCTTTTTCCAAAAAAAACCCCCCCAAAAAAAGGGTTTAAATTTTTGGGGGAAAAAAAGGGGGTTTTTAAAGGGGGGGGGGTTTTTTTTTAAGGGGTTTTTAAAATTTTCAAATTTTTTAAAAAAAAAAAAAAATTTAAAAAATTTTTTCCCCCCCCCCTTTTTTTTTTAAAAAAAAATTTTTTTAAAAGGGCCCCTTTTTTTTTTTTTAAAAAAGGGGTTTAAAAAAAAAAAGTGGGGGTTTTTTTTAAAAAAAAAAAAAAAATTTTTTTTGGGGGGGTTGGGGTTTTTTGGGGGGTTTTTTTTTTAAAAAAAAAAAACCCCCCCCCCCCAAAAAAAACCCCCCGGGGGGGGGGGGGGGGGAATTTTTTTGGGGGGAGGGGGGAAAAAAAAAAATTTTTAAAAAAAAACCCCTTTAAATGGCCGGGGGAAAACCTTTTTTGGGGAAAAAAGGGGGGGGTTTTTAAAAAGGGGGGAAAAAAAAGGGGGAAGGTTTTCAATAAGGGTTTTTTTTTTTTTTTTTTTTTCCCCCCTATGGGGGGGGGCCAAAAATTTTGGGGGAAAAAAAGGAAAAGGAACGGGGGTTTTTTTTTGGGGTTTTAAAAAGGGGTTTTTTCCCAAAAAGGGGGAGGGGAAAAGGAAAAAGGGAAAATTTGGGGAAAAAAAAATTTGGGAAAAAAGGGGGGAAAAAAATTTTGGGGGGAAAAAAAAAGGGGTTTAAAAATTTTTGGCCAAAGGAAAAAAAGGGGAAAAAATTTAAAAGGGGGAAAAAAAGGGGGGGGGGAAAAAAATTAAAAATTTTCCCCAAAAAAAGGGGGGGAAAAGGAAAAGGGGGGGGGGGGAAAAAAGGGGTTTGGGGGGGTTTTTTGGAAAAAAAAAGGAAAAAAGGGGGGGCCCTTTTTTTTTTTAAAAAAAAAAAATTTTTTTAAAAAAACCCAAAAAATTTTTTAAAAAAAAATTTTATTTTTTTAAAAAAAAAAAGGGAAAAAAAGGGGGGTGAAAAAAAAATTTTTTTAAAAAAAAAAAATTTAAAAAAAAAGGGGCCAATTTTTAAAAAAAAAAAGGGGGGGGGAAAATTTTTAAAAAAGGGGAAAAAAAAATTTAAAAAAAAAAAAAAAAAAAAAAGGGGGGTTTTTTGTTAAAGGGAAAAGGTTTTTAAAAATAAAAATTTGCCAATTTTTTGGAAAAGGGGTTTTTTGGAAAAAAAAAATTTAAACTAAAATTTTTTTAAAAAAAACCCAGGGAAAGGGGGAAACCTTTAAAAAACCCCAAAAAAATTTTAAAAAAACAAAAAGGGGGAAAAAAAAAATTTTTTTGGGGGGGGTTTAAAAATTTTCCCCTTTTGGGAAAACCCAAAAAACCCAAAAAAAAATCAAAAAAAAAAAAAAGGAAAAGAAAAAAAAAGGGGAAAAAAAAAGGGGGGGGGGATTAAAAAAAAAAGGGGGGCCAACCCCAAAAAAACCCCCTTTTTTTAAAAAATTTTTTGGGGAAGGCCCCTTTTCCCAAAAAAAAAATTAAAAAAATTCCCAAACCCCCCCCTTTTTTTAAAAATTAAAAAAAGGGGGGGTTTTTTTTTAAAAAAATTTTTTAAAAAAAAAATTTTTTTTTTTTATTTGGTTTTTGGGGGAAAAACCCAAAAAACCCCCCCAAAAAAAAACGGGCCCCCCCCCGGTTAAAAAACCCCCCAAAAAAAAAATTCCCTTTTTAACCCCCCCCCCAAAACTTGTTGGGGGGGAAAAAGGAAAAAAAAATTTTAAACCAAAATTTTTTAAAATTTTTCCCCCCAACCCCCGGGTTTTAAAACCCCAAAAATAAAGGTTTTGGGGCCCAAAACCCCAAAAAAATTAAAAATTTCCCCCCCCAAAAAAAAAAAATTTTTTCCCCCCAAAAAAAAGTTTTTTTTTTCCCCCCCCCTTTTTTTCCCCCTTTTCCCCCCCAAAATAGAAGGGCTAAACTGGTATGGCAGAACCACCATTATGAAGATCATTTTGAGAACTAAACAAATACCAGTGAATCAAGAGGTGATAAGAATACGCAGGCGCTGGTTAAAACACACACAGAAAAACCCTGTTAACGACATAACTAGAAAGTCACTGAAACACACAGTACAAAAGAAATAGTCTGAAACCTAAAAACATACGATGAAGAGAATTAGAGATAGAAATGGATAAATAAAATAGGGAGGATATAGCGGGAGCTGCAGGAGTTAGCAAAGAATACGAGGGGTGGGGTTGACGACAGCCGTCTACAGAAGTGCTCTCATAACGTGTGTCCCAAATACTTTTTATTGGTACAATGACCACTTCTATATAAAAACAAATTCTACACACCTGTTGAGCCAAACAAATTCTACATAACCGCAAAGTCAACTTTTGTTCCCAATAATCCCTACCTAAGTGTAATGTCGTTTTTCCCCAAAACCTAATGATAACTGTTGTCTTCGACTTTGTTTTATTTATTTAGTGAACATATTCTAGCGTTTCAAGTGTGACGCATAAAGTCTGTTACATTGCCAACAACTCCCTACATAAAAACAGCAGCAACTTTTGTCCTAACAATGTCTAAAACAATCCCATACAAAAGAAGAATTGCAACTTTTGTCCAAACAGCCCTCTACATAAACGCAGCAAATACTTGTGTGCCCAAAAACCCCTAGCATAAACACGAGTAGCAATTTGAGTCCCAACACGCACTTATATAAATTAAGCAGTAATGTTTGTTTCTACAACACTGTAGCAATGTTAATCCCAACAACCACATATATAAACGATGTAGCAAATTAGTCCCAACAACCACATACATAAGCGCTGTAGCCAATCTTAGTCCCAACAACCACATACATAAACGTTGTAGCATCTTTAGTCCCGACAACCACTTACATAAACGCTGTAGCATCTTTAGTCCCGACAACCACTTACATAAACGCTGTAGCATCTTTAGTCCCGACAACCACTTACATAAACGCTGTAGCAATCTTAGTCCCAACAACCACATACATAAACGCTGTAGCATCTTTAGTCCCGACAACCACTTACATAAACGCTGTAGCAATCTTTAGTCCCGACAACCACATACATAAACGTTGTAGCATCTTTAGTCCCGACAACCACTTACATAAACGCTGTAGCATCTTTAGTCCCGACAACCACTTACATAAACGCTGTAGCATCTTTAGTCCCGACAACCACTTACATAAACGCTGTAGCATCTTTAGTCCCGACAACCACATACATAAACGTTGTAGCATCTTTAGTCCCGACAACCACTTACATAAACGCTGTAGCATCTTTAGTCCCGACAACCACATTACATAAACGCTGTAGCATCTTTAGTCCCGACAACCACTTACATAAACGCTGTAGCATCTTTAGTCCCGACAACCACTTACATAAACGCTGTAGCATCTTTAGTCCCGACAACCACTTACATAAACGCTGTAGCATCTTTAGTCCCAACAACCACTTACATAAACGCTGTAGCATCTTTAGTCCCGACAACCACTTACATAAACGCTGTAGCATCTTTAGTCCCGACAACCACTTACATAAACGCTGTAGCATCTTTAGTCCCAACAACCACATACATAAACGCTGTAGCATCTTTAGTCCCAACAACCACTTACATAAACGCTGCAGCATCTTTAGTCCCAACAACCACATACATAAACGTTGTAGCATCTTTAGTCCCAACAACCACTTACATAAACGCTGTAGCATCTTTAGTCCCGACAACCACTTACATAAACGCTGTAGCATCTTTAGTCCCGACAACCACTTACATAAACGTTGTAGCATCTTTAGTCCCGACAACCACTTACATAAACGCTGTAGCATCTTTAGTCCCAACAACCACTTACATAAACGTTGTAGCATCTTTAGTCCCGACAACCACTTACATAAACGCTGTAGCATCTTTAGTCCCGACAACCACTTACATAAACGTTGTAGCATCTTTAGTCCCGACAACCACTTACATAAACGCTGCAGCATCTTTAGTCCCAACAACCACATACATAAACGCTGTAGCATCTTTAGTCCCAACAACCACTTACATAAACGCTGTAGCATCTTTAGTCCCGACAACCACTTACATAAACGCTGTAGCATCTTTAGTCCCAACAACCACTTACATAAACGCTGTAGCATCTTTAGTCCCAACAACCACTTACATAAACGCTGCAGCATCTTTAGTCCCAACAACCACTTACATAAACGCTGCAGCATCTTTAGTCCCGACAACCACATTACATAAACGTTGTAGCATCTTTAGTCCCAACAACCACATACATAAACGTTGTAGCATCTTTAGTTTCCCGGGGGGGAACAACCACTCACAAACGGGTTAAGACCCCCTTTTAATTTCCCAACAACCAACCATTACATAAACGCTGTAAAATTTTAGTCCCAAAAACCACTTACATAAACGTTGTAAAATTTTAGTCCCACAACCACTTACATAAACGCTGTACATTTAGTCCCAACAACCACTTACATAAACGCTGTAAAATTTTAGTCCCACAACCACTTACATAAACGCTGTACCCTTTTTATTTCCCCCCCATAAACGTTAACATTTCATTTCCCAACAACCACTACATAAACGCTGTAGAAATTTTTAGTCCCAAAAACCCAATAAAAACGCTTAGCAACTTCAGTTCCAACAACCACATACATAAACGCTGTAACAGTTTCAGTCCCAACACCTCCCACGTAAACTCAACGACAAGCCTGTCTGTCATATATTTAAAGCCCCGGGTAAATAGATACATTACCATATCGGCTTTCCACTGTTCCACACTGCCATATAGGATTTCTATAACCAAGGGAGGCGACAAGGAGATAAATTACTTTTTCCGGACTACTAGAATCTTAATCTGTGGGTGTATGGGAATGTCAAACAGTTACTGGGTGTATAGGAATGCCTATACGTTGGTACATTTAATGGGTGTATAGGAAAGTCTATACAATGGTACAGTTAGTGGGTGTATGGGAATTCTATACATTAGCACAGTTAGTGGGTGTATAGAATTGTCTATACAGAACAGTTTTTACATGTTTGCAAAGTCTAATTCTAAGCAGTTAATAAACAAGCAATAAAATCCAATGAAGCTACAAACTATGTTTTCACATATGCATGGTTTTAAAACGAAACAAACAACAAAACACAACCATACATATGAGAAATTTAAATTATTTGAAGGTGGCCAGACAAGACCTAACCACCGGACCGGAGGAGTAGGGTTTAAACACCACTTCCTTTTGGGCACGAGCTTGCCCCTTTCCCTTTTAACATGATCTGGCCCTTTT
>JACEFZ010021610.1:215000-233250 GCA_014155875.1 Cepaea nemoralis | reverse complement strand
CAAACCCAAAAGAGTTGCCAAGCGCAGGGATAATAGTCTTTCATTTCCTCCTGCTGGAATTTCAATCATTCCCAGTAGCGAATTCTTCACTGCAAAGCCCACACCGTGTTGCCTTTTTTCTGCCTGCCCTCTACCCTTCCAGAAAAAGGTGTAGTTGTTTTCCCCTGAGTGACCCTTCCTCAGCGAGGCGAGTCTCCTGCAGGCCAGCAATATCAATGTTTAGACGATTGAGTTCGGCATCAATCACAGCCGTTTTTCTCACATCGTCAAATATTGGTCAAGTCAGTGGAAAATCCTGGACACATGGTTCTCACGTTCCAGGTTGCAAGCCGTAGCTTGAGGTTTTCTATATTTATATTTGTTTGTACCTGGTGCGTTTGGTTTTACAGCCTGCGATTCAGATTTTGTCCTAGCCCAAGCACCCATTGAAGCAGGCAGGCTGTGGCGGATCAGCACCCAATTGGCTGGGGGCTGCCCAGCTTGAGGCGGGCGGTAGCTGATCAGTGACACCTATAGGTGTCTCCCACCGTCAGAGGCAACGCGTGGCGCCCCATGTCTACGCCAACTGACAAGGACTTATAACCCGTAACAGTTGCCTCTCGCTTTGATTCCGAGACCAGTTAAGACCAGGGATGGAGTTATTGCCTCTCCATAGCACAAAGCCTGGGCTAAAATATAGAGATCATGTGTTGCCCATGCAGCATGATCCCTCTCTCGGCCTGCCTAGTTTACTCCAGAGGAAAGGCAACACCCCTACATCTGGAACAAGACAAGCTGCAGAAGCTGCCGGATCAGCAAAGCAATGCTCTAACTGTCCGCCTGTCGGAGCTTCGATCCTAGACCAGTCGCCAACCAAGGCTTAGGGCCTGGTCCGCCCTGCCATGACATTTTGTCTTTAGCTTGCATTTCCTCGCACCAGGGTAAGGCTTGTACCCTCCCAATTGCGCTCTTCCGCCCAAAGCCGTTGGCACAATGTGGGGTGTCGGGTTTGGTAAGCGCCGCCCAACGTTCAGCGCTAACAGAAACCAGGTAGTACCGTCTACTGTTATACGGTAGCTCAGTCATATCTGACTAAGACCTGACAGGACGTGAGCTGTCGGCTTAACTATCCGAGTCCGAATAAGAAATGTTGTTATCAGAAAGACCGTGGGATCAACACCTTGTGCCACATTTATTGAAAGACAGAAGATCAAATGGTTTGGCCATCTCGTTAGAATGCAACACTATCACTACCATCACTGGCTCTACATCAAGATCATCCGCGACGAGACCAAGAGGACACCCAAGAAGAAAATGGATTGACGACATCAAAGACATTGTACAATCCACACGAAATGACACAATTCAATGCCACCATATCGGGCGCTGGAGCGACAGTTATTCCTTCCCGCTTGACGGCAAAAGCTGAAAGATGATGATGATGATGATGATGATGTCATGTTAGGTTTTACATCAACTGATATCGTAATGAATATCCAAAGGTGGGTGAGGGGGTGCCCGCGAATCCTCTAGAAAATACACGTTTTAAATCTTAAGTTTGATGAAATGGCTTTCAGGTCGTCTGTGTGTAAAGGTGGCCGATCTCATATTGACCACATCACCGGTCAAGTGGCCATTGGTCTATTGAAATATGAGGCGAGCACCATATACCCACCAGCCCCAAAGGTGTGAATAATGGGCTCGTTACCTGTCGTGTATGCATGTAATGTCCAACAGACAATTAGAAAGTCGAATAGTTGCCCTGGAGATGTGCAGATACAGAAGAATATGTTGTATTTCATGGATTCATAAACAATCAGATACAGAGGTTGAAATGTGGAGATACAGAAGAATATATTGTATTTCATGGAAACAGAAACAGTCAAATACAGAGGTTCTAGAAAAACTGGGAATGAAAAGAGAGTTGATGAAAGAAATTTAAAGACAAAAGAGGCAAGTGAAATATTTCGGCCACGTACCATACTTGGCGGGTAAGGTTGAAGGCAAGCGAGCAAGAGGTAGACAACGATACAAATGGGAAGATAAGATCAAGAGGTGGAACGAACATCAATCTGACAGAGTGTGCAGTCAGGGCGGGTAGATAGTCCTCTTGTTCTCGTAGCAGATCTTCTTTGATGTAGAGCCATTTGCTGGCAGTTAATAGTGTTGCATTCTAACGAGATGGCCAAACTATTTGATCTTCTGACGTTCAATATATGTGGCACAAGGTGTTGATTCCACTGTCTGTCTGATAACATTATTTCTTATTCAGACTCGGATAGTTAAGCCGACAGCTCACGTCAAGAATCTCATCTCACAGGTGTTGATTTTGTGTAAGTGTGATTTGGGTAATGTCCATGACTGGCATAGTATAGGGTTGTTGTGAATATGTTATTAGGGACGTTCATTTGAAACCCGTTCCAATGGCTTTATTACAAAAGCATGAAAGAAACATTAACAGGTGTGGTAGAATTAAACAAAGCATTAATTTTGAATGAATTATGCACCATGGGTTGGTCAGAAGAAGTCGCCGTAGGCATTCAGGCAAGCATCCCATTGCTTAGGTAGGCGGCGAATGCCGTCCGCAAAAAAAGGATTGTGGTTGCTCACTGAACCAAGTGTTTACCGCGTTCATTACGTCTGCATCTGTGTGAAATCGTTGCCCCTTGAGAGCTTTTTTTTAGAGGTCCGAACAAATGAAAATCACATGGTACAAATCAGGACTATAGGCTTGATGTTGCAGAATTTCCACTCCTTCCTTTTTAATGCTTTCTGCACAATCTTTGCGACATGCGGACGAGCATTATCGTGCAACAAAATCACACCGCGAGAAAGCATGCCGGGTCGTTTATTCTTGATGGCTTTTTGCAGCTTGTCTAGTGTTTGCAAGTAGTGGGTAGAGTTGATGTTGACACCAGGTTCTTTAAAGTCGGCCAACAATAGCCTTCATGATTTAAAAAAAAACATTGTTATATCATAACCTTACCAGCGGAAACCTGTAACATGAATTTTTTGGCTTTTGGTGATCCAGCATGCTTCCATTGCATGCTCTCTCTCTCTCTCTCTCTCTCTCTCTCTCTCTCTCTCTCTCTCTCTCTCTCTCTCTCTCTCTCTCTCTCTCTCTCTCTCTCTCTCTCTCTTTTGCTGCTAGGCTCAAAGTGGTGACACCATTATTCATCGCCTGCCACTATGCGAAGAGAAATGCATAACCTTTCACTCTGTAACGCAGCAAGTGGTTCAAACACCATCCCATGCCTTCCTCTATTTGGTGGTCGGTCAACTTCCGTGGTACCCATTGTGAACACAACTTCCAATATTGCAGTTTCTTACGAACGACCTGTTGAATTGTCCCAATTGACACATCAAATTCTTTCGCTAGCGAACGTATGCTCGACAACGGTACATCTGTACTGCTGCATCAATTTCGGCGATGGTTTTTTCTGTTGCAACAATATGCGCTTGACCCGGCCGTTGAAGATCTGTCGTGAAATGACGTCCTTTCCGAAACATTCGTGCCTTGTCTGTCACTGCTGTCTTCGACACACATTTGTTACCGTACGCTGCCTGCATTCTTTGATGAATGTCCACTGGTCAGCATCCTTCAAATGAAAGAAACTGAACCACCGCTCTTAGAGCTTCTTTGGACGGATTTTGGATCAACCCGGCCATTTTCTCAACGGTAAGAAACAAAACCTATGCATCATGGGACAATAAGCACGTGCTCTTTTATTCATTGGTCAGTAATTATCACATGACTATGACATGATCATGTTCAAAGTACGCAATTACGCGCCGTGCGGCACGAACGGATTTCAAATGAACGACCCTTAAATTTATTTTCTGTCGTTTTGCGGAAATAGGTATATTTGGATGCTTCAGTAACTCACCACAACCAATCACTCAACAAAAACCAACCAATCACCCCACACAAACCAACCAATCACCCCACACAAACCAACCAATCACCCCACACAAACCAACCAATCACCCCACACAAACCAACCAATCACCCCACACAAACCAACCAATCACCCCACACAAACCAACCAATCACCCCACACAAACCAACCAATCACCCCACACAAACCAACCAATCACCCCACACAAACAACCAATCACCACACACAAACCAACCAATCACCCCACTCAAACCAACCAATCACCCCACACAAACCAACCAATCACCCAACACAAACCAACCAATCACCCCACACAAACCAACCAATCACCCCACACAAACCAACCAATCACCCCACACAAACCAACCAATCACCCAACTGTCCACAACCAACTAAATACAAACCAGAGTCAAGAACCGACATCAGAGCACTTGGGATTACTTCACCAACCATCGAAGAGTCATAACACTCATGTTCGTGCGTGCGTAAGTGTGTGTTTGTGTGTGTGTGTGTGTGTGTGTGTGTGTGTGTGTGTGTGTGTGTGTGTGTGTGTGGTTTTTAATGCTGCATATCCCTTACAGGAAGCTGCAGTCAATACCAACATTTTCAGCTGCTGTTGGTGTACTAGGCAAGTTTTTACGTTCAGTTGTTTGCCATTGCTTTCTGAACGATCGGCTCCTATACCAATACGTTATAACACAACGCGATACGGTCTGCTGCATAAATCGATCGCGGCTGCGTTTCGAACGCCTGGCACGCGGCTCACGAAGCGCGTTTCGCAAACCTTTATATATATATATATATATATATATATATATATATATATATATATATATATATATATATATATATATATATATATATATATATATATATATGTCTGTCTGCTTGTCTGTCTGTCTGTCTGTCTGTCTGACCCGGCCCGGCTTCGCCCAGCTCCTGGTGGAGAGCATCTCATTTAATTCATATAAGTAGTCATATAAGCTCCCGTTCCCGACTATCTGTCTGTCTGTCTATCTGTCTGTCTGTGTATCTGCCTGTCCGACCCGGCCCGACTTCGCCCAGGCCCTGGTGGGGAGCATCTCATTTAATTCATATAAGTAGTCATATAAGCTCCCGTTCCCGATCGATCGATCTATCTATCTATCTATCTATCTATCTATCTATCTATCTATCTATCTATCTATCTATCTATCTATCTATCTATCTATCTATCTATCTATCTATCTATCTATCTATCTATCTATCTATCTATCTATCGATCTATCTATCTATCTGTCTGTCTGTCCGTCCGTACGTCCGTCCGTCCGTCTGTCCGTCCGTCCGTCCGTCCGTCTGTCTGTCTGTCTGTCTGTCTGTCCGTCCGCCCGTCTGTCTATCTATCTCTATCTATCTATCTATCTATCTATCTATCTATCTATCTATCTATCTATCTATCTATCTATCTATCTATCTATCTATCTATCTATCTATCTATCTATCTATCTATCTATCTATCTATCTATCTATCTATCTATCTATCTATCTATCTATCTATCTATCTATCTATCTATCTATCTATCTATCTATCTATCTATCTATCTATCTATCTATCTATCTAATCTACAAAACAACACTAGAGCACTTAGTTCGCCACAAACTAATAGCCGACAGTCAGTCAGGATTTCGGCCAAAATATTCCTGCCATACGGCGCTAACAAACATGATAGAAAACTGGCATCAAAATATTAACAACAATACTCTATGTGGAACGATGTATATAGACTTTAAAAAAGCATTCGATATGATAGATCATACTATCCTAATTAAAAACTAGAAACAATGAAAGTAAGCTTTAATATAGTGACATTAATAAACTCATTCTTATTAGACAGAAAACAAGTAGTATCACACAATAAATCTCTATCCCAAGCTATTACCATTAATATTGGAGTACCTCGGGGGTCTATACTTGGCCCTTTGTTATTTGCCATTTATATAAATGATCTTCCCTTATATCTGTCATCGTCCTGCGATTTATTTGCAGACGACTGCACAGTATATACAAACGCTATTGATCGTAATGTGCTAGAATTATCCTTGCAACAGGAAATAAATAGTGTAGTTAACTGGAGTCATGCAAACCGCATGCAAATTAACATTTCTAAAACAAAATCTATGTTAATAGGAACGAGGCAAAGACTTCACACTCTAAACTCGCAGGGAACTCTTCAGCTGCACATTGGTAGCACACCTATAGAAAGTGTAACCGAGCACAAGGCACTGGGTCTTATCATAGATCAAAATCTATCCTTTAATTCCCATGTTCATGCTCTAGTTAAACAAATAGCCAAAAAAGTATACCAACTTGCCAAAATTAAAAACTTCCTCGACGAAAACACAAGAAAGATATTCTATACTTCCCACATACAAACACATATTGATTATTGCTCCACAATCTGGGATGGATGCTCCAAATCAATAACAAAACGCCTTTATTCGCTCCAGAAAAGGGCAGTGCGTCTAATCAATGGTGATAAGTTTACAGACAATTCTAACCTACATGAACGTCTTCAGTTACTGCCACTCCACAAACGCCTACTTTTTAATAAGGCTAAACTAACTCACAAAATCCTATTTCAAAATGCCCCAAGCTACCTTTGGCCATTGTTTAAATATAACGCAAGACATAGTGAACGACTAAATATACTTCATGTCCCTAAACCTAGGATAGACTTATATAAAACAAGCTTAGCATACTCTGCCACTCAGTTGTGGAATAATCTTCCACAAGAAATCAAAGACACCACCAATCATTATACATACAGTCGCAACCTGTTTGAACACTACCTCAAAACAGACTACATGCCCCCTTAAAAAAAAAAAAGCAACAAAGACAATAATAATGGTAAATTATCTCGAACGACAACTAGCCAGAAAAAAAAAACATTCCCATATGTGTGGCACGTTACACCCGCCTTGGGTATTTATGATGCCCATGTTAAACATTGCCTCAACGAGTTATGTATTATTGATTATTTTTCATGCGTTTTAATGCTTATTGTTCTTTTGTTGTCAAAGAATTGCTTCATAAGAGATGTTGAATGAAAGAATGTATGAGAGGAAGAAGGGCAGAATGTCAGACGGGCCTGCGTGCCCAATTCTTAACCCTATGAAAATAAAGATTTTCGTTCGTTCGTTAGTTCATTCGTTCTATCTATCTATCTATCTATCTATCTATCTATCTATCTATCTATCTATCTATCTATCTATCTAATCTATCTATCTATCTATCTATCTATCTATCTATCTATCTATCTATCTATCTATCTATCTATCTATCTATCTATCTATCTATCTATCTATCTATCTATCTATCTATCTATCTATCTATCTATCTATCTATCTATCTATCTATCTATCTATCTATCTATCTATCTATCTATCTATCTATCTATCTATCTATCTATCTATCTATCTATCTATCTATCTATCTATCTATCTATCTATCTATCTATCTATCTATCTATCTATCTATCTATCTATCTATCTATCTATCTATCTATCTATCTATCTATCTATCTATCTATCTATGTTCGGCCCGTTCCCGTTAAAAATATAGATAGAATAGAAGAATAGATAGATTGATAGTAGAAAATATGATTGGAAGAGATCTATCCAAAAGTAAACTTACCAAGATATCATGAACAGCCAATAAATGGTGGGCGATGGGTTGACTACAGTGTACTGCAAACGATATGCAACTAACTTTCTCTCACAAAAAATTACTTTTTTTTTTAACGAACGAAAATCGCAGGCCCGTCCTACATTCTGCCCTTCTTCTCTATTTCCTCTCATACATTCTTTAATTCAACATCTCTTATGAAGCAATTCTTTGACAACAAAAGAACAATAAGCATTAAAATGCATGAAAAGTAACTTTTAACATGGGCACCATAAATACCCAATGTGGGTGTAACGCGCCATATATATGAGAATGTTAAAAAAAATTTATGCGCTGTTGAAGAAAAATAAAAAGATGAGTTAGAAAATTTTCACTATTTAAATAGATGCATTATTTTTATGAAAACTATGAAAATGCCTTAAAGATTATATCACTATTAATTATAACTCATAAGCCTGTAAATAACCGTAGACAAAGAGTTTATAAATCTTTGAAAACAATGCAACAATCTATATATAAAATAATAGCAATGTTATTAAAGGTTATGCCCCTTGAAATAACTTTTCTTATGCTAAGTCCCCTTGCTATATAGAAATGGTAATGTAAATTTTAATATTAAATTTCAGTAAATAAATAGCTGAAAAAAAAAGAAAAAAAAACTATGACAGATGGTTGCACGGGAATGAAAAGCAAACATGTAGAAAATTTCATCTCAATCCGATGGACCGTTCGCGAACGCATAACGAACGGACATACATACATACATACATACATACATACATACATACATACATACATACATACATACATACATACATACATACATACATACATACATACATGCATGCATGCATGCATGCATGCATGCATACATACATACATACATACATACATACATACATACATACATACATACATACATACATACATACATACATACATACATACATACATACATACATACATACATACATACATACATACATACATACATACATACATACATACATACATACATACATACATACATACATACATACATACATACATACATACATACATACATACATACATACATACATACATACATACATACATACATACATACATACATACATACATACATACATACATACATACATACTGTGGGATGTGGATTTTAATTCCTAAGAATATTTCGTTAAAATGTCTAGGGGGTATTATTGATTCTCTGGTCACTGGTTAGAATGCAGGGTGATCAGCGATATTTACCACAAATCCCAGGAGAAAAGAGTTCAATCCTTGAAACATCTGTGTTTAGGTTTCCCTTCCCACTTCATCACCCTTTAAATTTACTATAGTGCTAGAAGGATATTGATTGCTCACAACATATAAACAACCACTTGTTGGACACCACATTTACTTGATGTACACAACACTTTTGGACAAACAGTTCAGGTATTAACTCAAGATCTGCAGTTACATATATATGTGTAATAAACACTATGCATTTTCAGACAGGCATGGGATTCATTGCATTATTACAATATAGTACCCAGTGACCCCAGAAAAAAAACAAGGTTATTACAAACAACACAACAACCACAAATTGGGTCTACTTTCATTTTCGCTCATAATTAAGGCAAATAATGATCAAATAGAACCCAACATATCAACATTGGTTTCTGACACCTTTTACCATTCTCTCATTTTAAACACTAATGAGTTGGTGTCAAAATACTATACATATATACCATAACATAACCCTTTAGTTGTACACCATTACCATGTAAAACACTCTTTACCTTTTCCATGTCATCGAAGAAAAACACACACATGAAAACAGTTGATACTAATAATTAAATTAATTAATTATAGTGTTCATTTAGGCATTGCGGATGGGTATTCTTCTCCAGTGCAAAGCAGTTAATGTCCATATTTATCCGGGACAGCAATAAATACTCACAGTCATGTTTTAATGTCCACTGAAGTTTGTTGCGGAAATACTTATAATCCCTATTAGGAAATAAATTCACCACATATACATATCTCCTCCATGGAGCTGAATTCAAGAATCTTCTGTTGCGAACGGCTCGGTGTCAGTGTGAAATTGAGGCCTGGGTTGGTCATACCTTCAGGAGATGCATCTTGAGTCTTGGACTAAGGTTCTTCCCTATATCACCATATCCGATGAAAAGGATGCCGACCTTTCAGCTTCTCGGCTTATAATATCCGAATCTCAATTTTGTTCCCACAGATTTTTCACCCACCTAGTCATCAGTCTATAACCTATTCCACAGTTGATGGCATTTAGGCTGACATGGGACCAGCACAGAGTTCTGATTCATTATTTACTTTCAGTGTAGACATACAATTCTGCTTGTTATTCATGTGGTTCGTCTGGAATTAATTCCAGGATTCTGCTGCAGGCATGAGACTGAAGAGTATTATTCCACCACATATCCAGGGTTGCAGGCCATCAGGTGATTCCTGTGGTTGCAGGCGGAGAGGTATTTACTCCGCTAACTGCTTTCATATGGTCTTTTTTATGTATTCAGGTTTTGGAACCTTGAGGTAATCTGGTGTAGTTCACTGGTGTAATCTGGTTCAGAGGTTCTGAAGTTGCTTGTATTGGCTTATAAAGTTGTTTCAGTGTCTCTTCCCATTTGGTTGAGCTAGAACTTGGTGGTGAATAGCTGAATCTTTATGTTTAACTGTTGCAGCTGTGAGACGTTCTTTAGAAGACTTATCCATTGTTGGATATTAACTTGATAATCCAACCAACAGTTGAAGGTTACTCACTGTTGTTAGTTTTAGTAACTTGCTAGAAGGATTGTCCCAGTTTCACTGACTTGGTTGAATTATGAGGCCATAGGTGATACTTCTCAGAAGTAACGCAGATGATACACTGTTGTCAGTACTCTGATGATCTTCATCTTTGTAGATTATTAGATCTTTAAGTCCATCCTGGATATTCCTACTAAAATAGGACTTAATCACTTACCCAGTCAGTTGTCTTCGAATGTATCTGTTGCTCGCTATGGAGCTATTGAGCGCAGCAGTAACCATGGGTATTTCTAGATGCAGACTATGGTTAGGACATTCACTTTCTGGCTGTTGACCCAGGATCCAGATTTAGTGATATAGTCCCACCACATTCAACCACCACTTGCTTCTCTTCTATAGAAAAGGGATGACAAGAATACAACACGAGCATTAACCTACTGTGTTATGGTAAAAGGTTTACAACACCTTTACAAACACAAATACAAAACAACAAGGGAAGAAGGGGAAAGGAGTGGGTGTCCACGTTCCACTGTCCCTCATTGCTTGTGGTAGAACTTTGCTAGCTCTGATAGTGAGTGAGATATCTTTTCACTCGGTTTTGTTCTGTTGTTACTGGGACTATTAGATGAGTGAAGTCATTCTGTCCATCCAACATGTTGATATTGTATCTCTCATTCTTGAAGAGAATAGCCTATACAGAATCTATGTGGTTTCTAATGCCGCGTCTTCCTTTCGGCACTATAATCATCATTAGGTCAAGACTATTCAACATTGGCTTCTTAAGTAGTGACATACACATGGATTCTTCCATCAACATCCTCTAATCCCCAGGTGCAACATTAAAATGTATATTCCCACAGTAAAAAGTAACAATCAGAACAGAGAAAATTCTCATACCCCACAAAAAAAACATACATGTACATTTCTCTGATATTAAGTACATGATAATCATACATAATCAATCAATCATAATGATGATGCAGGGAGCCAACATTTTTGAATTTTCTTCAGGGGTAAATCCATAAACTAAAACATCCATTGTTTTTTCCCACTGCGTACAGCACATGAGGATAGTAATCGCTGTGATATATTTTGTCAATGACTGCTATTATTCGGAGTGTATTTATTAGAATAACTTATGCCGCGCGGTCCAGCCTTCTGAATATTGCAAGCAATGTATTCACATCAATCTTCGTTTCTGTTCCTACTACAGTGAGGTGAGGCCGATTGAATCCTATCCGAACATTCCTTTTTATCAAGCGTTTACTTCCTTTGTTCTAGAATTTATATTCTCAAACATGGAAATTCCCTAGCACTATTTTATGAAATGATTATATGTCCTTCACTACTATGGAGTGGTTATTAATCGGTTAGCAAAAGGATGGTACTAAATTTTAGCACTATATTTCCACGTTACAGATTATGATGTGGCAAGCATTTTATCCCCTGACTAAGAGTCAGGAATAGGCGTAATCATTTGTATGTCTCCGCATGGATAAAACTTCCTTTCTATAGTACATAGATTATTTGCAGATTTCTAAGCATAAATAGTGAGCTATTGTTCACAGTGCATAGAAGTTTTAACATAGGAATATGAAATTGACAGACACAAGTTCTCTACTGAAGTATGTAAACAAGAGTCTGTTCCCACCTTGAGAAAATGCCTAGAATGTGTTTTTGGACCTGAGTTTGATACTCTACGGTACACATAATATTTCTAGATTGTAAGCACTACTAGTGAGATATAAGTTCATAATGCCTATACAAGATTTTAACATATGGATTTGAAATTGTAAGACATAGGAAAAATTACAGCGTGGCGCCCACATGTGTTTCTTTGGTAAACATAATCCAGCCTGGTTTAAGAGAATTGTTGACTTATTATTCTAATTCTTAATTAAACATACTGGTCTATGTAATACATAAATACATCTTAATAATGTAGATATAACATACCAATAGTTGAAGAGAATCATGGTTTTAAAGGCAACAATACCTTTTCCCCACACGGGGAACTTTTACATGTCTGCTCCCTTTGTTTGGCTGAACTAAAATGGCTACACTGGTCTTTGTTTTCAACCTCACCGGGCTTGGCCAGGTACGCGAGCCAAAATAAAGCCAACTAAATTAAGCTGCCACGGTTAGTCTATCGCTGTTTTATTTTCTCCTACATTAAGTAAGTTACTTAAACAGTAATTTAAAGGGGTTGTTTATTTTTAAGGGAGTCAATAAATAGGAAAGGCTAAGTACGTTTTATTATATCACACGCCTCCCCCGTTTAAGCCATTTATTTCTTTCAGAAAATAAATGGTCAAGTAGTACTCTACAATTTCCGTCTTTACATTGACTCACCTAGTATCCATCCCTTATATTTCCTACTACATTTCTTTCCTATGTTAGAATCTACCAGAGCCACGCCCATTTTCGTCTAGTCATGACAACTGGCTAAACCGTAAAGGCTTATTTCTCCTTCATTAGATTATCAATCTTGAGGTTATGTTAAAACCAACGGTTAATTCTGCGTCTACTGATAGCATATTAAACTCGCCCGTCTCCCTGTAAGTTAGACGTTTGTTTTAACTATAGATCTGATATTTAAAGGACGCTAAAGATGGTTCCTGTTGAATACATTTTCATCCAACACATCATGTGTTTGGGTTATTAGTCGAGGTATGGGATTTTCCCGATCAGTTTTAATAACAATCAGTTTGAGTAGTGTCCCTTTCTCTTGCGGGTTTACCCAGAGAATCTCGTCTAATATGTAAACAAAGGTCCAACTTTTCTAGATTTCCGTTCTGAACCGAATATTCCGGGGAACATGAATATCAGAAATGAAGTAATTCTTAGCTTACTCTCTCTGCTTTACCTTCTAACCTAGATCTATTTTACTCTAGAATCCTTATTAGTAATTCTAAGCTGATGTGTTTGAGTTTCACTCTGTATTTGTTGCTTTGGTGTTGAATTACGAGCAATTTTGCGTCGATTGGCGTACATTGATCGTCGTCTACCTCCCTCCAGGTTTTAGACTATTTTCAACTTAGCAACATACATTGTTATGTCGGTTCAGGCGTATTGTCTCCTACTTGATATAATCAGTTCAGTGAGAAGTTAAAAGCCCCTTTTTTGAATCTTGTTTAGTCTTCAATACAATCAATTTGTTGGTTCCTTTCCAGTTATGGATGTGGATTACTAGTCTTTGTAAAATTACTATTACATCTGTATATCCCTCTCATACTGGCGTCTCCTGAGTTGTGTCCTCAAGATAACAGGTAAGGTACTCTTAATGTTTCTCTCCAGTTTTGTTTTCATCCGTTTAATACGTGGAAACTCTGGATTTATTTAGATTGACTAAGGTCTATCTTTCAACTGTTATATAATTTACCAGCTGGATTCCTGATTGAAATTCCTAATTTAGTAAACATCAAGCAATTCTTCAGCTATATGCTCCAATTTGCTTGGTTTTTACACAGCTATATTCCATTTTTCTAGCATGGGTTCACTGTATAAGTTTTAGGCGTTCCTCTCTCTCTTTACGTCAAGAGGTTCATCCTATCTATAAACAGCATCTATTTCAAGAGCTGTTTATTTAATTGTTGCTTTCACCGATTAATATCAGTTCTTGCAGCTCATCTATGTCAGTCTGGATCTGCTTTCACATATTTAATGCTGGCATATCATCCAAATCAGAACTGAGATGTAGAAATCTGTTTCGTCTTGCGATTGATTTCTGATTCACCTACCTATTAGTAGGCTTCGAGCATTATCTAGAATTTCGTTACTCGGTTAGTTTAAAGAAAATACAATTGAGTTGCACGCCTCTTTTGTACTACTTATGTTTTGCCCTATTTAATTATTCCCTTATGAGAATATGAATGTTAGTTAGGCAATTATTGAAATAAGTTTACGTAAGCTAATCGCTAACTAAAAAGTTGTTTCACTCCTCTTTTTGATGAGGACTTCTCATAGTGAACATTTCACTTAGTGAGGTTAAACTGTAAATTTCAAAGATAAGGAGCCAATTTCTGAAATGTTTAGTCTCTTACTAGAGATTAGCACAGATTTTTTTCGGTATCTCCTGAAGTTCATTTGAAATTCCAATTTATTAGTTAATTCTTTAATTATACCTTTTGCATACCTATACGGTCTGTTTCCGCTACCATTAATAATGGAATCGGGGTGGATAATTTAAAGAAATACCTTATATTCTGTTGGATCTTTAAGTGAGTTGATCAGGCTCCCTTAAATCACCAGATGAATATTTTGTTTGTCCCTATTTAACATATGGGCCATCTGAGTTAGTTATTAATAACTACTCATATCACCGGTGGGGTAGAATAAGTGTCGGTATGGCTTTTCTTCCTAAGTATCCATCATTTATTCACTTTACTTTACTACCGGTGTTGTAGAACATGTTATGTCATATGAAAAAAAAGGATTAAATTAGGGTGCCCCTAAAAACTGCAAATTCTTACAATATTCCTTCCCTTCCATTAACTATGTCTACCTTTTTGCCAGTGGTGGTTTAGGCCTTAACCTTTAGTTCATTAACTTTAGTTACTGCTATTTTCCCCTGGTTTAATTCATCTCTCAGGTATTCTTTACTGTCCTACTGAATCATCCTTTGTTGATTAAATTTTTCCCTTTAAAATAATTTTATTGGATTTTTAACGTATCTGTCCTAGTTATCTATAAAATTGTCTATCACTCTCTGCTGCCTTGGTAATTTTCAATCTTACATGAAATATACAAGCCGATCAAGCATGAAAATACAATGATAATCAATGACAAAATAGTTAATTAACACATGATTGATATGTAGGAACATAAACCTTATGGATACATAATATAGTAGTGTGTTCATGATTACACCACTTTAAAACCATTTAAAGAGAATACCAGAGTAGCGGAACCATACCGCAAACATCAAATGGGAATGACTATGAATTCTAAACATTCACTGAATTACCTATCCTATGTGAGTTTACCATCCCAGAGACCTTACTACTGGAGGTTCATTACTGGACTTAGTTTCCCATCAATAAGATATAAAATATGAGTTTAAAAAAAAAAAATCTCATACCCAACAACCAACTACATGATGCATCTACCAGAATCAAGATATTACCTGTGAACAGTTTTGTACCAAAAAAAAACCACCTATATTTATCTGAGCCATTATGGGTTCACATAACACTTGACTCAGCTCATACTAATGAGTGATTAGGTCTGTTACCAACACTATAACATTCTGAAGTGACTTGGTTTACATGCGAGAGGTTTTCCCTGAATTCATATATCCACAATAATACACCAATTGTGATGTTTACCATGAGTTTTAAATTCACGGACGATCTCCACACATGTGGGATGTGGATTTTAATTCCTAAGAATATTTCGTTAAAATGTCTAGGGGGTATTATTGATTCTCTGGTCACTGGTTAGAATGCAGGGTGATCAGCGATATTTACCACAAATCCCAGGAGAAAAGAGTTCAATCCTTGAAACAATGGGATCTGTGTGTAGGTTTCCCTTCCCACTTCATCACCCTTTAAATTTACTATAGTGCTAGAAGGATATTGATTGCTCACAACATATAAACAACCACTTGTTGGACACCACATTTACTTGATGTACACAACACTTTTGGACAACAGTTCAGGTATTAACTCAAGATCTGCAGTTACATATATACGTGTAATAAACACTATGCATTTTCAGACAGGCATGGGATTCATTGCATTATTACAATATAGTACCCAGTGACCCCAAAAAAATAACAATATTATTACAAACAACACAACAACCACAAATTGGGTCTACTTTCATTTACCCTCATAAGTAAGGCAAATAAAGATTAAATAGAACCCAACATATCAACATTGGTTTCTGACACCTTTTACCATTCTCTCATTTTTAAAATTAATGAGTTGGTGTCAAAATACTATACATATATACCATAACATAACCCTTTAGTTGTACACCATTACCATGTAAAACACTCTTTACCTTTTCCATGTCATAGAAGAAACACACACACATGAAAACAGTTGATACTAATAATTAAATTAATTAATTATAGTGTTCATTTAGGCATTGCGGATGGGTATTCCTCTCCAGTGCTAAGCTGTTAATGTCCATAATTATCCGGGACAGCAATAAATACTCACAGTCATGTTTTAATGTCCCCTGAAGTTTGCTGCGAAATACTTATAATCCCTATTAGGAAATAATTCACACATATACATATCTCCTCCGTGGAGCTGAATTCAAGAATCTTCTGTTGCGAACGGCTCGGTGTCAGTGTGAAATTGAGGCCTGGGGTGGTCATACCTTCAGGAGATGCATCTTGAGTTTTGGACTAAGGTTCTTCCCTATATCACCATATCCGATGAAAAGGATGCCGACCTTTCAGCTTCTCGGCGTATAATATCCGAATCTCAATTTTGTTCCCACAGATTTTTCACCCACCTAGTCATCAGTCTATAACCTATTCCACAGTTGATGGCATTTAGGCTGACATGGAACCAGCACAGAGTTCTGATTCATTATTTACTTTCAGTGTAGACATACAATTCTGCTTGTTATTCATGTGGTTAATCTGGAATTAATTCCAGGATTCTGCTGCAGGCATGAGACTGAAGAGTATTATTCCACCACATATCCAGAGTTGCAGGCCATCAGGTGATTCCTGTGGTTGCAGGCGTAGAGGCATTTACTCCGCTAACTGCTTTCATATGGTCTTTTTTATGTGTTCAGGTTTTGGAACCTTGAGGTAATCTGGTGTAGTTCACTGGTGTAATCTGGTTCAGAGGTTCTGAAGCTGCTTGTATTGGCTTATAAAGTTGTTTCAGTGTCTCTTCCCATTTGGTTGAGCTAGAACTTGGTGGTGAATAGCTGAATCTTTATGTTTAACTGTTGCAGCTGTGAGACGTTCTTTCGAAGACTTATCCATTGTTGGATATTAACTTGATAATCCAACCAACAGTTGAAGGTTACTCACTGTTGTTAGTTTTAGTAACTTATAGAAGGATTGTCCCAGTTTCACTGACTTGGTTGAATGATGAGGCCATAGGTGATACTTCTCAGAAGTAAAGCAGACGATACACTGTTGTCAGTACTCTGTTGATCTTCATCTTTGTAGATTATTAGATCTTGAAGTCCATCCTGGATATTCCTACTAAAATAGGACTTAATCACTCACCCAGTCAGTTGTCTTCGAATTTATCTGTTGCTCGCTATGGAGCTATTGAGCGCAGCAGTAACCATGGGTATTTCTAGATGCAGACTATGGTTAAGACATTCACTTTCTGGCTGTTGACCCAGGATCCAGATTTAGTGATATAGTCCCACCACATTCAACCACCACCTGCTTCTCTTCTATAGAAAAGGGATGACAAGAATACAACACGAGCATTAACCTACTGTGTTATGGTAAAAGGTTTACAACACCTTTACAAACACAAATACAAAACAACAAGGGGAGAAGGGGAAAGGAGTTGGTGTCCACGTTCCACTGTCCCTCATTGCTTGTGGTAGAACTTTGCTAGCTCTGATAGTGAGTGAGATATCTTTTCACTCGGTTTTGTTCTGTTGTTACTGGGACTATTAGATGAGTGAAGTCATTCTGTCCATCCAACATGTTGATATTGTATCTCTCATTCTTGAAGAGAATAGCCTATACAGAATCTATGTGGTTTCTAATGCCGCGTCTTCCTTTCGGCACTATAATCATCATTAGGTCAAGACTATTCAACCTTGGCTTCTTAAGTACTGACATACACATGGATTCTTCCATCAACATCCTCTAATCCCCAGGTGCAACATTAAAATGTATATTCCCACAGTAAAAAGTAACAATCAGAACAGAGAAAATTCTCATACCAAAAAAAACATACATGTACATTCTCTGATATTAAGTACATGATAATCATACATAATCAAT
>JACEFZ010021610.1:0-205000 GCA_014155875.1 Cepaea nemoralis | reverse complement strand
TCATATCGGGCTGTAATGTTTATTAAACTATGGAAGTCTGAAGCTTTATGTTTATGTTCCGTTAACTCTGATGGATTGATTTTTACTCCGGATTTGCTTTTCCCCATTCCAGTGTCCCTCGCCATCAGGCGAAACACTAAAGACGTCTGAGGCACTTGTAATTTACGTTCCCAGGGCAAGAACGGGTCTCTCTGGCCGAAGGGTTACAACACTTTCTCCGTAATCCCGTTTATCACGCAGAGTCTCGCAAGCGGGCGAGAGCTGGGAGCGGTTCGTCCCCCGCTGGTGACTTGCGGGATACTGAGCCGGCCGCTCAGAAAGCAATGGCAAACTACTGAGCGTAATCTTGCCAAGAAATCAACAGACAGCTGAAAGATGCTGCTGTTGACAGCGATGTCCTGTAAAGGATATGCAAAAAACAAAAAAACAAGGTCAAGAACGAGAACTCAACATTTTAATCCAATTGACCGATGTAATGGTTAAACCTGCTAACTCGTCATCAGCACACCGGAAGTTTACGAACGAGAGTTCTGATCTATTCGGCCGTACCGACCTCCTTGAAATCTGCTGACAAATGAATACCCGAAACTCCCCCAAGACAGCATTGTCATTGACCAGTCGCCATGTGCTGGCTGAATCACAAATTGATTACATTCTAATGTGATTCTTTGAACCGGGTGTTTATAAAGTCTCACTGCACTTTGTTTGTAAAAAAAAAAATTTGAAAAATTCTTTCTTCCGTTGATAACAACATTCTGTTTGGAGTGCAAAGAATTACTTCAGCAGATAACAACCATTCGCTGCATATTGCTTCACTATGGATTGTGGAGCACATATTTGGATGATATCATGTAATTTATTTATTTCAAATTTGTTCTACATACAAAGTGTAGTGCGACTTTACAAACACCCAGTAGATGTGAAATTCCAGTACCGGTCTTGTACACCCCGCTGATTTATGCGTTTGGAGAGGGGAAGAAAGCTCGATGACACAATCCCCATGGGGATGGTACATTGTGCCGGTGGGCAGGAAATCTCAACATTAACCTCTCTCTGATAAACGCAAGCCCCATCAGGGTTCCAATCATCTTACACAAAGGCAAGGAACATAAGAGTTAAAACTCGATTCACATTCAATCAATCAATCGAAGAATTCAACACTCGTCCTACGATGTAGGCGAGCAACATCCTAATCCCTTGGCTACGTGCATATCTTTAAGTGATTTATTGCCGAGGGATAATACAGGGTGTATTTTAAATTACTGTGCAGTGGTTGAAAATATTGCCGGTCCAAGTTTTGTATTTACCTATTATGTTGCATGAACTTTACAGAGGGTGAATGCAAAACTTGGGCCGGCAATACTTCCAAACACTGCACAGTCATTAAATATGCACCCTATATATCGCCAAATGTGACCTCCCATTTGAACAGAAAAACTATATATCGCCATACTAGGATCGCTGTTTTATTTGTATTTTCAGCAATTTCAGTGCTCAGGGAAAGGAACTTTTAGTTATAAAACTGGTTCATTTGATTGTGCACTTTGTCTGGTCCAAGTCCACTGCTTGACACTGAATCAGTTAAAAGGGCAATTCAGATAGTTTAACATGAAGAGCATTTAAAACCTACATCAACAGAGAGAAAAGCTACGGATGTAAATACGATGTCTTCAAGTCGTTGACAAACTACATACACAACTTTCCGTGTTGTGGATCCAATTTCCCACCGACAACTGGACGAACTAGAAGGTAATAGGTCCAGACAAGCAGGTTTTTACACACTTTAGTAATGTTTATAAAATTCCTTGATGCCTTTAGGTCCCAGATATAGTTCAGATTGTGTTTAATGTGTGCGAGTTTCACTAGAAATAGTAGGCTATAGATATTGTTAGCTGTGATCAAGTCTCACTTGAAATAATACATATATTGTTTACTGTAATAAAGTCTCACTTGAAATAGCATAGATATTGTTGCTGTGAGCGAGTCCCAATAGAAATAGTATAGATATTGTTGCTGTGTGCGAGTACCACTAGAAATGGTATAGATATTGTTGCTGTGTGCGAGTCCCAATAGAAATAGTATAGATATTGTTGCTGTGTGCGACTACCACTAGAAATGGTATAGATATTGTTGCTGTGTGCGAGTACCACTAGAAATGGTATAGATATTGTTGCTGTGTGCGAGTCCCAATAGAAATAGTATAGATATTGTTGCTGTGTGCGAGTCCCAATAGAAATAGTATAGATATTGTTGCTGTGTGCGAGTACCACTAGAAATGGTACAGATATTGTTTGCACTGGGCGAGTCTCTCTAGACATACGTGGTTGCAGTGGGTGATATTATTTTTACCGTAATTGTGTTATTTTTTCAGTTGTTTTAAATAAGGGGAGCCGCGGTGGTACAGGGGCCAGATTACCAGCCTACCGGCCCAGTGCCCTGTGTTCGAATCTTTATCGAGGTTCCCAGATCGACTTTGTCTAAAATGGATATCATGAAGTGTTCTGCGATGTAAAAGTGAAAGATGGATATAGTTCACACCACCCATAAAGTATCAATAGTTAGTTGCATATCCTTTTATTGGATGTCGCCGTCAACCCCAGCATTTTAGTTTACTGTTTGTGATTTCTTGGCCAGTTAACGTTCAGTGTCAATATGTCCATAAAAGATGAGAATAGCACCAAGGCATATACCCAAGACTGAAACAGTGTCTTTTACCTTACCTACCCTTAACACGTGCATTTTGAATAGTTTTATGTAGGCATAACATTGCTAGACATATAACATATTTTAGATCACAACATAATGAGGCGAGGTCACTAGTGCTCTTCCTCCCCAGACAATCCCCAGAAAAAATGTTGCATGTCCTTTGCAGCACGTTGCGATCAACCCCAACACCAAGTTGATTTAATAAGCCATTTTACGTTCACTAGGTCGCCATTGTTTCCTGAGCGAAAAGTCATCGCTGAATTCCAACTGACTGGTGTAAGGGGCGATCCCACTATCTCACCATAAGCGCACCAGAAGTGATAGAGCGAGCGCCTTAACCCATTAGGCCACGTTCCATCTGTATAAACGATACATCAAGGCGGTTACTGAGTTGTACAGGGTGTATTTTTAATGTATTCACCCTCTGTAAAGTTCATGTAAATAGACAATTTGGACCGGCAATATTTTCAAACACTGCACAGTCATTAAACATACACCCTGTAAAAGGTGTCCTATTTTACAATTAGCTGATTCCGTTTCGAAAGATAATATATCGCCATACTAGGGTCATCGTGTTATTTATTTTGTTTCGGGGTATCTTCCGCTATTTAAATGCACAGTGATCCGAAATTTACATTATAATACTAGTTCATTTGATTGTGTATCAGGACTGGTTCAAATCTAATGTTTGTTTGGCACTGAACCAGTTAACAAATTATCTTTTGTACTAATAGCCATTTTGCAGTTCTATCGTAAGTTTAGTGAATAGTAAAAAGTTTCTGAACACGAAAAAAAAGGCACGTAATAAAATACAAGATGACTACCAACAATGAACGCCAGACTCGAACTGGATATCTTTGCTTGCTAGTTTTCGTGTTGATTCAAACATGTTGCAACCAGATACACGGTAAACTTGTTTTACTTGTTGTATCCAATAGTGTGTAAGGTTTGATTTCATTGTTTGTGGAAGGAGGAGAGGATGGGACACAGGAGGAGGAGGTGGAGGAGGAAAAGAAGAAGAAGAAGAAGAAGAAGAAGAAGAAAGTGGAGGGGAGGAGGAGGAGAAGAAGAAGAAGAAGAAGAAGAAGAAGAAGAAGGGGAGGAGGAGGAGGAGGAGGTGGAGGAGGAGGAGGAGGAGGAGGAGGAGGAGTTTAAAATGATTATTCAATAGTGTACTGTATTACAACCTGTCGTTAAATCAGATATCCGATATTGTGGTGTTCGGTAAATTGAGGATTTACTATTAACTGTGTATACACGCCATTGTTAATACCACCACCGTCTGTCTGTTGAAATGTAAACCTTGGTATAATCCTGGACATGGGTAACATCCTGGACATGGGTAACATCCTGGACATTGGTAACATCCTGGACATGGGTAACATCCTGGACATTGGTAACATCCTGGACATTGGTTTAGGGACATTGGTAACATCCTGGACATGGGTAACGTCCTGGACATGGGTAACATCCTGGACATTGGTAACATCCTGGACATGGGTAACATCCTGGACATTGGTAACATCCTGGACATTGGGTTGGGGACATTGGTAACATCCTGGACATGGGTAACATCCTGGACATGGGTTACACCCTGGACATTGGTAACATCCTGGACATGGGTAACATCCTGGACATTGGTAACATCCTGGACATGGGTAACATCCTGGACATTGGTAACATCCTGGACATGGGTAACATCCTGGACATTGGTAACATCCTGGACATTGGGTTGCGGACATTGGTAATATCCTGGACATTGGTAACATCCTGGACATGGGTTACACCCTGGACATTGGTAACATCCTGGACATGGTTAACATCCTGGACATTGGTAACATCCTGGACATTGGTAACATCCTGGACATGGGTTACACCCTGGACATTGGTAACATCCTGGACATGGGTAACATCCTGGACATTGGTAACATCCTGGACATTGGGTTGCGGCATTGGTAATATCCTGGACATTGGTAACATCCTGGACATGGGTTACACCCTGGACATTGGTAACATCCTGGACATGGTTAACATCCTGGACATGGGTAACATCCTGGACATTGGTAACATCCTGGACATGGGTAACATCCTGGACATTGGTAACATCCTGGACATTGGTAACATCCTGGACATTGGTAACATCCTGGACATTGGTAACATCCTGGACATTGGTAACATCCTGGACATTGGTAACATCCTGGACATTGGTAACATCCTGGACATTGGTAACATCCTGGACATTGGTAACATCCTGGACATGGGTAACATCCTGGACATTGGTAACATCCTGGACATTGGTAACATCCTGGACATGGGTTACACCCTGGACATTGGTAACATCCTGGACATGGGTAACATCCTGGACATTGGTAACATCCTGGACATTGGGTTGCGGACATTGGTAATATCCTGGACATTGGTAACATCCTGGACATGGGTTACACCCTGGACATTGGTAACATCCTGGACATGGTTAACATCCTGGACATGGGTAACATCCTGGACATTGGTAACATCCTGGACATGGGTAACATCCTGGACATTGGTAACATCCTGGACATTGGGTTGGGGACATTGGTAACATCCTGGACATTGGTAACATCCTGGACATTGGGTTGGGGACATTGGTATCATCCTGGACAGTGGTAATATCCTGGACATTGGTAACATCCTGGACATTGGGTTGGGGACATTGGCAACAGCCATTGGGTTGGGGACATTGGTATCATCCTGGACATTGGTAATATCCTGGACATTGGGTTGAGGACATTGGTAACATCCTGGACATTGGGTTGGGGACATTGGTAACATACTGGACAGTGGTAACATCCTGGACATTGGTAACATCCTGGACATTGGGTTGGGGACATTGGTATCATCCTGGACATTGGTAATATCCTGGACATTGGGTTTGGGACATTGGGTTGGGGACATTGGTATCATCCTGGACATTGGCAACATCCTGTAAATTGGTAATATCCTGGACATTTTTAACATCTTGGACATTGGTAACACCCTGGACATTGGACTGGGGAGATTGGTAACATCCTGGACATTGGTAACATCCTGGACAATGGTAACATCCTGGATATTGGCAACATCCTGGGCATTGGCAAAATCCTGGACATTGGTAACACTCTGGGCATTGTGTTAGAGACACTGGTAAAATCCTGGACAATGGGTTGGGGACATTGGTAGCATCATGTGCATTGAGTTTGGGACCTTGGTATCATCCTGGACGTTGGGTTAAAGACGTTGGTATCATTCTGGACATTGGGTTGGAGACCCTGGTATTTTTCTGGACATTTGGTTGGAGACATTGATATTCATCCTGGACATTGGGTTGAGACACTGGTATCATCCTGGACATTGGGTTAGGGACATTTGTATCATCCTGGACATTGCGTTGGAGACCTTGGTATCATCTGGACATTGGGTTAAAGACCTTGGTATCATTCTGGACATTGGGTTGGAGACCTTGGTATCATCCTGGACATTGGGTTACAGACATTGGTATCATTCTGTCTGGACATTGAGTTGGAGACCTTGGTATCATCCTGGACATGGGTTGGAGACTATGATATCCATCCTGGACATTGAGTTGGAGACCTTGGTATCATTCTGGACATTTGGTTGCAGACTTTGGTAACATCCTAGTCATTGGGTTGGAGATCTTGGTATCAACCTGGACATTGGGTTGGAGATATTGGTATCATCATGGACATTGATATTTGTAAACTGTATTTTATTAACAATAAACGGTTGCCCAAATACAGCGGGGCATAAGCAATTAGACTGTTTCAGCTAGTTTTGTGCAAACAAAAATATTTCAGTTTAAATTTGCGAGTACCGTGATGATAACTAATGCTTTTAAGTATTTCAGCCAAAGTATAATTTATTTATTATCTGCATACGGTATATAACTGTTCAGTTTGCACCTGATGCGGTGTAGCGAAATATACCAGGCAATAAATAGTGCAACCTATTGTTTGTGGCTTAGTCTGTTCACTAACGGAATATGTTGTTTTGAATGCCTTCTAGCTGCCCATGTTTTGCTTCCGTACACCACGATTGGCTCAATTTAGCCTTTAAGAACGAGTTTCCTGACCTCGATTGACACAAAGATACATTGCTGAAACATTTATAAGAACAATGACATAGAAAATATAAATCTATGATTCTGCAGATAACCAGAGCAGACAATGCCATTCAGCAGACGGCCACTATCAGCACGGTCAAGTATACACGCGGGACAGATCGGCGGTCTGTCTGCGGTACAAGTGTGAACAGGGGCAGGAGATACTCATCGAAACCAGTAAGTTTCTATCTAGGTAGATGATTCCCTGGTGTGCATAAATCTTATTGTGACACAGACGTGCTAGACGGTGATCCCCAAGGGAGATGCTGAGGCAGCACATGGTGTGTGTCTCGGGACAATAGTAGCTTCCTCAATCAATATAAGATACGTACTATCGCTACTACTAATGCTGATAATGCTATACTATTGCTGCTGCTGCTGCTGCTGCTGCTACTGTTGCTGTTGCTACTACTACTACCACTACTACTACGTCTACTACTATTACAACTACTACCACTACTACCACTATTACTACTTCTACTACCATTACAGCAACAACAACTACTACTACTACTTTTTTTTTCCTTTGCATATCCTTTACAGGACATCGCTGTCAACACCAGCATCTTTCAGCTGTATGTTGATTTCTTGGCAAGATTACGCTCAGTAGTTTGCCATTGCTTTCTGAGCGGCCGGCTCACATACCCCGTAAGTTACCGATGCTGATTCTCACCGTCATCACGTTACCCACGAGAGTATACGAGATTACGGAGAAAAGTCATAACCTCTAAGCCACGAAGCCGGCATTCTACTGCTGCTGGGAAGTAACGGCGATCAGTGTGGTACCCGATACCGGTTACCCTATACACATATATGGCTAGCGCACGTCAAGTCACGTACAAAAGTCCTGTACTGGCTCCCTACTTGCCCCCTAGATTACATGCACGACTCAGTCTTGATTTTTGACATCATTATGCCTTCACCCAGGGTGCAGAGATGAGAACGGCCTGTGTTACCAGATTGGGCAAACGGTGCAGCGAGGACAGTGCGTTCAACAGACTTGCACCATGAATGGAGGATACATTAGCATGAAGACAACTACAAAAGGTAGGTTCACTTCTCCTTCATCTAGTTCTTCATCTGGAGCAGGCAGATATCATGACCCTGGCACATTGCCGTTTTGACAGACTATAGTTTGTTATATTGTGCTTTAAAATAAAGGCACAATAACTACAACCCATGGCAGGGGGAACCATGGATGGAGTTATACCTCTCTATAGCACACAACCAGGGCTGAATTGTAGAGACCACGTGTTTCATAACGCTATACTTCTCTCTGTCATCTGATATGTGGATGAGATTATTGTAGATGAATTGTTTGACCAGCTATTTAAAGTTTCTACATACATCTTGTATGTCTTTCTTTGCCTCGTTTGCCTAGTATTTTTGAACATATGGCTAATATCTGAATGTCACCTGGTCAGGTGATTTGCCTCATAAACTTCACTTGTCTTTTTCTAGTGGTTTTGATTTGTCATTTCGTGTTGTTACCTTCACTCGCTTTGAATTCAAGCGAGGTCCATACATATTTCTGCGTGTGGATTAGCTTTCCCTATTTCTAGTGTCCATCGCCATCAGGCGAACCCACTCCGACTTCTGAGATGTGTGATTATATAACACCTGCCATTAACAGTACTATACAACAACAACTACAACTTCAAGCCCCGGTGAGTACCGGGCACGGGATGGTTTCACGACTGTTGGTAACGCCTTGATTTGTGGTTGCACTATCCATCCATCATGTGCCATGCAGATAAGCGTGGGCGGTCATGATTCGCCGTGTCACTCGATCACCAGGATCGTCGATCAGTTCAGTTTTCTTGTCTCGACCATGCCACGTGGTCAAGCCATCTAGGTATTTACTTCTCTATCTTCCCCTTGTTCTTTTCTCCTCGATCTTGCCAGTTGCCACAAAGTTCTCCAATTTATTTGTTCTCATAACATGCCCAAAAAATTTTGAATGTCTACGTATAATTTCTCTAATCATTTTACGATTTTTAATTTTTTCCTTGTAGGGCTTGGTCATTGGTTTTTCTGTCTGTCCATAGTATTCTTTGCATTCTCTCTAGAAACCACATTTACATAGCCATAAGATGTTTTTCAGCCTGGCTGCTCATTGACCACGCTTCACATCCATACAAAAGTATAGACTGGGGGGGGGGGGGGGGGGTGGGGGGGGGGGGGGGGGGGGGCTGAGTGGTCTAGAGGTATGGTGTCTGCCTCGAGTGCTGGAGGTCCCGGGTTCAAGCCCCGGTGAGGACCGGGATGTTTTCACGTGGACTTCTAGTAACGAAATTTCAACTGGTCTGTGGGTAGTGAGATCAGACGCCGACACCCTAACATTCCACGTTCCTACTCTAAATTTATTTAGTTTAGTTATAGTTTTAGTTTCGCCATCAGTAGCTGGATGACGGTCTGGTGTCACCTGTGGCTCATGACTGTCCGTACCGGACGAGGATCTCCTAAGACAGCCATTAACGTCGTTCACTATTTCTAAAATGTGTGTCGCCATGAAATCTTGGGAAGATAATGTGGTGGTTTCCCCTTGACTTCCACATTCACATGGTGGTCTTTTAACTCTGCCTTTGACAGCCATTTCCGACTGTCAGGACAAGTGAGTGCCCTGCTCTGCTCAGCTGCAGAGTTGTCCACTTATTCCGGTGGATACTCGGACCCCAGAGTTGTGTTAGCCACACCGTAGTGTGTTTCCATCCTCTACCGCGGGGGGGGGGGGGGGGGGGGGGTTGCAGTTGGGATTTTCCCTTGATAAAGTTATGATCTATTACCAAAACTCTCCAGTACTTTACTGAACGTAAACTTGCAAAAAGATCACAAACAGCCAAAGCATGCTGGAGTTGACTGCTACGTTCTGTAATGGATATGCAACTAACTTTTTAAAGCTGTAAACTGACTCAATGCAATTACATCCAAACTATTTTTTTTTTTTTAAAGAAGACGACGACGAAGAAGAAGAAGGGGGAGGGGGAGGAGGAGGAGGAGGAGGAAAAGAAGAAGAGGAAGAGGAAACTGTAAGGAGTAAAACAATTTGAAAACACACATAAATTGTACTCAAATTGTTTCATGTTATTTATTTACTTTGTGTTTTCATATCTTGGCTTGCGCTGAAATGTTGCTAATTTCATAGCCTTTCATTCGTGATTTTCAGCTTGTCCTGTGTTATATACACTTAAGGAGCGTTGTTGTAGACATTTGTATCATCGAACCCGTTGCTGCTATTCTTGCTGTACGTGTTTCCGTCCAATATTCCACCAGCATTTACTGGCTGCTTGTCGTAATTGTCAACCATTTTAGGTCCTTCTTGATTTCCATCATAAACACCAGCGACAGTATACGCGCCGATATTACCGCCCTTGTTGTTTTGGTTATTGTATTGATCGTATTCATGGATATTTTTGATGTAAGGGTCGTTTCCAATGTAGCTTGGTTGCTTATTGTTGATGGCAGTGCCTGTAAGCTTTCCCTGCTTTACCACGAAAGGGTCAATGCCCGTATACAGATCTGCGTTGTCTGGTTGCTTATTGTTGACTTCCAAGCCTGTAAGCCTTCCCTGGTTTACCACAGAAGGGTCAATGCCTGTATACAAATCGGTGTTGCCTGCCTTGTTATCTTGGGCACCATATGGGCCGTTTCCTTGACGACTGTCGTTGTATTCATTGTTTGCTGTCTTACTACCAACGTAGACTGGTTGATTGTTGTAGGGATCAACTGATGGTTGATTGTTGTAGGGGTTAACTGATGGTTGATTGTTGTAGGGGTCAACTGGTGGTTGATTGTTGTAGGGGTTAACTGATGATTGATTGTTGTAGGGGTCAACTGATGGTTGATTGTTGTAGGGGTTAATTGATGGTTGATTGTTGTAGGGGTTAACTGATGGTTGGTTGTTGTTGGGGTCAACTGATGGTTGACTGCTGTAGGGGTTAACTGCTTTAGGGCTACCATGTTTTCCCCTATAAGGATAGATAACTCGATGATACCTGCCGACATTACCTCCCTTGTTGCCTTGGTTATTGTAGGGTCCCCTTCTTTGAGCAAGGCGCAGGCCTTTGTTGTAGGGGAACCTCCGAAAATCCCTAGAGGAAATATACAGCAATAAGATTAAAGCTTATTCTTCCCGACATTTGTTATATTTGAACAAAGAAGAAACTAACAACAGATTGCATAATTTAATGCCTGGTATGTTTCCCTGCAGATGTCAAATTTGCCGAGAGGTTTAACGCTTTCGCGCTTAAAATTCATGTGCGGTGACCACGGGGTTGTGGGTTTATTCCACGCACCGATCAGTTGAACTCAAACGTTGAGATCTCGTTGAGAAAACAATGGCAAACTTTTTTTTTTTTTGCATATCCTTTACAGGACATCGCTGTCAACATCAGCATCTTTCAGCTGTATGTTGATTTCTTGGCAAGATTACGCTCTGTAGTTTGCTATTGCTTTCTGAGCGGCCGGCTCAGTTATCCCGCAAGTCACCAACGGGGATCGAACCGCTCCCAGCTCTCGCCCCGCTACGAGACTCTGCGTGATAAACGGGATTACGGAGAAAGTGTTGTAACCCCTCGGCCAGAGAGACCGGCCAATGACAAACTACTAAACATAAAATTGCCTAGAAAAGTAACCTGGATTTGATGGCAACAAAGAACATGCAACATCTATTTTATATTTCGCTGCATCACATCATACATATAGGGTGTATTTTTATTGACTGTGCAGTATTTGAAAATATTGCCGGTCCACGTTTTGTATTCACTCTCTGTAAAGTTCATGCCAACCTGCGTGGCGATGGTGTTGCGACGCGATTCGTAACGCCGCTTACCCGCGTTCGAAACATAGCGGTGACCGATTTGGCAGCAGACTGTGTCTCGCTGATTTTAACGTGTTGGTATAGGAGCCGGTCGTTCAGAAAGCAATGGTAAACTACTGAACGTGAAATTTGCCAAGACATCAACAACGGCAGTAAAATGCTGGTCTTGAGCCTGAGGAATTAAGGCCACCTGGCTAGTGCAGCCAACGCGAACTGTGCAGGTTAGGGTTTTCTCCCCCCCCCCCCCCCCCCCACCTCTAACAGAAACAAATCCACACCTTATCGAGGATTCGAACCCGGGTCTCCTGAAGGAGAAACCGTCGTTCTAGCCTTTCGGCCAGCCACTGCTCACTCGACCAGCTGCTCCTCATTGTCACTTACTGTCACTAGTTTGTCCATTCGCATGTCCATTTGCCTGCTTGCCTGTCTGTCTGCCTGTCTGTTTGCCTGCCTATCTGTCTGCCTGTCTTTCTGTCACTAGTTTTTCCATTTGTATGTTCACCCATCTGACTGTCTGCCTGCATGTCTGTCTGTCTGCCATTAGTTTGTACATTTATATGTCCACAGTCTCTTTGTCCTATGCGCTTTCTTTCTCCCAGAAAAAAAAAAAAACGTAACAACCTACCTTCGAAGATAATCATCTGCCAGGACAAGACTCGCCATGACAAAACATCCCAGAGAGACAGTGGCGATCAAAGCCAAACCCATTCTTGAAGTTTCACTTTCAGCTTCTCCGCTGGAACCAGACAAATATATGCATTCAACCACGTGACATCACGACAGTGAAACCAACCAATAAACGTGACCGTTAAACGTATTAATATACTTGGTTGGAATATGTCAGGTCTTAGTCAAATATGACTGAGCTACTGTATGAGAGTAGATGGTACTACCTGCTTTCTGTTATCGCCGATTGTAGGGCGGAGATCACAATATCCGACACTCCCCATTGTGCCAACTTATTTGGGCGGAGTAGTGAAATTGTTAGGGTCCAAGGCTTACCCTTGTGCGAGGAAATGCAACTTAACGACTAAATGTCATGGCAGGGCAGACCAGGCCTTGGTCGGCAATTGGTCTAAGATGGAAGCTCCGACAGGCAGACAGTTAGAGCATTGCTTTGCTGATCCGGCAGCTTCTGCAGCTTGTCTTGTTCCAGACGTATTGGTGTTTTCTTACCTTTGGAGTAAACTAGACATGCCTAGAGAGGGATCGTGCTGCACGGGCAACACATGGTCTCTACACTCAGCACAAGCGTTCTGTTATGGAGAGGTATAACTCCATTTTACAAAGTATCGTCTGTCAAGACTGCAAGGTGCCAGTCATATTTGGTTGGGAGCAGCGGTAGTGCAGTGGCTAGACCAGTGGTTCTCAACCGGTGGGGAATCCCCCCCCCCCCCCCCCCTCGATGGATTTTAGGATTTCCAGGGGGAGTTAAGATTATTTCAAGATCGCGTTAATACAAGAACCGATTTCTCGATATTGTTTTTCCCTTAATACTTTACAGTTCTGTACTTCTCGCCCTTCTATAATCCGTTTTATAACGTAAGTAGAACCTTAGAACCGAATATCACGTTTTATGTAGACGTCTAGACTTGTTCTAGTATGTATTATAAACCTAGTTTACATGTTTACGTATACTGTGTAGGGGCAGGGGCGAATTTATAGGGAGAAAATACGTTTAAAGCGGGGGGAAGGGGGGGGGGGGAAGATGACGTTCTGAACATATGGTGCATGGGCCAAAAAATGTTGAGAGCCACTGGGCTAGACCAATCATATTTGGTTGGGAGCAGCGGTAGTGCAGTGGCTTGACGCTCGCCTTTTGGTCGGGTGGTCATTGGCGTGATCCGCTTTGTGGCAGATTCGAATTTTTAAAATTGACCCCTGGGCTCCGAGGTCGATCCAGCCTCTAAAGGGTACCAGGACATGGTTTGGGAAGTTAAGGCGGCCTGAGTGATACTGACCACACCACCGACCGAGCGCCGTTTTGTTGTTGTCCCGAAGCACTTTCTTGCTAGGAGTCTGTGATGTAATAGCGCCATCGTATTGTTCAGGCCTAAGTGCATGTAGAAATAGATGACCAGTCTGTCCCACAATTTCGCAAGCGACGAGCCCAGGCGTCGACACTGCGCCTGACCGTACTCATGACATTATCAGAGCAGTACGCTATCGACTTCGCTAACGCGCCCACTGAGTGCCGATTTGGTTTTTTGTTTTATGTCTTTTTTTTGCATATCCTATTTACAGCACTGTTGTTGTTGATGTCTTGGCAAGTTTACATTCAGTAGTCTGCCATTGCTTTCTGAACGATCGGCACACATATCATCACGGTCTGCTGCCAAATCAGTCGCAGCTGTGTTTCGAACGCAGGTAAGCGGAATTATGAATCACGAGCGTAATGCCTTTGCCACGGAGACCGGCTGAGTGCCGATTGGTCAATACAAATATGGGTCTTGCACCATTTGTCCGCTGTGTGGTACGGCGCTTAAAAGTGATCTTTCCTTTTCGAATTCACTATGTCATCTAATTGGAGTAGCAGCATACGTCAAATCCGGATATTGTCTTAAAGAAAATTCCGGACATTGTCTTAAAGAAAATTCTCGACATTGTTTTAAAGAAAATTCCGGCCATTGTCCTAAAGAAAATTCCCGACATTGTCCGAAAGAAAATTCCGGATATTGTCTTAAAGAAAATTCTGAACATTGTTTTAAAGAAAATTCCGGACATTGTCTTAAAGAAAATTCCAGACATTGTCTTAAATAAAATTCCGGACATTGTCTTAAATAAAATTCCGGACATTGTCTTAAATAGTACAAATGGTTTTGACTAATGTTTCTATTATTAACCGATTATGTGCCATGTGATGATTTATCGTTTTAAGCGACTTCCCGTATCTGCCATTGGGTTACATAACGCCGAAATGTTGTCTCGATTAAAATATAAATACAGCAACTTCCCTTAGTATTATTCATAATTCAACATGTCTGTTTCCATATTAACGATATTTAAGTCATCACTCTGACCTACCCCTGCTTACCAGTTTCCGTCATCCACTTATGATTGGTCCAAACCTACTTTTTATATTTGGCTTGCTACTTACTAGACCAGTGGTTCTCAACCTTCTTTGGCCCATGCCCCCTTTACCATATGTTCAGAATGTCACCCCCCCCCCTCCCCTTTCGAATTTCCTCCATTAAATCCCACCCACCCCCACACTTACACAGTATATATAAAAATAGAAGCTAAAGTTAATAACACATACTAGAACAAGTCTAGACATCTACATAAAACGTGATTTGCGGGTCTACTTATTTTATAAAACGAACTTCATTGGGGCGAGAAGTACAGAACCGTAAATTATAGAGGGAAAAACAATATAAAGTAACTGGTTCTTGTATTAATGCGATCTTGAAATAATCTTAATTCCCCCCCCCCCCCCCCCCCCCCCCCCGGAAACCCTATAATTCCCCCCTTGGGAGGATTTTCCACCGGTTGACAACCACTGTACTAGACCATCTGGTTGAAGTAGCAGCATAAGTTAAACACGGACATTTTCTTAAGACAATACGGACATTGTATTAAAGACAATACGGACATTGTCTTTAAGACAATACGGACATTGTATTAAAGACAATACGGACATTGTCTTAAAGATAATCCGGACATTGTCTTTAAGACAATACGGATATTATATTAAAGATAATACGGACATTGTCTTGAAAATAATCCGGACATTGTCTTAAAGATTCAAAGTAGTCATAATGTTGATATCATATGATTCTTTTTAAAGCTTCTATTCATAAGGAGACAAGTCAAATCCTCTTTGTTATATGATATTTGATTGAAACTGAATTGATGTCGTTTATATTTTTATATGTTGTCCAGCAGTTTAAGCTTTCTACAGACATTTGTCTACGCCTTCCTACACCTCTCAGGCTTTATTTCTTCTATGCCATCGCTTATGTTGATATGTCCCACACATTTTATTTACCTTTATTTAATAGTTTTGTAGAGTGATATAGTAACACCTGCAGCTTTGAATACCGTATCGTTTGTTCTCTTCACTGTGCACTGTCTTGAGATAATGAGATAGTGAGAGGAGACGAAATGATGGGATGAGTTGATGAAAAGATGAGATGAGATGAGATGATGAGATGATGAGATGAGAAATGGAATGAGACGATAAGATGATAAGATGGTGAGATGAAATGATGAGATGAGATAATGAGATGAGACGATGAGATTAGATGAGATGGTGAGATGAGATGATGGGATGAGATGATGAAATGATATGATGAGATGATGAAATGAGATGATGAGATGAGATGATATGAAGAGATGATGAGAAGAGATGATGAGATAAGATAATGAGATAAGACGATGAGATAAGCTGATGAGATGCTTGTGTTCGCTGGCTGTGAACTCCAGCGTGACGTCCTGTATGCCGGATGAAGACATCCTGTTGTCCAACATCACTGTTATGTCATACAGGACATGAGGTTTGCGTGAGTATCCGTTGTCCCATGTCTGGCTTATTGGTATGCAGACTGGTGGTTCCTCGCTGTGCAGGCAGATACTCTCCGACTTCGGAGGAATCAACGACCCTACTGACTTTAGCCAGGACCCCGAAGGGACCTGTTGCCCAGGACGCTCGACGAGGACGCGTCTATAGGTCTTGACCAGTATAGAACCCAGCCCTGGTGCCTTGGAAACACCTCTACTACGTCCCGCTAATGAGATGATGAGTTGAGGTGAGATGGTGAAATGAGATGATATGATAGGAAGAGATGAAATGATGAGAAGAGATGATGAGATGAGATGATGAGATAAGATGATGAGATGAGAAAGTTACGACAAACATTAGACATGAGCATTTCATGGAAAGACGAAGAAAAGCAGGCTCCGTGGCTAAAGGCTTGCGAACGCGGTTCGTGAGCCGGGTACCAGGCGTTCGAAGCTCAGCTTCGACCGATTTGTGCAGCAGACCGTGTCGCGTTGTGTTATAACGTGCTGGTATGGGAGCCGGTCGTTCAGAAAGCAATGACAAACTACTGAACGTAACACTTGCCTAGTACATCAACAGCAGCTGAAAAATGCTGGTGTTGACTGCAACGTCCCGTAAGGGATACGAAACAAACAAAAACATATGGTCGAGTCAAGAACACAGCCCTAATCCAAGATTCTGGTGATCGTGCGAGATGGCGAACTATGACTGACCACACGGCACATGATGATGGTGAGATATGAACGATATATACATGACAGATGCCTTGTTTCAACAATTGACTAAGTCTCAACCGATTTAGTAGCAGACCGCCTTGAGATGACTTTCAAGCAATAGTATGAGTGTCAGACGTTCAGAAAGTAGTGGCAAACTATTGAAAGTAAACTTGGCAAGAAATCACATACAGCCAAAACGTGCTGGGTTGACTGCGACATCCTGTAATGGATATTAAACTGACTTTTTTGTCTCAACCAGTATGTTTACACTTTGAGTTGAGGTGAGTCAAGAATTTACATCTTAGCACAAGGGACAAATCCCATAAGTGCTCCGATTTTAGTATCAGCAGCCAGCGAAGAGTCTCAATAATTAATGGTACCAGTAGCAGTCTGATTATGTGTCCGTCTGATCTTTCCTTTGAGTCCTGAGTGTCGGCCAGAACCCATGGTCACTCCCTTCAGCACCATTCTCTCCAGGCAGTGATATTCTGTCTGTTTTTCTGTACTATACATACGATTCCAAAGGACCCCGAACACGTCTGCCTTATCATGCAACTCTTCCTCAGCCAATCTGTCCGCCTGCTCTTTCCCACCTCACCAGCATGTCCTGGGGAGAAAATCCAACAGATGCTGTCTAGTTTTGATTGCTGAATTGAAGCCTGCCACTATGCACGAAGCATGCATGACTTCACATTATTCATCATACTTTAGGAGTCCGAAGAATGGTGAGAGAAGGAGATTGAGAAATAGGAGAGCAGGGGTCACAAGAGTTTAAACAATGTATAAATCTTATCTGGTCATCTCATCTAATCTCATCTCATATTGTTTCACCTCATCTCAGCTTGTTCCCCTTGTACCGCATCGTGTGGATGAAGCATAAACAGCAGGGGGGGGGGGCGTGGGGGCGCCATTCTTTGGCTTCATTTAGTCAGATTCCCGTGGACTGTTATTCCCTCTGTCCATAGATTACATGGTTGGCCTCTTCTTCTAGTCCTATCTGGTCTGTACTTCATCGCTTGTTGTGGTATACCGTTAGTAACCTGGTTATGTGGCTGAACCATTTAACTTGCTGTTTTCTAATGCCATCTAACGTTGCTATAACTCTCACTTTAGCCCTGATTTCTTCATTTCTGATTTTCTCTATCTTCTTGATACATTGAGTATCCTTCTCAGGAATATCAGTTACGTTGTTGTAATTTTTCTTTTCTCTCATTTTTTTTCTGTCACTGTCCAGGTTTGGAATTGGTAGCATAGAGTTCGTAGGAAGATTATATGCTTTTTAGTATCTACTGACACGTGTTTGTTCTTTAGTATTGGTTCCATTTGCCCTTAAAGAGATTAGAAAAAGAATTGCCATGGTGAAGATTGCCTTTTGCAAGATGGAAAACATACTGACCAATAAAAATATGTCATTTGCAACGAGAAAAAGAGTGTTGAGGTGCTACAAAGAACCTGTACTTTTGTATGGATGTGAAGCGTGGACAATGAGCAAAAAGGCTGAAAAAAAAAACATCTGTTGGCTGTGGAAATGTGATCTCTGAGGAAAATGCAAAGAATACTATGGGCAGACAGAAAAACCAATGACCAAGTCCTACAAGAAACAAATGAAAACCGTAAACTGATTAGAGAAATTAGACATAGACAGTCAGCATTCTTTGTTCACGTTATGAGAGGAAATACATTGGAGAACTTACCAACAACTGGCAAGATCGATGGGAAGAGAATAAAGGGAAGGCAGAGAAGTAAATACACGGATGGCATGGTCACGTGGTATGGTCGAGACAAGAACACTGAGCTGATCCACGACTCTGATGAGATGGCGAAACATGACCGCCCACGCTTATCAGCATGGAACATGATAAATGAATGCCATTTGTCCAGTGAGTGTGCCTTATTGATCTATTTTAAATCTCGTCTTCTGATCTGCCATGTAAATGACATTATACTTCCTAAGTGCTTGAATCTCTTTACTTGTTCCAGGGGGTGTTCGTTTAGATTGATCATTGTTGTAGTTTCTTCTTAAGTTAAATTCATTACCTCTATGTTACTTACGCTAATTTTCATGTAGGCATTTATTCATATGTAATGTGAACAGACAACCTAACAGACCAACACTCACCGTGTGTTTCACAATAGTCAGTTTGAACTTAGACACTAGGACGGCCAGATATGGTCTCTGAGGACTTTCACCAATTTATAGGGTGGTTGCACGTGACCATTCACTGTCAGATGTGTCAATCATAATTTTGCCGGATATGTCCACCCTGATGTCATCTATCGTTTCCTCCACATGTTTAAAACCATAGTTAAAAAAGTAAACGGCAATGAAAATAAAATATTGAACTCGATCATACTAGCAGATTACTCCCCTTGATCAACATTATCCGGTTTTGGTGATTTCCCCTTTAGGGTATTTTCAATGTTTTTAGTATTGAATGAGGAAGCAAACTGAGAATGACGTGATGTGCATGTATTTTAAGCTTGGGGTGTGTGGTGTTTAAAGTATAAGGAAATAGTTAATTAAAATTAAAACACATGTATTGTTTGGCACTCATAGAAGTAGGGGAAAGAATTAGAGACTAGAGGACGCACTTTTTTTTGGGTTAAAGTTGCGTACCCCGTACAGGACGTTGCAGTAAACACCAGCATTTTTCAGCTGTTGTTGATGTTCTTGGCAAGATTACGCTCAACAGTTTGTTATTGCTTTCTGAGCGACCAGCTCACATACTCCGTAAGTAACCAACGCGACGAGATCCGCTGCCGAATCTTGCACAGATATACGGGATTACGGAGAATGTCGTTTTCTTTTTCGACAGGGAGACTGGCAGAGGACGCACTAGGCAACATAAAAATTAAAATCTATAGTTACCGACCGGAATTCGAATCAGCCACCTCCAAATGACGACAGCGCCTCGCTGCTGGAACAAGTGCACTTTGGCGCATGACTAACTAGACACTCATAACATGTCGATGCACCATCTAGATATTTGCCTTCACTTTGCCAGTTGTCACCAAGTTTTTCAGTTTTGTTCTCCTCATAATATACCCCCAAAATCTTGACTATCTACGTCTCTTATCTCTTTCTCTTATCTTTCTCTGATCTTTCTCTTATCAGTTTATGGGGTTTGTTTGTTTCTTGGGAGCTCAGAGTGGCCGAATGGATAAGCGCGCTAGTTCTTCAACATCCGGCGTGCTGATGCCGTGGCAGCGGGTTCAATCCCTACACTGGACAGTTGGACTAAAACGCCGGATTCCTATCCTTGACTTGGGGGGGGGGGGGAAGAGGGGCCTAAATTACAAGTACCTGAGAAGTCGGAATGTGTTCGCCTGATGGCGAGGAACCCAGGTAATAGGGAAAAATAATGAACACACAAAAATCAGCCCAGCGTAATACCACTTGTTTAATAATCTAAATATAAGAGATACTGATGAATGTATCCGGGGGGGGGGGGGGGAGGGGGGCGCGATAAAATGGCAGCTAAACATTTTCTGCCGGAGTGCCCAAAATATGCAGAACACAGAAAACTATTTTGGCCTACACCCACTCAATTTGAGGACAAACTCTGTGGAGATGTAAAAATCCTTTTATATTGACTGTTATTTTCGTTGCATTTATTCATTCTGTCATCTGAAGTTGTACGAAGCTGAAGAAGAATAAACCAATGACAAAACATTTTACTATTGCGTCATGATGGAATCTCCACCCGAATTGAAAACATCTTACCAATTTTCGTAATAACCAAACTCAACGCCACCTAGCGGCTAAAGTTTCGAAAATTAAAGTATTACTAGTGTTTTCTAGTGCATTGATGTCGAGGTCGCGGGTTCAACCCCTATACCTGTCAGCTGGACTAAAATATTTACTTCTGCTCTTCGATTTGGGGCCTTAAATTACAAATACTCAGAAATCGGAGTGAATTCGGCTGATGATGAGGGACGCAGGTATTTGGAAAGCTAGTCCACTGCACTAGAAGTAGTTGTACGTGTATTGACTACGCTTGAGTTCAAAGCAACCAACGCAAAATAATGATAATAATAATAATAATAATAATAATAATAATAAAAATAATAATAATAATAATAATAATAATAATAATAATCACGTAACTTAACGCCACTTATCGGTTAAATCAGAAACTGAAATGTTACTTTAGTTTTTAGTTAAAATTACAGCCGTCCCAAATATGGTTTCCTCCGTCATTCCGACGGGTCCTGTCGCCACCAGGAAGTCGTATTCTACAGGACATTAAACTTAATCAGGCACGTCGCAAAGTATTTCTGATTGACAAGTATAATAGTCATTTGTCAGGATAGCTTTCCCCATGTGTTTAACTCTTCCTGTCCGACGTGGCGAATTAAATGTTGGTTGGTTACTCTGTACGTTGTGGGACCAGGTGGAGAAAGCGAGGGAACAAATTGAGAACCCGTATGTGAAGAGGATGATATGGCGGGGGATCAGCAGGGGTTCTGGACGAATCTCAAAACTGAGAGGGAAGACTAGGAGAATTGTCAATCAGATGGCTGTTGGAACGATTAGCAGTATGAATCTTCGCTGGTTGTTGAACGAGGGAACAGAGCGCGTGTGGGAATGTCCTGGGTGCAGTGATGTCGGTTCTTAGCTCATATCGCATCGCTCATAACTCATAGCTCATAACTCATAGCTTATAACTCTTAGCTCATAACGCGTAGCTCATAACTCATAACATGGTGTTTGTCCATCAAGAATGATGACCATTTCATCTAGTGGGGTTGAAAGTTCGTAGCCGTGAGTTCTAAGATGCCTGGTAAGACCTATTTTGGCTCAAAATGTTCCTTGACAATGTGGCCAACTCGTAACATAACTCTGTACATTGAACATTAATCCTTCTTCCTTCTCTGCTTCATTTCTCTTTCTAGTGGAGGCACACCTAGATATGCATGTCAAAGGTCAGGGTATCCGACTTCTGCAGCATGTATTCGTGTTGTGTTTGCTTCCTCTAGACAGATTCTATTCAAGGTATCCGGCTCTGTCTTCCCGTGGGCAGTATTTCCCTAAATAATTTTGCCAGAGCATAGGCCTTACGGCCTGCCCTTTACAATCTGCAGCTGTCTTGGGATTTTGAAGATGCGCTTTTATATACGGGGCCTCCTGTTTTTGCCCTTATCCGGGAAGTTTCGGTATCCGATTTCACTGCTCAAGAAATCAGATGACATATGGTACCATTAGGTACCAATGGTTCTTGGGGGAAATGCCCAAACCCTAATCCTGGGATCGATCCCTGTGTCTCCTTAGCCTGAAGCAGACATCCTCTCAGCCATGGCGCCCCCCGCACATAACGCATCTCCCGTGGGCACTGCTGTGGAATGTGTTGACAACGAAATGCCTAACAAATGCGATGGAGGCATTACGAAAGGGGTTAAAACGCAAGATGATCGATTTAATTGCACTGGCTGTTATCCCATCTAGCCCTGCCTCTCTCCACAGAGCAGCCAGCAGCCCTGCCGAAGCCCGCACACAGAAAACGAAGTTCGTAGTTCCGGCCACGAATTCCGTGGGTCTCCGAAGATAATGCTTTCGAGAACCGGATGACGGAGTTTAAAAATTAATCCACCACCTTCTGAGTACGAGACAGACGGTTAAACCCTTAGCCACGGAGTCCCCTAGCATCAACCATCATCAGTCAATCAGGTGCCGTCTCCGCAATGAAGGTTGGCTGCAATTGATCTCCAACACTGTCTGTATCTCACATTGACTGTACATTCTATCAGTTCATCCATCTCTTGATGTTATCTTCCCACTTGTATCGTTGTCTACCTCTTGCTCGCTTGCCCTTAACCCTGCCCTCCAGTATGGTTTTTATAAGAGTGTTATTTCTTTTAACGTGGCCTAAATATTTCACTTGCCTCTGTTATTATTTCTTTCTGTTATTAACTCTCTTTTCATTCCCAGTTTTTCTAGAACCTCTGCATTTGATTGTTTCTGTTTTCATGAAATACGACCTATTCTTCTGTATATTTACATCTCCAGGGCATCTATTCGACTTTTTAGTTGCTTGTTCAATGTCCAGGCTTCCGCCAAAGAATAGTGTTGAATATACGTAACATTTGACAATTCTCATTTGTAATGCGTTGTTAATCTCTCTAGATCAGTGATTCTCAACCGGTGTGGGAATCCCCCCCCCCCCCCCAAGGGGAGAATTTTAGGGTTTCCAGGGGGGGGGGGGGGGTGAATTAAGATTATTTCAAGATCGCGTTAATACAAGAACCGATTACTTGATATTGTTTTTCCCCTCATACTTTACGGTTCTGTACGTCTCACCCTTCTGCAATTCATTTTATAACGTAAATAGACCCGCAAATCATCACGTTTTATGTAGACGTCTAAACTTATTTTAGTATGTGTTATTAAATATAGCTTCCATTATTACGTATACTGTTTAGGGGCGGGGTGGGGGGGGGGGGGGGGGGTTAGGAAGAAAATACGAAAGGGTAGAATGATGTTCTGAAAATATGGTGAAGGGGGGTACGGGCCAAAAAAGGTTGAGAACCACTGCTCTAGATGTTAATACTGATTTCATTATGTTGAAAGCATTTTTGGCCATTCATATTCTCTGTTTGATTTCTATTTAACTTCTGCTATCATCTGTTATTACGTTTCCAAGATAGGTGAAACTTGTTACTTGTTCTAGTATCTTCCCGTTTACTGTGGTGCTCATTTATGACCTTTCATTTCCATTGCTAATTATAATAGTTTTCGTTTTTAGGATGTTAATATCTAAGCCACATTCTGCACTATGCCTGTTTACTTGTTCCATTAGGTATTGTAACTCTTGCTCGCTTTCTGCTAGTATCGTCAGCACATCTAAGAGTGTTTATGATTCTTCCATTGATGTTAAGTCCAGGAATTTCGACTTGTTTAAAAATTATTTCTGTCTATAAGTTGAAGAGGCATCACGAAGCTAGGCATAATCTCAGCAAGTCTGTATTTGCTGTGCTGAATCTTTGCCTCACATAGATGTGAAACTACATTGATTTATGGTTTGGGAAAGGGGAGGAAGAGCTCTACCACACAGTCCCCGTAAAGATGATACTTTGATACCGGATAAGGAGTAAAGTATCCACACCAATTAACTCTGATACCGGATAAGGAGTAAAGTATCCATACCAACTAACTCTAGTACCGGATAAGGAGTAAAGTATCCACACCAACTGACTCTGACACCGGATAAGGAGTAAAGTATCCACACCAACTAACTCTGGTACCGGATAAGGAGTAAAGTATCCACACCAAATAACTCTGGTACCGGATAAGGAGTAAAGTATCCACACCAACTAACTTTGATAGATGTGAGGTTTTTCAGGGCGTAGAGGACTACTTTTTAACTTCGACAAGTGCTCATCAATACCTGCAAGTTTATTTATCATGTTGTGTCATTATTGTTTTTTTTTTTTGCCCCTCGCTCGCTTTGAACTCAAGCGTAGTCTATATATACACTACTTCTAGTAGATCTGGACTGAATTTTGCATGTGGATGAGCATTTCCATATTAACAGTGTCCCTCGCCATCAGGCGAACCCACTCCGACTTCAGAGGTACTTTAATTAACGCCCCCAAGTCAAGGACGATAGGTCAACAATTTAGTCCAAATGTCCGGTGTAGGAATTGAACTCCTTACCTCAGCATCAGCACATCGGATGTTTAAGAACACGCGTTCTTATCCATTCGGCCATGCTGACCTACATTGTTTCATTATGATCAAACAAGTTGAAAACCATCTAATGGCAGTGGAAATGTGGTTTCTGAGGAAAATGCAAAGAATGCCATGGACAGACAGAAAAACCAATGACTAAGTCCTTCAAAAACAGATGAAAACCGTAAACTGATTAAAAGAAATTACACGTAGACAATCACAATTTTTTGAACACGTTATGAGAGGAAATAAAATGGTGACAACTGGCAAGATTGAGTGGACAAGAACAAGGGGAAGGTGGGGAAGTAAATATATGGATGGCTTGGCCACGTGGTGTGGTCGAGACAAGAATAAGGAGCTGATCCACGACTCTGGTGATAGCGTGAAATGGTGAAACATGACCACCCACACTTATCGGCACAGCACATGATGATGATTTTCATTAACATCTGTGTCATACTGCAGCAGTGCAGGGTGTATTTTTAATGACTGTGCAGTGTTTGATAATATTGCCCTCCAAGTTTTGCATTCATCCTCTGTAAAGTCATGAAACATAATAGAAATATTGCCGGTCCAAGTTTTGTATTTACCTATTATTAATAGGTAAATACAAAACTTGGACCTGCAATATTTTCAAACCCTGCACAGTCATTAAAATATACCCTGTATGTCATATTTGTTTTTTCCCGCTATGGTTCTATGATGTGACAGCGCCATCGCATTTTTAGGCCGGAGGGCAAGGAGGAATATATATGGCCAATCTGTCCTTCACTTTGACAAGCGACGAGCCTCCTACCGTACTCGTAACATTTTCAGCGCAGTTCGCTATAGACTTCGCTAGTGAGTCCATTTGGTAACGCTAATAGTATTTTCCCTCGCGTTATTCTCTGGACACTTACTAAACAAGCTGAATATGAATGTTACAGACGGGTTCTAAGAATGTCTTGGATACAGAAAAGAAGAAATACAGCATACGACAAGACTGAATACTGAAGAAGGTTGGCTACCAAAGACTATAATACAAAGACAATAGAAATATTTTGGTCATTTGAAACGTCATGAAAGTTTGGAGAGAACAATAATGGAGGGGTATATGCTCGGAAAGAGAGGAAGAGGAATGCCAAAGAGAAGAGATGTGCAGGATGTGGCAGATGATCAGCAGTGGGTGTATCGGACGCGGGACATCTTGCTTATGATCGAGAGGTTTTCTGGAAGGTTGTTATGGAAGCGATGTTCTGCAAAGGATATGCTACTGAGTGAGCGAACGAATGAAGGGGTGTGTCATGGTATTGACTTAAAAGGTGTTAATATGGTAGTAGAAATGTTGTATTATATATCAAATTTATAGGGTTACACACGGAAAACAACTGTATATAAGCCCATGGCAAATACGAGAAGTCGATTAAGACGATTAATCATTCCATGGCAATTAATCAGTTACTTCATTAGAAAGACCAATTCTGCTCAACAAGTAGCTCAAGTAAACACAGTGAGAACAACGCCGAGCCTATTATGTTAAATCATATTTTATTATCGTATACATCTGACATTCAGTTTAAACACCACAGCAGACATCAACCAAAGCAAACAACAGTTTTCAAAGTCACACCTATAGGTCAACGACCAAACCGCTCCTTGACAAGTCTGCGTATCATTTGTCTCGCCAACTTCCGGTGGCATGAAGATGCCAGGAATCAATATCAAAATGTCCATATTTTCCCTAGAGATCATGGCAGTTATTTATGATCTAGCAGCCGTTACATTAATTACTTGTTTTCGTGTGTGGTACTAGAACTTTCCAAATACATAGACGTTACGTATCTAGTTTAACAATCAACCCAAAAATAGTGTTTGTAATCACCATGAAGTGTTAGTGTAACAATTTATATAAAAGTACTCCATACCAGGTAAAGAAAATAGGTCACAATTTAGATACAAAGCGAATGGTTGTCGCTTCAAAAATAGGGGAGACAATTTGTTGCTGCGCGGGTAAGAAATATGGCGATACAGTCGTATCGAGTTGTTGACCATTCATCGATGGAAGTGGAGAAGGAAGATTGTGAAGAGGGGGGTGAAGAAGGAGAGAGTAATGTATTGTTAGTGTGGGTTAAAGATAGGGAATTACAACACATCAAGTTCTTACAATTGGCTTCTCAGCGGGCAATTAGCGTAACATTAACTAATATCACGAAATGAAGTAACATACACTAGAACAAGCTGTAAAACTATATGGCTATCTGGTAAAGGGTTATGACATAGATTGTAAAACTCTTAGAGCTATATTGTACTACTCTAAATTCATTATATCTTTCCCTTATGCCTTGTATCTCCAAATGGGGCAACCAACTCTCTCCGCCCCCAACCAGCTCACGCTAATGCCTCCTACCGTTTGCTGTCGTCATTTGAAGGTTCCAGGTTCGAATCCGGGTCGGTAACAATAAATTTCAATTTTTATGTTGTCTTGTGTGTCCCCTGATCTCTACTTCTTTCTTCTACCTCAATGAGCATGCATGTTTATTCATGAACCTTCTATCTTTTGCCATCTTCTGCGACTGTTTTCCGTGGCCTTCCCATATAATCCATCTCTGACCTTAATACTCTTTCTTGTGTTTTATCATGGTCCTCACCGATTTCTTTTGACATGCGGGTTACAGAGGAAGGATTTTCTAGTTATGCTTTGTACAGAATCAGCGACTTTTCATCAGCTTTTGATTAGTCGGGTTGAGTATAATTTTCTCCTTAAGCTCCGCGCTGGTAATTCTGACATATCATTTTAGTCCTTCAACCGTGATCTGTGGAGAGACATGAACGCCTAACCAGCTGGGATGGCACTTGATTACGATGAGGCACCAACTAATCAATGTTTGTAGTATACTACTCTGTGGTAATTCAATATTGTTGAATCTGATTGCATTACTTCATTGTTATAGGGAAATAATTTAACACCTCAATGTGGCTACCGGCAACACCTTATCAAATAGCCATTAATTCAGACTGGTTTACGTCAATTAGTTCTACATAAACTTCCTTGATTTCACAATCATCATCATCATGATCAAGTATTTCACCCGTCTGCTAGTCATGCAGCGTTCTGAATATTCCAAACCATAGTTGTTTGCCTCGTACAGCTCGATTTATCTCCACGGATGACAGCATTAAACATCTGTGCATTCCTGTTTTAAAAATGTTGTCCTATGTCTACCCTTTCTGCTTCACCCTGGTATTGATTTAGCTGAATGTTGCATTATAAAGATATTTATTACAACATCGGTGACGAATAGGGACTCATCTCATCTCATCTTGCGCCTCTTGTACCTTGCGGTGTGGAGGTCAAGCGTAAACAGCGGCAGATTACCTGTTTATGGACTTCATATATCGAGATTCCCATGGACAAATAGGGAAACCATAGCAAATTGACACCATTACAAAGATAATGAAATATAATACTAATGAGTAACGTGTGGCAAATGATTCACTTGTGAAAATTCATCTGCAGAAAGAAAAGATTTACTGAAGCCATGGTGTATGACTGAAGCATGATTATCTTGGGTGAATAAAGTCGTGGTTTCCCCTTGACTTCCATCATGGCGTATGTTGTTGTCAGGATTGTGGTCAGTAACTTCATGCTAACTATGAAACCACAGATTAAATGCTGGCGCACTAGTTGTAGATGACACAGGATGAAACTGTCCATAATGAGCTCCTATCAACAGGGGTTTGATATGTGATTCTTGATCGGCAAAAAATGAATACACATTTTGTCTGAATGCAGGTCGAGACTAGAGTCTTTCAGTTTCAAACACGCATCTTCTAGTCACGACCTCCTCCACCACTACCTCCCCAGCCTCCACCACCACCGTGTCTCATTCTTCCTCCTCCTCCACCACCACCTCCGTGTCCTCCTCCACCACCACCTCCCCATCCTCCTCCTCCTCCTCCTCCATGCCCTCTTCCGCCTCCACCTCCTCCTCCGTGTCTACCTCTGCCTCCTCCACCACCACCCATTCTTCCACCTCCTCCCCCTCCACCATGGCCACCGCCTCCTCCTCCGCCACCTCCTCCTCCACCACCACCGCCGCCGCCAGTACCAACGAGTTTAATAACAACAGTGCCTACTCCACCTCCTCCTGCCCAATTTCCACCACCTCCACCTCCTCCACCTCCGCCACCTCCAGACCTGCGCTTGCCGCCACCACCTCCTCCTCCCCAATTACCGCCACCACCTCCTCCTCCCCATTTACCGCCTCCCCCACCACCTCCTTTACCACCTCCGCCGCCGCCCCATCTGTGGATAAACAAAGACACACGTTACTCACTCCTCAGATTATTAAATGCGTACATAACGAAATATACAGGCTTAATCTTCTCATAATCAAACTTAGTTACTCCTGTGACAGAAGTTAACATAATGAGGGAGAATAACTCACGGATTTGTTCTGAGCGTAATTATATTCTATTGCTTCCCCTCCTTCCCATCCTCCTCCTCCTCCTCCTCCTCCTCCTCCTCCTCCTCCTCCTCCTCCTCCTCCTGCCCCTTCTTCTTCTTCTTCTTCTTCTTCGTCGTCGTCGTCGTCTCATTTTGTTCCTCTTGTACTGTGTGGTGTCGAGGTGAAGCATAAACAGCGGGAGAATGCCCGTTTATGGGCTTCATATATATCGAGGTTCCCATGGACTCTGTTATTTCCTCTGTCCATTGTTTACATGGTCGGCCTCTTCTGTTTGTCTGTATATCATTACTTGTTGTGTTACACTGTCAGTTGATAGCCTGTTATGCAGCCGAACCAGTTAACTGCTGAAATCTAGGGCTGTTATAACCAGAACTTTAGTCCTGATGTCATCATTCCTGATTTCTCTCTATTTGATGCGTTGAGTATTCTTCTCAGGCATCTCATTTCCGTTGTTGTCATTTTTCTTTTCTCTTTTCTGTCCTTGTCTTGGCGTGCAGTAGATCCTGTGCAAAAATCATGCTCTTAGCCATTTATTTGTTCTTTAAATGCCACATGTCACTTGCACGAAGTTAGATTAACCCCATGTTGACTTTCTATGACATTTTACGTTCAGTAGTTTGCCATTGCTTTCTGAACGAGATGTCAACGCTTAAATCCAACGTAATGCCGGTGTGCGGATTGAACCCCCTACCTCGCCATCAGCGAATCGGAGGTTGTTTTTTAACGCCTGCTGACTTTGAACTCAAGCATAGTCCCTACATGTACTGCTACTTCTAGTGCACTAGCCTGATGTTTACGCGTGGATGAGCTTTCCCTACTACCAGTGTCCCTCGCCATCAGGCAAACCCACTCCGAGCTCCGAGGTTCTTCTAAAACATTCGGTGAGCTGATATATAGATCTATATATCAGTGCACCGAATGTTTTAGAACGAACGCTCTTATCCATTCGGTCATGCCGACCTCTTGAATTGAAAGTTTAAAAGCGAGCGCTCTTCTCCTTTCGACCACGTCATTGTCTCTAATTTATTCTATGCATATTTTAATTGTTCGTATATTCTACAGAAAACTATAATGACAACAGTATATCTTAATGTGTAAATTGATATTCACATGTTTATGTATTCTACAGAAAACTATAATGACAACATTATATCTTAATGTGTTAATTGATATTCACATGTTTTTATGTGTTCGATCGGCTCTGTGGCGAAGGGGTTACGGGCGCAATTCGTAATCCCGCATACCGCGTTCGAAACACATGGGAATGTCCTGAGTGCAATGATGTCGGTTCTTAGCTCAACAACAACATCAACAATAAGTAATCTAAATCTTTTTAAAGAGACTAAAACATAAAGTGCCCGTATGTTACCGAGACCCGTAAGGAAAGCACAGAATAGTAATTCTCTAGTTTGCCATGCAAAGTCGTAAAAGGCAACTTTGAAGGGTTGGCTAGAGACTGGCGACGTCATCAGAAAGCTTTCGCTGCAAATCCGAGCCAATCATGAACAAGTTTACAGAGAGCATGGCGCGAGTTGGTTGTTGGCCTGTGCTCGACGGGCAGACGAAAGGCGGCAGAAGAAAAAGAAGACACATAAACAGCTTATCATGAACATCAGGAAGAGGCAGTCGATAATTTGACGACATTATGAGAATAGAAAAATGCAAGGATAGTCTAACTGGTAATATAACTAGAAAGAGACACAGAAGAATACAGAGAGTCTAGAGAAGATTCTTGACAACATATTATTATTGAATGAAACAAAATTAAATAAATAAATTGATACACATTGTTGTACAGTTCACAAAATATAATCATAATCGCCTGCGCCAGTTGGCAAGGCAGTAGATGATAAATATATGCGCATTTTATGCAACTAGACAAACTACACCTATTTAGGTTGCAGTGCAGAAAAAGATGCCCCAATGGGGAAATAAAGGGCGAAAGACGAAAGAAGAATGCTAATTAGTATGGAATGACGGTTCTGCATGGTATGTCCAATCATCCATGCTCTGTTTAGAGCTAAATGACATATGAAGGCTGGCACCTGGCCGTCTTGACTGACGATAGTTTGTAAAATGGAGTTATATCTCTCCATAACACAAAGCCGGGGCTAAATTGCAGAGATCATGTGTTGCCCATGCAGCATGATCCCTCTCTCAGCCTGCCTAGTTTATTGCAGAGGAAAGGTAACACCAATACATCTGGAACAAGACAAGCTGCAGAAGCTGCCGAATTAGCAAAGCAATGCTCTAACTGTCCGCCTGTCGGAGCTTCAATCCTATACCAGCTGCCGATCAAAGCTTAGGGTCTGCCGTGCCATGTCATTTAGTCTTTAGGTTGCAAGTGTTATACGGTAGCTCAGTCATATTTAAGATCTGACCTTATAGATACAGAAGATTGTGTTAAAACAACTTACTTGCCGCCACCGCCGCCCCCCTTGTAGTCAGCTGAGGCATAGATCAACATGGCGCAGAGTACAGTCAGTGCCAGTAGTATTTGGAACTTCATCCTGTAAGGTGGGGGTTTAAATCAGAGGGTCAGTCAAGTTTTTGTTATTTACTCTTTCATTACGTGTAAACATTACATTATTCAATATGTAATCTTAAACAAGAGAAATATCAACATCAATATCGTCGTAATCTTCTTGTTGTTGTTGTCCTTCTTCTTCTTGTTCTTCTTGTTTCGCTTCTTCTTCTTCATCACCATCATCATAATCATCTTCTCGTTTTTCTTCTTCTTCGTCGTCTTCGCCATCTTGTTCCTTTTGTTGTTGTTGTTGTTGTTGTTGTTGTTGTTGTTGTTGTTGTTGTTGTTCTTCTTCTTCTTCTTCTTCTTCTTCTTCTTCTTCTTCTTCTTCTTCTTCTTCTTCTTCTTCTTCTTCTTCTTCTTCTTCTTCTTCTTCTAGTCATTTTTCTTGTTTTTCTTCTTGTTCTTCTTCTTCATCATCATCATCATCATCATCATCATCATCATCATCATCATCATCATCATCATCATCATCATCATCATCATCATCATCATCATCATCATCATCATCATCTTTCTTTTGCACCATCCTTGTCATTTTTACCATTATCATCATCGTGTCCTTGTTATTGTTCCTCTTGTTCATCTTCTTCTTGTTCTTCATCTTGTTCTTCGTCTTCTTGTTCATCATTATTATAATCAGCATCTTCTTCTTTTACCTCCTCCTATTCTTCTTCCTCCTCCTCCTCCTCCTCCTCCTCCTCCTCCTCCTCCTCCTCCTCCTCCTCCTCATCATCATCATCATCATCATCATCATCACCACCACCACCACCACCAAGTATTTCAGCCCGTGGGCTGTTCGTGAAACCTCTTCATCCACCTGAGCTCTCTGTGTCTGCATAGATAGTCGGGTCTGTGACCTAGGGGTCAGTGTAACGCAGTTTACTGACATACCGAGTCCAGGGTTCGAAAACCGCCACGACCGATTCGGACGCAGATCGCTTTGCATTAATTTCGATGATATCAGGAATCGGCCTTCAGAAAGCAATGGCATACCGAACGTACAAAGTGTTTAGTAAATCAGAAACTGCAAATGAATGCTGGGGTTGATCGCAAAGTCATGTACAAGGACATGCAACAAACTTTATTGGCACCTGACCGTCTTGACAGGCGATAGTCTGTTACATTGTACTTTTAAGAAATGTAATAACTACAACCCATGGCGGGGACCAGGGGTGGCATTATTCCTATCAATAGCACAAAGTCTGGGCTAAATAGTAGTGACCATGTGTTGCCCGTGCAGCGTGATTCCTCTCTCGGCCTCCCTAGTTTACTCCAGAGGAAAGATAATACCAATACATCTGGAAATAGACCAGCTGCAGTAGCAACGGATCAGCAAAGCGATGCTCTAACTATCCGCCTGTCGGAGCTTCCAAACTAACTTTAACTGCAGTAATATACCCACCCTTCTCTGCTGTATCAATGGTTTCCTTTCTCTACCTCTTATTTGAGTTTCTTCCACCTGGGCATTGAATTGGAGTATGTCTCCGTAGCGAAGTGGTTACACTGCCTGCCTCGCCCTCCGATGGATGTGGGTTTAATTCCTCTTCCTTTGAAGCCTCTTCCTCATTAACTTCTAGTCCCCACTGGTCCTCATTAACTTCTAGTCCTCACTAACTTCTGGTCCTCATTAACTTCTAGTCCTCATTACCTTCTAGTCCTCATTAACATCTAGCCTTAGCACGGTCGAGTTCGACACCTGAGCTCGTCGCTTGCCGAAGTGAGGGAAAGATTAGCCAACTATATTACCTTGCTCTCAGACCTACAAGGTGTGACGGAGCCATCCCATCACAACCCCTTAGCAGGAAACTGCTTCGGCGCATTGATTCTCTCTTTGACGATTCTCCGTGTTTTAGAACGGGGCAAAACCAAGAATTCTTCCAATGCAGCAGCTTTAACTGTTTCAATGCCGAAGTATAATACAGGGTGCATTTTTAATGACTGCAGTTTTTGAAAATATTGCCGTTCCAAGTTTTGTATTTGCCTATTTTGTTGCACTGTGTTGCATGAACTCCACAGTAGGTAAATACAAAACTTGGAACGGCAATATTTTCAAAAACTGCACTGTCATAAAAAATACACCCTTTCTATCGCCACAAGTGACTTCCTATTTGGACAGAAGGACGATGTATTGCCATACTAGGCTCATCGTGTTATTTGTTTTGTTTCGTGGCAACTTCCGTAATTTTAAAACTAGGTGAAGGGAAATTTACATTATATTACTTGTTCATTTTATTTCGTACCATTTTTGGTCCAAACCTACTTTTCGTTTGGAACTGAATCAGTTAGTCTTCGTGTACTGTTATATTTTCCATAACTAGTTCTTGGGTTCTTGGTATTCTTCAACATCAGAATATTGCAGTGTCAAAGTTAGCCGCACGTCCTTTACAGGAAGTCGCAATCAACCCTTGCGTTTTGTTGTTGTTGTTGTTGTTGTTATTTTTGTTGTTGTTGCTGTTTTCGATTTCGTTGGCAATTTTACCTTCACTAGTTTGTCATTACTTTCTGAGTGGCTTGTAAAGTCTCGCTACACTTTGTATATAGAACACATTTTAAAAATAAATATTGTCTTCCGTTGATAACACCATTCTGTTTGGAGTGCACATAATTACTCCAGCAGACGACAGCTATTCGCTGCATATTGCTTCACGATGGACTGTGAAGCACAGTTTTTAATGACATCATGTACTTCATTTTTCAAATGTGCTCTACGTACAAAGTGGACTGAGACTTTACAAACACCTTGTATATACACGAGTATAAACTGACTAACAACACAACCTACCTTGTATTAAGTCCGTTGGATTTAAGTTCTGTAAAACACAGGAAGGCACCAACTAAATGTCTCCAGGTGGACTTGGAGGCTGTGGCTGAGATGTGAGGTCTGCTTCTGTCCTGTCAGAACGGAGGCCATTTAAAGGGTTCTGCGAGATGACCCCAGAAACTGCAGTGTCATGGTTTCAGCAGGAATGTCTCGATAGTTGGCCAAACACGGAATAGTTTGGCTGATGCATGAATGACAACAGAAACACTCACTTCAATTTCTTGGCCGTGTTTTGTGTACACAGTAAACACTAATTAGGTTTTGTGTTTTTCTGTGTACCTGCTCACAAGAAACGTCGGGCATAAATTATGTGGCCGTTATTTTTTAAGTAGTAGTAGTGGCGGTGGTGGTGGTGGTGGTGGTGGTGGTGGTGGTGGTGGTGTGTGTGTGTGTGTGTGTGTGTGTGTGAGAGAGAGAGAGAGAGAGAGAGAGAGAGAGAGAGAGAGATCGCTCGCGTGTAGGAATATCTGTGAGTGCAGGTAGTGTGTGTATATAGGACAAATCTAGCTTAACGATTAAATTATAATACGCCTTCTTCTTCTTCCTCTTCTTCTTCTTCTTCTTCTTCTTCTTCTTCTTCTTCTTCTTCTTCTTCTTCTTCTTCTTCTTCTTCTTCTTCTGCTGCTGCTGCTGCTGCTGCTGCTGCTGCTGCTGCTGCTCATATTCCAGTGGAGCATAGGTATTCAACTAACTCATACCAAGGCCTTTGTAGATTAGTTAATTTTTAGTTGGATGTTGCAGATAAAGTGATCGTCGTTTGAGGTAGTCATTCTGACACCAGCCATGCTTAGTCGCCACTTACGGCATGCATCGTAGGCTAGTGCCACTTTTCTTTGCTTCTGTTATGGACTTCGGTAACACACGGGCGACAGTAGAATATTAAAAGTTACTTGCATATCTTTTATCAGGACGTCGCAGTTAACCCCAGAACCTTTTGGCTATTTGTGATTTCTTGATATGTTTACCAAGTAGTTTGTCATTGCTTTCTGATCGACCGGCACTCATACCATTGTATGAAAACCCACGCAAGGCGGTCGGCTGCCAAATCGCCATGAACTGTGTTTCGAACGCTGTTTGCGGGATTGCGAATATCGTTCGTAACCACTTCGCAATAGAGCCGGCTTAGTAGAACAGTACCTGCAAAAACACATCATGGTTGATAGTTCGCCTGTCGGTCCAATGGTCATGCGTTCGAATCCGCATCGGGTCAAACTTTTAAAAATTGACTTAGGTTACAAGGTCGACCTAGATTAAATTGGCACCAGAAAGTATTGAGGGATACAAAGGCGGCCGGTGTGATACTGATCCACATAACCTGCCGGGTGCCGGTCGGTCTATAGGGTGATTTTTAATGACTGTGCGGTGCTTTGAAAATATTGCCGGTCCAAGTTTTGTATTCACACTCTGTAAAGTTCATGCAGCATAAAAGGTAAATACAAAACTTGGACCGGAAATATTTTCAAACACTGCACAGTCATTAAAATACACCCTATGTAACACACCATATACCCAATGCTCTTTAAGGCATGTAAAGCGTCATTTAGTAATCATTTACTACTGATTCTAACTGTTAATAAACATAGGCAGAGAAGTAAATATCTGGATGGCTTGACCACATCCCATGGCATGATCGAGACAAGAACAGGGAACTGATCCACGACTCTGGTGATCGCGAAACATAGCCGACCACGCTTACCGGCATGTCACATGATATTGATGATGATGATGATGATGATGATGATGATGATGATGATGATGATGATGATGATGATGATGATGACGACGACGACGACGATGATGATGAGTTTAAACTAATCGTACGTTTCAAATAATGAAATTGCGCAACCTTAAATGAACGAAATAATCCTCGGAATAGACTTTCACGTTTTAAATTCTCTTGCCTCCTCCTCCTTCCCCCTCCCCTCCTTTTCCAAATCAGTGTAAACAGGCAACATTATGCAAATTTATGCCAGCGACCTTTCTGTTACTGCAGCTGATCTTTCGGTCCTGACATAACTCCAAACACGTCGACAAACTGCCTGAAAGGTTGCCAGGTAATTGGTGACACTTTGGCCTTTGGTGGAAACGTTGTAACCTGGTCTTGCCATGTGAGCAATTAGCTAGATTTTGTCACAATTACAGATATGTGCTTAAATAAGGTTTCAAAAGTTAAATTTAACCTGCTGACTCTTTGTCTCGTTTCTTCCACAAATTAAATCTTGGTTCACCTGAAATTCTTCTCCAGATATATAGGAGAAGTTAGGTGCAGTCACATGAACAATTCTTTTATTTATTTATATATTTTTTTTTTTCGATCGGTCGCCTTGACTGATTCAGAGGACATACAAAAAAGGAGGTTTGGACAAACCATGGTACACAATCAAATGAACAAGTATTATCATGTTAGAATTAAATTGTAAGATACATAGATTATAGTCGTCACTAGGAATAACACAATGTAATGTACGAGTAAATGAGAATATTCTTAAACAAGTAAACCGGTACAACTATCTCCCAACAGTCATAACATCTGATGGGAGGTGCCTTGAAGAGGTTAGAACAAGAATCGCTATCGCTAAGATGGCCTTTTGCAAGATAGCAAACATGTTGGCCAATAAAAAGATAATGTAACGAGAAAAAGAGTGTTGAAGTGCTACATAGAACATATACATTTGTATGGATGTGAAACGTGGCCAATGGACAAGCTGGAAAAAACAACATCTAATTGCAGTTTCTGAGGAAAATGCAACGAATACGATGGACAGACATAATAACCAATGAAGTAAGTCCTACAAGACGCAGATGAAAACCGAAAACTGGCTAGGCCAAGCTGTTGTATACCGATCTCATTAAGAAAATGCCTGGGACGAGTGCTAGTGTTCTAAGTGACGTTAAGGCCGGCAGAGGATACTTTGAACAATTCAATAGGTGCACAGTTATACACAGTGTCACTAGACACGCATGTGCGTCGACGTCAAGCAAGTCACCTGAACAAGTCAAGAAGCCTGATACGGGGGAAAATGGCACGTTGCAAGAACACCAAAAGACACGTGGCATCCAAGATGTGCAGCGTGGGAGCCGACAAGACCGCCAAGAAGACGAACGTGGAGAGCCTGCCTGCGAGTTTCAAAGAACCTGAAACTACAGTCACTACTGAAGCCACCACGAGGAAGATCGACGACAACGCACCACAGACAAGAGCCAACACAGCTGAGAAGGAGGAGAAAGACACCAGAGTCGGAAACACCGACTCAAAAACTGTCAGATGGGTTGTCAAGCGTATTCAAGTGGAGCTGTCAGACGAACAAATCACGAAGCAGCTACAAGAAGAGAATCCCAACATCCGAATCTTGAAGGCGGAGCGGATCCTGACGTACTCAAAGATCCCTACCACGCTGGCGGTGGTGACGACAGAGGGCAGCGAGATGCCGACCACAGTATCAATCAACAAGAAAATACAACAGCCAGAGAGATTCATCCCAAGAATCAATCAATGTTCAAGATGTCAGAGGGCCGGCCACAGCAGAGCAGCATGTCGCAGTAAGACGGAAATTTGCCGGTACTGCGCCGATCACCACGCCTTCAAGGAGTGTCCGCTGGCCAAGCTGGACACGGACTTCCGAGCACCCAACAACAAGAGAAAGTGCGCCAACTGCCTGGGCAAGCATGGAGCAAGATACTTGGGCTGCCCGTACCTCCAAAAACACCGAGACGTTCTAAAGATCGCCATTACCACAAGGACACCGTACAAGGAAGCAAGTTGGAGGTGCGAAAGAGCCACGGGCATCTCGCAAGATGAAAGAGCACAACTACAAAGCCAGATCGACGAGTTAAAAATAAAACAAGTCAAGCTTCTGCAAACACCGGCACCGACCAGCGACAACGAAAAGCTGCTTGCGGAAATAAAGGAGATCCAGCTAAACATAAAACAAGAGGTGGAGCACTTGGTGCAGACCACAAAGAAGAATGAAGAGATTCTACGAGACATCAAAGCGGAGAGAGAACTACATAAAGCCGAAATGGAACTTCTCAAAAACAAACCAACAGAAGCCATACAAGAACTCACAGAGAAACCGCAAGATGAAAAGCAACAAGAGACCGAACCTGAACCGCAAGCTAAAACCGCCAGCAGCCCAACCACGACGCCCGAAACAGTCAAAGGGAAGCCAATATCCCGCCAGACATCCGAAGAAAACCGAGATGAGCACCCTGACGACGGCAGAGAGGACGCCCCGATACCGCCAATATTTACCGATGAAGAAATCGCAGAGATAAAGAGGACATACGAACTCAAGTGCAAGGAATACAGAAGGCGCATGGAAGAAAAAGCAAAGAAGCACAAGAAACTCAAGGGGAAACCAATGCCCTGCCGTACCGCTGAAGAACCAGATTTATACGAGGATGACGAACACCCATGGCAATACTATATAGATGACGGAGAGATCGTCCCATGGCTGACCACAGAGGAAGAAATCGAAAGGCAACAGCAACTCAAACTCGACAGTGAAAACAGGCACAAGGAAGAAAATGAAAACATCGAAAAGCTGATACAGAAAATACACAAAAAAGGAGGCAAAAAGACCAAATAAAAAGTCCTTATAAGGACTGCAACCAGTCAAGCCAGGAGACTTCACTTACCAAATATGCCACCAGAGGAGACGGGAACAAAGGACAGCCGCCGACCGATCCCCCAGCTGACGTCACAGACACAAACAACATAACCAGTCCGAGATAGGACTCACTCGTAAGAGCGCACAAGACAAGAATCAGGGTGAATGAAAGCACAAAAACCACGGCTTTCAAAAATAACCACCGCTGAGGAAGCAGGTTAGACGAGACCGAATTCTGAATTTTTTTTTTTCGAAAATTGGAATTGGTAGTTGTTTCGGTATGCGAAGCGGCAGGCCGAATGGCTAAGAACTCCGGCTTCTCCTACGGGGAACCCGGGTTCGAATCCTCAGTAAGGTGTGGATTTATTTTCTGTGGTCGGGGGAGGGGGGGGGGGGGGGGTTAAAATCCTAACCTGCACAGTTCGCGGCGACTGCACTAGCCAGGCGGCCTTTATTCCCCAGGCTCAAGACCCCACCCCTGCCCTACACATGTAAAGGTATATAGGCAGTAAATGACAGTGACAGTATCAGTGTGTGTTTGTTGTTTCTGTTCTGACGTAGGCTTTGGCCGCAACGTCCATTGTGTAACTTCTGAACGTGTTCTAGTGAAGCTTACCTTCAGTTTCTCGTTTTTGGCGATGTATTCATTGTACTGCCCGCTCCGTGGCGAAGGCGTTACCGGCGCAGTGCGTAATCCCGCATACCCTCGTTCGAAACACAGCTGCGGGCGATTTGGCAGCAGAGCGCCTTGCGTTAGTTTTTGACGACATGGTATGGGTGCTGGCCGCTCAGAAAGCAATGGCAAACTACTGAACGTAAACTTGCCAAGAGATCACAACAGCAAAAAATGCTGGTTTGACTGCGACGTCCTGTAAAGGATATGAATCTAACTAACTACTTCTATTGCACTGGACTGATTTTGCGTGTGGATTAGCTTTCCCTATTACCAGTATCTCTCGCCATCAGGGAACCCACTCCGACTTCCGAGGCACGTGTAATTTACGTCCCTAAGTCAAGGACGAGAAGTCAACATTTTAGTCCAACTGACCGGTGTAGGGGTTGAACCTGCTACCTCGGCATCAGCACACCGGAAGGTTAAGAGCGTGTCCTGTTATTCATTTCGCCCATTGTGTGTATTGACAACACAATAGAACTGACCAGACATATCTCATCTTTAAATATTCATTTGTTTTTTTTTCAATCCCTTACAGGACGTTGCAGTCAACATCAGCATTTTTCAGCTACTGTTCATATACTAGGCAAGATTATGCTCAGTAGTATACCAAGTACCCAAGATAGTCACAACATTCGCAAGTTACTCTGACTGTCCAAGGTAGTCACAACATTCGCTAGTTACTCTGACTGCCCAAGATAGTCACAACATTCGATAGTTATCCTGACTGCCCAAGATAGTCACAACATTCGCTAGTTACTCTGACTGTCCAAGATAGTCACAACATTCGCTAGTTACTCTGACTGTCCAAGGTAGTCACAACATTCGCTGGTTACTCTGACTGTCCAAGGTAGTCACAACATTCGCTAGTTACTATGACTGCCCAAGATAGTCACAACATTCGCTAGTTACTCTGACTGCCCAAGATAGTCACACCATTCGCTAGTTACTCTGACTGCCCAAGATAGTCACAACATTTACTAGTTACTCTGACTGCCCAAGATAGTCACAACATTCGCTAGTTACTCTGACTGCCCATGGTAGTCACACCATTTACTAGTTACTCTGACTACCCAAGATAGTCACACCATTTACTAGTTACTCTGACTGTCCAAGATAGTCACAACATTTACTAGTTACTCTGACTACCCAAGATAGTCACAACATTCCCTAGTTACTCTGACTGCCCAAGATAGTCACAACGTTTGCTAGTTACTCTGACTACCCAAGATAGTCACAACATTCGCTAGTTACTCTGACTGAAGATAGTCACAACCTTCGCTAGTTATCCTGACTGTGCATGATAGTCACAACATTCGCTAGTTACTCTGGCTGTCCAAGATAGTCACAACATTCGCTAGTTACTCTGACTGCCCAAGATAGTCACAACATTCGCAAGTTACACTGACTGCACATGGTAGTCACACCATTCGCTAGTTACTCTGACTACCCAAGATAGTCACACCATTTACTAGTTACTCTGACTGCCCAAGATAGTCACAACATTTACTAGTTACTCTGACTGCCCAATATAGTCACAATATTTACTAGTTACTCTGACTGCCCAAGATAGTCACAACATTCGCTAGTTACTCTGACTACCCATGATAGTCACATCATTCGCTAGTTACTCTGACTACCCAAGATAGTCACACCATTTACTAGTTACTCTGACTGCCCAAGATAATCACAACATTTACTAGTTACTCTGACTGCCCAAGATAGTCACAACATTTGCTAGTTACTCTGACTGCCCAAGATAGTCATACCATTCGCTAGTTACTCTGACTACCCAAGATAGTCATACCATTCACTAGTTACTCTGACTACCCAAGATAGTCACACCATTCACTAGTTACTCTGACTGCCCATGAAAGTCACAACATTTACTAGTTACTCTGACTGCCCATTAAAGTCACAACATTCGCTAGTTACTCTGACTACCCATGATAGTCACATCATTCGCTAGTTACTCTGACTACCCAAGATAGTCATACCATTCACTAGTTACTCTGACTGCCCAAGATAGTCACACCATTTACTAGTTACTCTGACTGCCCAAGATAGTCACAACATTCGCTAGTTACTCTGACTACCCAAGATAGTCACAACATTCGCTAGTTACTCTGACTGCCCAAGATAGTCACAACATTTGCTAGTTACTCTGACTACCCAAGATAGTCACAACATTCGCTAGTTACTCTGACTGCCCAAGATAGTCACAACATTCGCTAGTTATCCTGACTGTGCATGATAGACACAACATTCGCTAGTTATCCTGACTGCCCATGATAGTCAAAACATTCGCTAGTTATCCTGACTGCTCATGATAGTCACAACATTCGCTAGTTATCCTGACTGTCCATGATAGTCACACCATTCGCTAGTTACTCTGACTGCCCATGATAGTCACAAACATTTACTAGTTACTCTGACCTGCCCATGATAGTCACAACATTCGCTAATTATCCTGACTGTCCATGATAGTCACACCATTCGCTAGTACTCTGACTGCCCAGTGAAAGTCACAAAATTGCTAGTTATACTGACTGCCCATGGTAGTCACAACATTCGCTAGTTATCCTGACTGCCCAAGATAGTCACAACATTCGCTAGTTACTCTGACTGTCCAAGATAGTCACAACATTCGCTAATTATCCTGACTGCCCAAGATAGTCACAACATTCGCTAGTTACTCTGATTACCCAATATAGTCACAACATTTGCTAGTTACTCTGACTACCCAAGATAGTCACAACATTCGTTAGTTACTCTGACTGCCCAAGATAGTCACAACATTCGCTAGTTATCCTGACTGTGCATGATAGACACAACATTCGCTAGTTATCCTGACTGCCCATGATAGTCAAAACATTCGCTAGTTATCCTGACTGCTCATGATAGTCACAACATTCGCTAGTTATCCTGACTGTCCATGATAGTCACACCATTCGCTAGTTACTCTGACTGCCCATGATAGTCACAACATTTACTAGTTACTCTGACTGCCCATGATAGTCACAACATTCGCTAGTTATCCTGACTGTCCATGATAGTCACACCATTCGCTAGTTACTCTGACTGCCCATGAAAGTCACAAAATTGCTAGTTATACTGACTGCCCATGGTAGTCACAACATTCGCTAGTTATCCTGACTGCCCAAGATAGTCACAACATTCGCTAGTTTACTCTGACTGTCCAAGATAGTCACAACATTCGCTAATTATCCTGACTGCCCAAGATAGTCACAACATTCGCTAGTTACTCTGACTGCCCAAGATAGTCACAACATTCGTTAGTTAATCTGACTGCCCATGGTAGTCACAACATTCGCTATTTACTCTGACTGCCCATGATAGTCACAACATTCGCTAGTTACTCTGACTGCCCATGATAGTAACAACATTCGCTTGTTTCTCTGACCGCCCATGATAGTCACAACATTCGCTAGTTATCCTGACTGTCCATGATAGTCACAACATTCGCTAGTTACTCTGACTGCCCAAGATAGTCACAACATTCGCTAGTTACTCTGACTCCCCATGGTAGTCACAACATTCGCTAGTTACTCTGACTGCCCATGATAGTCACAACATTCGCTAGTTATCCTGACTGTCCATGATAGTCACACCATTCGCTAGTTACTCTGACTGCCCATGAAAGTCACAAAATTGCTAGTTATACTGACTGCCCATGGTAGTCACAACATTCGCTAGTTATCCTGACTGCCCAAGATAGTCACAACATTCGCTAGTTACTCTGACTGTCCAAGATAGTCACAACATTCGCTAATTATCCTGACTGCCCAAGATAGTCACAACATTCGCTAGTTACTCTGACTGCCCAAGATAGTCACAACATTCGTTAGTTAATCTGACTGCCCATGGTAGTCACAACATTCGCTATTTACTCTGACTGCCCATGATAGTCACAACATTCTCTAGTTATCCTGACTGTCCAAGATAGTAACAACATTCGCTTGTTTCTCTGACCGCCCATGATAGTCACAACATTCGCTAGTTATCCTGACTGTCCATGATAGTCACAACATTCGCTAGTTACTCTGACTGCCCAAGATAGTCACAACATTCGCTAGTTACTCTGACTCCCATGGTAGTCACAACATTCGCTAGTTACTCTGACTGCCCATGATAGTCACAACATTCGCTAGTTATCCTGACTGTCCATGATAATCACAACATTCGCTAGTTATCCTGACTGCCCAAGATAGTCACAACATTCGCTAGTTACTCTGACTGCCCAAGATAGTCACAACATTCGCTAGTTACTCTGACTGCCTACGGTAGTCACAACATTCTCTAGTTATCCTGACTGTCCATTATAGTCACAACATTCGCTAGTTACTCTGACTGCCCATGATAGTAACAACATTCGCTTGTTACTCTGACTGCCCATGATAATCACAACATTCGCTAGTTACTCTGACTGCCCATGATAGTCACAACATTCGCTAGTTATCCTGACTGTCCATGATAGTCACAACATTCGCTAGTTATCCTGACTGCCCAAGATAGTCACAACATTCGCTAGTTACTCTGACTGCCCAAGATAGTCACAACATTCGCTAGTTACTCTGACTCCCCATGGTAGTCACAACATTCGCTAGTTACTCTGACTGCCCATGATAGTCACAACATTCGCTAGTTACTCTGACTGCCCATGATAGTAACAACATTCGCTTGTTACTCTGACTGCCCATGATAATCACAACATTCGCTAGTTATCCTGACTGTCCATGATAGTCACAACATTCGCTAGTTAACTCTGACTGCCCAAGATAGTCACAACATTCGCTAGTTACTCTGACTGCCTACGGTAGTCACAACATTCGCTAGTTATCCTGACTGTCCATGATAGTCACAACATCGCTAGTTACTCTGACTGCCCATGATAGTCACAACATTCGCTAGTTATCCTGACTGTCCATGATAGTCACAACATTCACTAGTTATCCTGACTGCCCAAGATAGTCACAACATTCGCTAGTTACTCTGACTGCCCAAGATAGTCACAACATTCGCTAGTTACTCTGACTGCCCATGGTAGTCACAAATTCGCCTAGTTACTCTGATTACCCAAGATAGTCACAACATTCACTAGTTACTCTGATAACCCAAGATAGTCACAACATTCGCTAGTTACTCTCATTACCCAAGATAGTCACAACATTCGCTAGTTACTCTGACTGCTCAAGATAGTCACAACATTCGCTAGTTACTCTGACTGTCCAAGATAGTCACAACATTCGCTAGTTACTCTGACTACCCAAGATAGTCATACCATTCACTAGTTACTCTGACTACCCAAGATAGTCACACCATTCACTAGTTACTCTGACTGCCCATGAAAGTCACAACATTTACTAGTTACTCTGACTGCCCATTAAAGTCACAATATTCGCTAGTTACTCTGACTCCCCATGATAGTCACAACTTTCGCTAGTTACTCTGATACCCAAGATAGTCATACCATTCACTAGTTACTCGACTGCCCAAGATAGTCACACCATTTACTAGTTACTCTGACTGCCCAAGATAGTCACAACATTCGCTAGTTACTCTGACTACCAAGATAGTCACAACATTCGCTAGTTACTCTGACTGCCCAAGATAGTCACAACATTCGCTAGTATCCTGACTGTGCATGATAGACACAACATTCGCTAGTTATCCTGACTGCCCATGATAGTTCAAAACATTCGCTAGTTATCCTGACTGCTCATGATAGTCACAACATTCGCTAGTTATCCTGACTGTCCATGATAGTCACACCATTCGCTAGTTACTCTGACTGCCCATGATAGTCACAACATTTACTAGTTACTCTGACTGCCCATGATAGTCACAACATTCGCTAGTTATCCTGACTGTCCATGATAGTCACACCATTCGCTAGTTACTCTGACTGCCATGAAAGTCACAAAATTGCTAGTTATACTGACTGCCCATGGTAGTCACAACATTCGCTAGTTATCCTGACTGCCCAAGATAGTCACAACATTCGCTATTTACTCTGACTGTCCAAGATAGTCACAACATTCGCTAATTATCCTGACTGCCCAAGATAGTCACAACATTCGCTAGTTACTCTGACTGCCCAGATAGTCACAACATTCGTTAGTTAATCTGACTGCCCATGGTAGTCACAACATTCGCTATTTACTCTGACTGCCATGATAGTCACAACATTCGCTAGTTACTCTGATTGCCCATGATAGTAACAACATTCGCTTGTTTCTCTGACCGCCCATGATAGTCACAACATTCGCTAGTTATCCTGACTGTCCATGATAGTCACAACATTCGCTAGTTATCCTGACTGCCCAAGATAGTCACAACATTCGCTAGTTACTCTGACTGCCCAAGATAGTCACAACATTCGCTAGTTACTCTGACTCCCCATGGTAGTCACAACATTCGCTAGTTACTCTGACTGCCCATGATAGTCACAACATTTGCTAGTTATCCTGACTGTCCATGATAATCACAACATTCGCTAGTTATCCTGACTGCCCAAGATAGTCACAACATTCGCTAGTTACTCTGACTGCCCAAGATAGTCACAACATTCGCTAGTTACTCTGACTGCCTACGGTAGTCACAACATTCGCTAGTTATCCTGACGGTCCATTATAGTCACAACATTCGCTAGTTACTCTGACTGCCCATGATAGTCACAACATTCGCTAGTTATCCTGACTGTCCATGATAGTCACAACATTCGCTAGTTAGGGACGCAGAGGTGTTTCCAAGGCACCAGGGCCGGGATATATACTGGCCAAGACCTGCTGACACGTCCACGTCGTGCGTCCTGGGCAACAGGTCTCTTCGGGGACCTGGCTAACATCAGTAGGATCGATGATTCTTCCGAAGTCGGAGAGTATCTGCCTGCATGGCGAGGAACCACCAGTCTGCACACCAATAAGCCAGACATGGGACAACGGATACTCACGCAAACCTCAGGTCCTGTGTGACATCACAATGATGTTGGACAACAGGATGCCTTCATCCGACATACAGGACTTTTGCGTTGGAGCTCAAGCCAACGAACACAAGCAAGCAAGCAAGCATTCGCTAGTTACTCTGACTGACCATGATAGTCACAACATTCGCTAGTTATCCTGACTGTCCATGATAGTCACAACATTCGCTAGTTATCCTGACTGCCCAAGATAGTCACAACATTCGCTAGTTACTCTGACTGCCCAAGATAGTCACAACATTCGCTAGTTACTCTGACTCCCCATGGTAGTCACAACATTCGCTAGTTACTCTGACTGCCCATGATAGTCACAACATTCGCTAGTTACTCTGACTGCCCATGATAGTAACAACATTCGCTTGTTACTCTGACTGCCCATGATAATCACAACATTCGCTAGTTATCCTGACTGTCCATGATAGTCACAACATTCGCTAGTTAACTCTGACTGCCCAAGATAGTCACAACATTCGCTAGTTACTCTGACTGCCTACGGTAGTCACAACATTCGCTAGTTATCCTGACTGTCCATGATAGTCACAACATTCGCTAGTTACTCTGACTGCCCATGATAGTCACAACATTCGCTAGTTATCCTGACTGTCCATGATAGTCACAACATTCACTAGTTATCCTGACTGCCCAAGATAGTCACAACATTCGCTAGTTACTCTGACTGCCCAAGATAGTCACAACATTCGCTAGTTACTCTGACTGCCCATGGTAGTCACAACATTCGCTAGTTACTCTGACTGCCCATATAGTCACAACATTCGCTAGTTACTCTGACTGCCCATGATAGTAACAACATTCGCTTGTTACTCTGACTGCCCTTGATAGTCGCAACATTCGCTAGTTATCCTGACTGTCCATGATAGTCACAACATTCTTAGTTACTCTGACTGCCCAAGATAGTCACAACATTCGCTAGTTACTCTGACTGCCTACGGTAGTCACAACATTCGCTAGTTACTCTGACTGCCCATGATAGTCACAACATTCTCTAGTTATCCTGACTGTCCAAGATAGTCACAACATTCGCTAGTTACTCTGACTGTCCAAGATAGTCACAACATTCGCTAGTTACTCTGATTACCCAATATAGTCACAACATTCGCTAGTTACTCTGATTACCCAAGATAGTCACAACATTCACTAGTTACTCTGATTACCCAAGATAGTCACAACATTCGCTAGTTACTCTCATTACCCAAGATAGTCACAACATTCGCTAGTTACTCTGACTGCCCAAGATAGTCACAACATTCGCTTGTTACTCTGACTGTCCAAGATAGTCACAACATCCGCTAGTTACTCTGACTGCCCAAGATAGTCACAACATTCGCTAGTTGCTCTGACTGTCCAAGATAGTCACAACATTCGCTAGTTACTCTGATTACCCAAGATAGTCACAACATTCGCTAGTTACTCTGATTACCCAAGATAGTCACAACATTCGCTTGTTACTCTGACTGCCCAAGATAGTCACAACATTCGCTTGTTACTCTGACTGTCCAAGATAGTCACAACATTCGCTAGTTACTCTGACTGCCCAAGATAGTCACAACATTCGCTAGTTGCTCTGACTGTCCAAGATAGTCACAACATTCGCTAGTTACTCTGATTACCCAAGATAGTCACAACATTCGCTAGTTACTCTGATTACCCAAGATAGTCACAACATTCGCTAGTTACTCTGACTGCCCATGCTAGTCACAACATTCGCTTGTTACTCTGACTGTCCAAGGTAGTCACAACATTCGCTAGTTACTCTGACTGCCCATGGTAGTCACAACATTCGCTAGTTACTCTGACTGTCCAAGGTAGTCACAACATTTGCTAGTTACTCTGACTACCCAAGATAGTCACAACATTCGCTTGTTACTATGACTGCCCATGGTAGTCACGACATTCGCTTGTTACTCTGACTGTCCAAGATAGTCACAACATTCGCTAGTTACTCTGACTGCCCTTGGTAGTCACAACATTCGCTAGTTACTCTGACTGCCTACGGTAGTCACAACATTCGCTAGTTACTCTGACTGCCCATGATAGTCACAACATTCTCTAGTTACTCTGACTGCCCAAGATAGTCACAACATTCGCTAGTTGCTCTGACTGTCCAAGATAGTCACAACATTCGCTAGTTACTCTGATTACCCAAGATAGTCACAACATTCGCTAGTTACTCTGATTACCCAAGATAGTCACAACATTCGCTAGTTACTCTGACTGCCCATGGTAGTCACAACATTCGCTTGTTACTCTGACTGTCCAAGGTAGTCACAACATTCGCTAGTTACTCTGACTGCCCATGGTAGTCACAACATTCGCTAGTTACTCTGACTGTCCAAGGTAGTCACAACATTCGCTAGTTACTCTGACTACCCAAGATAGTCACAACATTCGCTTGTTACTCTGACTGCCCATGGTAGTCACAACATTCGCTAGTTACTCTGACTACCCAAGATAGTCACAACATTCGCTTGTTACTCTGACTGCCCATGGTAGTCACAACATTCGCTTGTTACTCTGACTGTCCAAGATAGTCACAACATTCGCTAGTTACTCTGACTGCCCATGGTAGTCACAACATTCGCTAGTTACTCTGACTGCCTACGGTAGTCACAACATTCGCTAGTTACTCTGACTGCCCATGATAGTAACAACATTCTCTAGTTATCCTGACTGTCCATGATAGTCACAACATTCGCTAGTTACTCTGATTACCCAAGATAGTCACAACATTCACTAGTTACTCTGACTGCTCAAGATAGCCACAACATTCGCTAGTTACTCTGACTGTCCAAGATAGTCACAACATTCGCTAGTTACTCTGATTACCCAAGATAGTCACAACATTCGCTAATTACTCTAGTGAGCGTGAGAGTGAATGAGTGAGCGTGAGAGTGAATGAGTGAGCGGGAGAGTGAATGAGTGAGCGGGAGAGTGAATGAGTGAGCGGGAGAGTGAATGAGTGAGCGTGAGAGTGAATGAGTGAGCGGGAGAGTGAATGATTGAGCGGGAGAGTGAATGAGTGAGCGTGAGAGTGAATGAGTGAGCGTGAGAGTGAGTGAGTGAGCGTGAGAGTGAAAGAGTGAGAGTGAATGAGTGAGCGTGAGAGTGAATGAGTGAGAGTGAATGAGTGAGCGTGAGAAGGAATGAGTGAGCATGAGAAGGAATTAGTGAGCGTGAGAGTGAATTAGTGAGCATGAGGGTGAATCAGTGAGCGGGAGAGTGAATGATTGAGCGTTAGAGTGAATGAGTGAGCGTGAGAGTGAATGAGTGAGCGGCAAAGTGAATGAGTGAGCGGGACAGTGAATGAGTGAGCGTGAGAGTGAATGAGTGAGCGTGAGAGTGAATGAGTGAGTGTGAGAGTGAATGAGTGAGCGGGAGAGTGAATGAGTGAGCGTGAGAGTGAATGATGTGAGCGGGAGAGTGCATGTGTGAGAGTGAATGAGTGAGCGGGAGAGTGGATGAGTGAGCGCGAGAGTGAATGAGTGAGCGTGAGAGTGAATGAATGAGCGTGAGAGTGAATGAGTGAGCGGGAGAGTGAATGAGTGAGCGTGAGAGTGAATGAGTGACCGTGAGAGTGAATGAGTGAGCGCGAGAGTGAATGAGTGAGCGTGAGAGTGAATGAGTGAGCAAGAGAGAGAGAGAGAGAGAGAGAGAGAGAGAGAGAGAGTGTGTGTGTGTGTGAGTGTGTGTTTGTGGAGCATCACTATTTTTACGTCACATACTTTTTCACAATGTTTATTTTTCTTCCTATGTAAATGTATAATGCTCTTGATGAATGAAAGACGAGTGATTGGAAGGCCCGAATGTAAGACGGGCCTGCGCGCCCAATTTGTGACCCTAATAAAGTTGATTTGATTTGATTTGATTTGATTACCCAAGATAGTCACAACATTCGCTAGTTACTCTGACTGTCCAAGATAGTCACAACATTCGCTAGTTACTCTGATTACCCAAGATAGTCACAACATTCGCTAGATACTCTGACTGCCCAAGATAGTCACAACATTTGCTAGTTACTCTGACTGCCCATGGTAGTCACAACATTCGCTTGTTACTCTAACTGTCCAAGGTAGTCACAACATTCGCTAGTTACTCTGACTGTCCAAGATAGTCACAACATTCGCTAGTTACTCTGATTACCCAAGATAGTCACAACATTCGCTAGTTACTCTGATTACCCAAGATAGTCACACCATTCGCTAGTTACTCTGACTGTCCAAGATAGTCACACCATTCGCTAGTTACACTGACTACCCAAGATAGTCACAACATTCGCTAGTTACTCTGACTGCCCATGATAGTAACAACATTCGCTTGTTACTCTGACTGCCCAAGATAGTCACAACATTCGCTAGTTACTCTGACTGCCCATGATAGTCACAACATTCGCTAGTTACTCTGACTGCCCATGATAATCACAACATTCGCTAGTTCGGGGACTGCCACAAAGTCACACCATTTGCTATTACTCTGATACCCAAGATAGTCACAACTTTGCTAGTTACTCTGACTGTCCAAGGTAGTCACAACATTCGCTAGTTACTTGACTGTCCAAGGTAGTCACAACATTCGATATTTACTCTGATTCCCCAAGATAGTCACAACATTCGCTAGTTACTCTGACTGTCCAAGATAGTCACACCATTCGCTAGTTACTCTGACTGCCCAAGATAGTCACAACATTCGCTAGTTACTCTGACTGTCCATGATAGTCACAACATTCGCTAGTTACTCTGACTGCCCAAGATAGTCTCACCATTCGCTAGTTACCCTGACTGTCCATGATAGTCACAACATTCGCTAGTTATCCTGACTGCCCAAGATAGTCACACCATTCGCTAGTTACTCTGACTGCCCAAGATAGTCACACCATTCGCTAGTTACTCTGACTGCCCAAGATAGTCACACCATTCGCTAGTTACTCTGACTGCCCAAGATAGTCACAACATTCGCTAGTTACTCTGACTGCCCATGATAGTCACAACATTCGTAGTTATCCTGACTGTCCAAGATAGTCACAACATTCGTAGTTATCCTAACTGCCCAAGATAGTCACAACATTCGCTAGTTACTCTGACTGCCCAAGATAGTCACAACATTCGCTAGTTACTCTGACTGCCCAAGATAGTCACAACATTCGCTATTTATCCTGACTGTCCAAGATAGTCACAACATTCGATAGTTATCCTGACTGCCCAAGATAGTCACAACATTCGCTAGTTACTCTGACTGTCCAAGATAGTCACAACATTCGCTAGTTACTCTGACTGTCCAAGGTAGTCACAACATTCGCTAGTTACTCTGACTGCCCATGATAGTCATAACATTCGCTTGTTACTCTGACTGCACATGATAGTCACAACATTCGCTTGTTGCTCTGACTGTGCAAGGTAGTCACAACATTCGCTAGTTACTCTGACTGCCCATGGTAGTCACAACATTCGCTAGTTACTCTGACTACCCAAGGTAGTCACAACATTCGCTAGTTACTCTGACTGCCCATGGTAGTCACAACATTCGCTAGTTACTCTGACTACCCAAGATAGTCACAACATTCGCTTGTTACTCTGACTGTCCAAGGTAGTCACAACATTCGCTAGTTACTCTGACTTCCCATGATAGTCATAACATTAGTTTGTTACTCTGACTGCACATGATAGTCACAACATTTGCCTCAGAAACATTATATCCTTTGTCTTCAACGATAATATCAACTGATGAACGAACGAACGAACAAACTTTATTTTCAAAGGGTTAAGAATTGGGCACGCAGGCCCGTCTAACATTCTGCCCTTCTATCACTCTCTTTCATACATTATTTCATTCACACATCATTCAAGGCTAACAGAGAACAGCAACAATATAAAAGATATGCATTATAAAGGCATGGGCAAAATGCGAACATCAAAACTACACGACACAGTAATATTAGATAATGGTCTGACACTTGTTATTAGCCATGTGGAATATACTGGCCTATCAAAAGGGGACTGGCTGTTATACTAGGGTTTTGTTATTATTATTATTATCTCTATTATTAAGGGGGAAGGTAATCCGTATTGAGATAGTGTTCGAATAATTTGCGATTATATGAATAAGGATTGGTGATGTCTTTGATTTCTTGTGGAAGATTGTTCCACAGCTGAGCTGCAGAGTACGTTAAGCTTGTTTTGTATAAGTCAATCCTAGGCTTCGGAATGTGTAATATGTTTAAACGTTTACTGTGTCTAGCATTATATTTAAACAATGACCAAAGGTAATTTGGGGCATTTCGATGCAGGATTTTGTGAATTAGTTTAGCTTTATTGAAAAGCAGGCGTTTGCGGAGTGGTAGTAACTGAAGGCGTTTATACAGGCTAGGATTGTCAGATAAATGTTTGCTATAAATTAGACTCATGGCCCGTTTCTGGAGTGAGTAAAGTCGCTTGGTGTTTGAATTAGAACAACCGTCCCAGATTGTAGAGAAGTAGTCAAAGTGTGTCTGTATATGAGAAGTATAGAATAGTTTCCTTGTATCCTCATCAAGGAAGTTTTTAATCTTGGCGAGTTGGTAGACTTCTTTTCGCTGTTTGTTTAATGAGCGCTTGAACGTGGGAATTAAAGGTTAGGTTTCTATCAATGATTAGGCCTAATGTTTTGTGCTCAATTACACTTTCTACTGGCATGTTATCGATGTGAAGTTGAAGTGATGTGTGTGAGCGAGCAGCAGACTGACAGAATGTATAATCGAGGCGAGAGAAAGACAGTGTTAGAGTCTTCATTCAACCTTCATTTCGGAGACGGTACCTGGTTGATTTGAACGTATTGACTTTTTTAAGCATTTTCTCTTCTATTGTAATATCACATTTTGTGTGTGTGTGAATGTAACGTTTGTTTCTATTTTCTTGATATTCAAGGAAAGCATCCCCTACCCCTTTTTCGCATTCTCTATAACTAACAATGTTCAACAGTGTTGTCGTTCAATTGCGTAAGTATTCATTCTTATATTGTTTCCCCATAACACATAACATAACATAATATATAACTCTGCAGTATGCACCTGACGAGCTGCAGATAAATATGCATGGCTAAAAATGGTTCAATATTTTATTTATGGCGTGTTTGTTTAAATTCACCAAAAGAATACATTGTTTTGTCATTCATATTGGGGTAAATTATTGTCAATCTTTTATTTCGGTTTGCTTTAGTTATGGATTTTAAAAATTCCTTATATTACCACTCATAAAGTCTGTATAAAAAGAAGCTGGCAGGTGCTTTGTTCGCCCCAGCGATGTATGACCAACGCCAGACACAGAGATAGCAAGAAACGGGTGGGAAACCATAGCATGTGAGATGAGATGTATAAGAAACGCATCTTGAAAAACGAGAAGAGGTAGAGAGACAACTGAGAAACTAAGAACAAGTATAGGGATAACACTGATAATTGACTTTATGGAACACCAAAGAATTAAATGGTTCGGACATTTAGCTAAAATGGAACAAGTTCAACCAGAGGCTACATGAGAACATCGGGATACAAGTCGAGAGGACGACCCATGAATAGATGGTGTTAAAGATATATTGAATAATCAAATAAGACATTAGCACAAGCAACAAAACAAGCGAAAAACAGAAAATTACACCCTCCTCTCTGCGACGCTTCACGGTAAAAGCAGTCGGACGAAAGATGAAGAAACGTCAGTATAGTTTTGAAAACCATGAAAACAATTAACCCCTAATCGTTACCAGTAAATTAAAGTCTAGAGTGAGTATTCTGCTGCAGAACGTCACGTCGAGTAAGAGTTAACGATATCATCTTCTGGGATCCCCAGAGTGTGCTTTCAAGGGTCAGTGTGTGAAGGTCAGCCAGGTTGTAGCTAAAGGATGTTTGTCCTACCGGTGTACGCAGGTGATCCTCGGAGAAGAGAAATTCAGACTCGGAATGGAACTCGAAAGTGCAGGTAAAACAACGGTTCATTTTTTTTTATCTCGCCTGCTTCCTGGCCTAGAGGTTAGCGACTTTTCTCCGTAATCTAGTATACTCTCTTAAGTAACGTGACGACGGTGAGAATCAGCAGTGGTTCGAATCGCGTCGGAAACTTACGGGGTATGTGAGCCGGCCACTCAGAAAGCAATGGCAAACTACTGAGCGTAATCTTGCCAAGAAATCAACAGTCAGCTGAAAGATGCTGATGTTGACAGCGATGTCTTGTAAAGGATATGCAAACATTTTTTTTTTTTCTGATCTCAGTGGCCATTTTTTTTTTTAAATTTAGCTAAGAACGTCTGTAAATCTCCCGAAGATTCATTCGAGTAATCTCTTATCGGTAACAAGAATCGCAAAGAGACAGTGCTGAGGATGGCTGGCACTAAGAATGCCGCTAAGCGACATGTAGTCTATGAAACAGGGGAAAAGAAAGCGGAGGTGAAGCAGATAAGAGGAACACAACAGAAACAACAGAACACAAAATCGACACCAGCCGAATCAGTCCCCGACAGCAACAAACCTACAACTGAGACTAGGCCAGCAGAAGCCAGCAGGATGAAGTTATAGTAGAAGCCAATCACAGTTACAAGTTGAAGAATAAGCAACAGCAGAACAATCTGATGTATCTGTTTCATACCATCACAAGAAAAGAATGATCAAATCAATCAAATTACCATCGTATGGACAGACCAGAACAAATCAATATTTAGAACAGGACACATTCGACTACGCGACCATATAAATGCTAAAATTCAAGATTGGTGAATCAACCATATGCACATGTGGATTGGCGCCGCAAACAGCATATCACATATTCCCAAATCTGCCCAAAATACGACATATCTTGGCACGCCTTCTGGCCTAGAGAAACAACAGTGGAAGATAAACTCTATGGACCGCTGGGTGAACTAAAACAGACAGGGAAATTCATATAACAGACAACATTGCCGATATAGACACATTTCAAGCGATCGAAAGAAGAAGAGAAAGACAAGCAGAAACAGCCAAACAGCACCTACAATGGCAACGGCTAACATTGCTAAAACCATGAGAAGCCATATATCTGAATACGAAGTTGAATCTAATCAATGCAGTTGTTTTTATTACACAATGTAAACAGTTAGGCGTGTGTGACCTCTGCGAAAAAGTGAGAGATAAAAAACACAGTCACGGTGTGCATGCTTTACAACGAAGGGTCAGTCCGGCAAGACATAAATCACAGTGTAGAAATAACAATGATAATAATAACGTTAAAATAAGATAAAATAAGTTACACCAAATCACAACATATCTACGTTTCGATCTTAGTGATCTTTATCATGGCTCGAGACACAGACATTAAATAGGGCATGTTTCCTTAGCGACTCAATGAACATGATCAAGAGGATAGAGGTGGGGTGGATCCGAAGAGAATGGTTGCTGTCTCATCAGAGGTCTCGGCTGGCAAAGATTAGTTTCATCTTCGTGCCAGGGCATGCGGGAGTACAAGGAAATGAGCAGGCTGAAAAGCTCGCAGGTGCCTACTGTGGAGGGCGGACGCGCCATGGACCAGGCTGACATTCTGAATGCTCTACGAGAAGTAAGACTTTTGCATGAACCAAGTGATGACTGTGAATCTACAACCATGGCCAGACTGCGAGAACAGCAAATTAAAAGAGGGGTGACCAAACAAGAACACTACGCAGGAAGTCAAAGAAGATTGATAAACCAACACAGAACTGGTGTCGTTAGCCGCTACACGCTGCGGGATTTGCTGAGGAGGGAATCCGAGCACTTATGGACTGAATGGTTCGATGTGCAATGAGGATGATCTGTCGACTAACTAACTAACTAACTAACTAACTAACTAACTAACTAACTAACTAACTAACTAACTAACTAACTAAACTAAACTAAACTAAACTAAACTAAACGACTGACTGACTGACTGACTGACTGACTGACTGACTAACTAACTATCAGGAAGAATACAAACAGGTCTAACGAAATACATGAAATTAGAAAATTTAATTAGCATCCGTTACTTATCTAATGTAATTATGTATACATTTAGGTTGCCCACACCCGGACAACAGTGGCTGTCTATCGCTTGGCCAGACGATCAAATGCGGATCCCTCATGTGTGAACTTCGGGACAACCTTATTGGCTTCTATCCCGTTAAAAGTGGTGAGTTGTCTATTCAGGGCGAGCAAAGTGTGTCTGTGTGAGTGAATATACATGTTTGTTTTGAAAGAGGGGGGGGGGGGAAGGAGGGGGGGGGGTGTCTGGTCTAAGGCCTCGCTGTGAACTCAAGCTTTTGACGTATGGATTAGCTTTCCCTGTTACCAGTGTCCTTCGCCATCAGGTGAATCCACTCCGACTTCACACTTATTTGTAATTTAGGTCCCCAAGTCACGGACGAGAGGTCAAAATTTTAGTCCAACTGGCCGATGTGAGAGTTGAACCCGCTACCTCGGCATCAGCACACCGGAATTTTAAAAGCGTACGTTCTTATCCATTCGGCCATGCTGCCGTCCAGTACATGTGAGAGTTGATGTTGAAGAATTCATACTTTGGTTTGCTAGAAACAAGTTCTCTAATGTTACTGCAACAAAGGGGAAACTTTTTCTTGTCGAACAATGGCCACATATACGATTTCAAAGCGATGTAGTCCCTTAGTGTATATAAACACTGAAGCCATAAACAATATGTTGTACGATTTATTGCCTGCCAGATTTCGCTGCATCTCCTCAGTTGCAAACTGCAGTTACATATGATATGCAATGAGTACATGAATAATACTTTGGTTAAAACACTTAAAACACATAGTTACACACAGAGAGATAGATAGATAGAGAGAGAGAGAGAGAGAGAGAGAGAGAGAGAGAGAGAGAGAGTGGGAGAGAGAGAAACTCACAAAGAGAGAGATAGAGAGATTCCCTTAGTGAATTTAAACACAGAAGCGGTACACTCACAGAGAGAGAGAGAGAGAGAGAGAGAGAGAGAGAGAGAGAGAGAGAGAGAGAGAGAGAGAGAGAGGGGGGGGGGGGATTGAGAGAGACACACACAGAAACAGAGAGAGAGACACATACAGAGACTGAGAGAGACACCAAAACACACATAGTGATAGAGAGAGACACAGAGGGAGAGAGGTAAAGAAATAGACACACAAACATTAGAAACACACACACACACACACGCAGAGAGAGAGAGAGAGAGAGAGAGAGAGAGAGAGAGAGAGAGAGAGAGAGAGATATTCCCTTCGTGACTTTAAACTCACAAGCCATATGGTAACTATAAGATAGAATACGCGCCATTGCGTTCGTAGTTGTATTAGTGGCATTTGCCTCTGTGTTTATTGGCGATCAAAGCTTGGTAGCAGCAACATTCATGTTATCTCTGTGATTTGTCTTTGTTGACTTGTTAATATATTTTGTGTTTACACCTGGATCATCTATTCTCCAGTTTGTGAGGATCGTGACACAAGACGCTGCTATGATATTGGTGCGACGTGGCAGAACAAAGATTGCGTAACTCTGCGATGTGAAGCAGATCTGTTTGGATCCAACAAGTATGCCACACGGGCTGTGCCACTCAGCAGAGGTTAGTGAACGTTTGATACGACAGTTATATCAACACTGACACCTTGCCGTCTTGACAGACGATAGTTTATTACTGAGATTTTTAAAAAAGGCATAATAATTACAACCTATAGCTGGAAGGCCAGGGATGGAGTTATGTTATGCCTCTCCATAGCACAAACCCTGGGTTGAATTGTACAGACCATGCGTTGCCCATGCAGCACGATCCCTCTCTCAGCCTGCCTAGTTTACTCCAGAGGAAAGATGTCACAAATACATTTCAGTTATAACAAGTAAACAAGCATAAAGCCCCTTTTCCACGGGAACAGCTGTGGTGTAGTGGCTAAGCACTCGCCTGTCGGCCTGGTGGTCATTGGTTCGAATCCCCATCAAGGCGGATGTGTAAAATTGACCTGTGCTACCATATCGAAACAGCCTAAAATGCAGGCTTGTCCTTGGGACACATTTTTCAGTCCCATCCCATCCCATCCCACGGGATTCCCATGATAATACTAATATGGAATACAGTTCAATTAAATTATGAAATTTATGAAAGTTTAGGTATAGTGTCTACTAAATAGGGCTATATGTACAAAAAGACATGTAAAACGATAGAATTTATTAATTGTAATATTCAAGAGTATTTTATTAAAACAAAGTTTAATCTAAATATGACAATTCAGTGTCATTCTGACACTGTCATTCTGTTTCTGAGTCACTCTGCTCATTCAGCACATTATCAATTTCCTGCTGATCGACTGTTTATAATTAATTCAGTTAATCTAGGTAATCCCTGAACCATTTCTACAATTTTCATCTTACATGCAAATCTGATATACACAGAGTTTATAACGAGAGCTGGTAACATTCGTTTTCGTAACTTACTCAACAAAAATCCAGCTGCACTAAATAAAGCGCTCTACTGCTGCTGAGGACACTGGTATAGCCAAAGCAATTTTCTCACTCGCTTTTAGCAGTGGAAACCTATGTTCATTTTTCCAATAATTTAATGGTTGTGAAGTTGGTTGCCGTAATTTTTTAAACATGGTGACTTCATCCTCAAGGCATTTGTTTCTGGGGTCATCAAACTTAAGTGCTTTGTTTAGTGGTGGTTCAAAACATAAGTCAAAATCACATCTCGGCTTTTGTTCTACAATTCCTGCTGCTTCACATACAGCAGATGATTCAGAAGAAAGATGTAAATCTTTGATGAATGAAATAACAGTTGGAACAACAGACTTAGAAAAAGCGATTCAATAATTGGCCCATTTGTTAGTGTCCACATTCCCTTTCTTCTTAGTAACAACTGATTTGACCATGTCTTCTATTTTGGCTTTAATGTCAACCCCAGTATGGAATGCTGCAGTAACTGCCAAAGAACTGCCGCAATATGACCAAAGATTTTCTCCAATAATTTTCTGAAAGTTCTGACAATATTTCTTCACCATGCTGCTAGAAGTTTCTTCGTCAATATCAACAATAACTTTGTACAACTGAGAGTCTAGGTGGAAGTATAACAGCAAAATTAAATGAGATGTAGCACCGTCAATTTCTAGTTTGTCAAAAAGAAAAGTTTTGAATTTCTCATGCATGTACAGCATTCCTTTAATCTGAGCAATATACGGAATGTGGTTTAAGAATTCTTCATCATCTTCATTAAAGTAATGCGAGTAATTTTTTAAATAGGCATTGAAACGTTGGTAACATGATCGCCATTCATGTGTTATAGATTTTGTTGTTATGGACAATGGCAGTTGTGATGCCTTTGCCTGACGTGTATTGTAATATGTTGCAATAAATGAAAGTTGATCCATGAACTGATCCAGTTCAGAAATCACGCCTCTGCTGAAGCTATCAGAAATGCATGTTGATAACCTGTGCTCAGTACAATCAGATCGGTGATTTCTGTATCGGTATCAAACCAAGGGGAAGACCGAGAGGAAAATATCTGGATGGCTTGGCCACATGGCATGGACGAGACAAGAACACTGAGCTGATCCACGACTCTGGTGATCGAGTGAAATGGCGAGTCATGACCGCCCACGCTTTCCGGCATGACACATGATTGATTGATTGATTATCAGTACACACAAACAATTGACGAGAATGTCATAGATTCGGCAAGAAATTCACGTGCAAAAAAACTGTGCGTAAATTGTGCAGTATGGGATTGATTACTATCAATGTTTATTAGAGACAGAGGAAAAGTAATCCATTCCCAATTTTGATCTAGTCCACATGCAATAATTTCCCAATATGGCAAAAGATATGTTTGTCTTGCAGACCAAAACACAACTATTCCCGAAATTGCACGTTCTGGATCTTGTGTCATATTTTGAAACAATTTTTGAAACTTCAGTTTGGCCAATTCAAACCAAGGGGAAGACCGAGAGGAAAATATCTGGATGGCTTGGCCACATGGCATGGACGAGACAAGAACACTGAGCTGATCCACGACTCTGGTGATCGAGTGAAATGGCGAGTCATGACCGCCCACGCTTTCCGGCATGACACATGATTGATTGATTGATTATCAGTACACACAAACAATTGACGAGAATGTCATAGATTCGGCAAGAAATTCACGTGCAAAAAAACTGTGCGTAAATTGTGCAGTATGGGATTGATTACTATCAATGTTTATTAGAGACAGAGGAAAAGTAATCCATTCCCAATTTTGATCTAGTCCACATGCAATAATTCCCCATATGGCAAAAGATATGTTTGTCTTGCAGACCAAAACACAACTATTCCCGAAATTGCACGTTCTGGATCTTGTGTCATATTTTGAAACAATTTTTGAAACTTCAGTTTGGCCAATTTTCCTTGCGCCAAAATAGAACGAGTCACTGTGTGCCGTGATATAGTGTAATTATATACCTTGTTTGCAGCGTGAGTAGATCTTGCAGCAAAGTTAGCAACATCACATATAATGTCACATCCAGCCGAAATGGATACTGTTGGATGTGATATAATTAGTTCAACAACTATTTTTTACCACGCATTTGACAATGTTAGTGGTGGTTTTGTTACTTCCCGCTGCTTGGCTTCAAAAAAATCTTTTGATGTTAGTAGAACCACGGGAACCACATCTCATGCTATGCTGTATTGCAACTCCATAACCACTTGGATTAAACCATTTTTCATTAATCAACTTATACCAACTGTATAGCGTTTTGCACGTTGCACAGCAAACAAATGGTGCTGAAATACTTTCAGATATTTTAATTGCTTTAACATCAGCTGTTGAAGACTTTACAAGTTCTTTTGGAACATCAATCAAGTGACACTCTTCCCCACTCAACATCTTAGCAACAACAGTTTTAGTAACATCCTGGAACTCATATTTTTGGTTGGCCATTTTGGGGGTACCGTAGGCTTACACAGCCGGCACTCAGTAACACCGTGATTTCAAGTGACTGCCTTCACAAATTATTTGAAATTAGGTCTACTATATATTTATATAGACTATAAATATAGTACCTAATATTCAACCAAATAAAATTACTGCATTTCAGCAGCAAAACAACTTCGATTACAGCAGATTAAAACTAGCTTCATATTTACAAATCGCCAAAGACGACAATAAACAACTACAGCAACAATGGCTGACAAGCAGCGCCCATGCCCTATGCGCGCATTTATTTATTTATTTATATGGTGTTATATTTTGCTAGAATTGTTCTGCGCAGACTTCAAGTCCTAGGAGATCAAGTCTACCCCGAATCACAGTGTAGCTTTCGGCAGAACCGGTCTACCACTGATATGATATTCTCATTGAGACAAATGCAAGAAAAATGCCGTGAACAGAATCAACCACTGTTTATTGCCTTCATCGACCTCAAAAAGGCATTTGATTTGGTCAGTCGTGAGGGTCTGTTCAAGGCACTAAAGAAGACTGGCTGCCCACCAACTCTTCTGTCCATTCGTTCCACACAGGCATGAAGGGTATAATCAAGTCTGATGGTGCAACTTCTGAAGAGTTTGAAATCAAGAGTGGAGTTAAGCAAGGTTGTGTACTAGCTCCCACCCTCTTTGGAATATACTTTTCACTTCTACTGAAATATGCCTTTCGTAAACAGGATGGTGGTATATACATTCACTCACGCTCAGATGGCGGCCTATACAATGTTCAGAGATTGAAGGCCAAGACCAAAATTAGGAGGGTACTGATCAGAGAGTTGCTTTTTGCAGATGATGCTGCAGTTACGACCCACTCTGAGGAAGAATTACAATGTCTACTATTTGCATTCTCCAATGATTGTTCTGAATTTGGTTTAACAATTAGAAAAAATAAGACACAGATTATGTCACAAGGTGCACATGGGATACCATCAATCTTTATTGACGACACCGAACTAGAGATGGTAGACCATTTTACATATCTAGGATCAGTGGTAAATAGCAAATTATCCCTAGATCAGGAAATCAACATCCGGATTGGTAAGGCAGCAGCAAAAATGAACAGGTTAAGAAAAAGAGTCTGGGAGAACAGGAAGCTTACTGCCAAAACAAAAGTCCTTGTCTCTAAAGTACTCTTCTTTATGGCAGTGAAACCTGGACAACTTACTCACACCAAGAGAAACGTTTAAACAGCTTTCATATGCGGTGTCTGCGAAGAATTCTTGGTATTAAGTGGCAAGACAAAATCACAAATACTGAAGTATTGGAAAGAATCAGGTTGTGTGACGGTTTATTCCATGCTCAGTCTTCGTAGACTTAGATGGATGGGACATCTTAGGAGGATGGATGATGGTAGAATACCAAAGGACATCTTTTTTGATGAATTACAGGTGGGAAAGAGATTTCAGGGTCGGCCTCTACTACGATACAAAGATGTGTGTAAGCGGGACATGATTGATACAGGTATTGATAGTGCACATTGGGAGCAGGTCGCCGCTGAACGTGGTGCATGGAGGGCAAACATCAGAAATGGAATAAAGACAAAGGAGAAAATTACTACAGATAAGTCACACACCGAGCGTGTGAGAAGTAAGATGGTGCATGATGGTGGAAATGACCACGTGTTCACATGCACCCACTGTGAACGAACATTTACAGCGCGAATTGGCCTTATCAGTCACATTCGCTACCGCCATAGGTAAAAATTATTATGCCTTTTTGAAGCACAAACTATCGTCTGTCAAGACGGCAAGGTGTCAATGAATGGTGTCCCACTACGAGATAAAGAATTGATACAAATATATAAAGAAAAAAGAAGGATGAAAGGCTTTAAAGAGGTTTAAAAAAAATTAAGGGTAGCTCTGACGTAGATCAAGTTGCTATGACATGGCTACTGTCCCATGGGAAATACAAATGTGTGCTGTCTCATCCCATCCGATCCCATGGGACGTTTCCTATGGGATTCCCATGGGAATCCCATTCCCATGGACAAGCCTACTATGGACAACTATGGGATTCCCATGGGAATCCCATTCCCATGGACAAGCCTGCTAAAATGGCTACCATGAAATGTTATGAGAAGTAAAGGCGGCAGGTGTGACACTGACCCCATTACTCCTGCCTGGGTTCTGTAGTGAGATCTGACACCCGTGTGCATTGTTGCGCACGTAAAAAAATCCCTTGATAGTTGGAAATCGAAAAAGAGTAGCCTAACGTCGCTGCCCGGGCAAATTTTCGAGTTAAAAATATACCCAAAGTAGTTCAGGATCCTCACCGGTGCTACGGAGTTCGTGCACTGAGCTGAGATTCTCCAGACTCAGGCTTGAGTTAGGAATAGAACGGAGCACTTATGGGTTACATCCACGTGCCGTGATGTTGATCCGTCGGCTAAACTAGTTCCCCCCCCCCCCCCCATGAGCTGTACGATGGTGATTCTGTCGTCCATGATCTATATTGTGATGAAACATGTCGGGCACTACAAATTACATGCTACGAGATTGCAAGAGAATCTAAACAATTTCTAATATCGATCATTTACTAACAGCAAAAAAAAAAATGCTGGGGTTGACTGCTATGTCTGTAAAGATATGCAACTAACTTTGTAACTAACGGATTGTGACGGTTCAGCTATTTTTAACGTAGACTCCCTTATATTTACTGCTTCCTGTTCTGCCTATCATGTCCCAATGTACCATAGACTTCTGCTTATCATGTCCCAATGTAGCATAGACGTTTGCCTATCATGTCCAAATGTAGCATAGACGTCTGTCTATCATGTCCCAATGTAGCATAGACTTCTGCTTATCATGTCCCAATGTAGCATAGACTTCTGCTTATCATGTCCCAATGTAGCATAGACTTCTGTCTATCATGTCCCAGTGTAGCATAGATTTCTGCTGATCATAACATGTTGACCTCTCGTCCTTGGCTTGGGGACGTAAATTACAAGTCCCTCTGAAGACGGAGTGGGTCCGCCTGATGACGAGGGACACTATTAATAAGGAAAGCTAATCCACACGCAAAATTCAGCCCAGCACTACTAGAAGTAGTTTATACAGACTACGCTTGAGTTCAAAGCGAGCGAGCACCCAAAAAAATATATATATATCCTTATGTAACAACTTCTCATATCCTTATGTAACAACTTCTCAACCAGCTGACAACAAACTCTATGTTGACTTGGTTGTATTTTGCAACTAAAGTATTCTACGAGATGAGGTTGTCGCATGTTAACCCAGTGAATATTCCCCACAGACACGATAGGCTACAGGGCTGCTATGCTCTACTTTCTTCATGACCCGTCGTAATACAGTCCTGCTCTGTGACTAAGTGGTGACGGACGCAGCTCGAAATCCCACACAACACTTTCGAAACACACCTGCGGGTGATTTGGAAGCAGACCGTGTTGCGCTGATTTTCATACAATGGTATGCGTGGCGGTCGTTCAGAGAGTAATGGTAAACTACTGAACGTAACTTGCCAAGAAATCACTAACACCCCCAAATGCTGGGGTTGACTGCGACGGTAGTACAGGATATACAACTAACTTTAATATACGATCGACTATGCTTGTCAGTGCAATACTACTGTATAAATGTTTTTAAATTATTCTATTTGTAGGTTGTCCAGATAATGACGGGAAATGCCACGAGCCAGATGGTGTGAGTTTATTTCCTGTGATAGTTCAAGGTCAACTACGACAGTGCGTGTGCCAACAAGAACAGAACACGGTCCAGTTCTCTTGTATGGCTAGCCACAGTGTTACATAAACATTAATCCCACTGGTGTCATGGGGACTTAGTTAATCAACAAGATAATGAACAAATATCAATCAAATTAGAATATGCTTTTAGTTGTTACTAATTTGGCCACTAAGTTGTCAGGTTTCTTCTTCTTCTTCTTCTGCGTTCATCCGAAGTTTTTTTTTTTTTCCGGATGTGATTGCGTTGTGCCTGTTTACAGCAGAGCTGCGTTCTTGCGCCGTTAGGCCGACACATCCGACTTCTGCGGGAATTTGTTGACCGGGTTAACCTTCCCGGGGAGTTGTCAGGTTTAATTCTCCTCAACCAATCAACCAAGTGCTGTCTCCACAATAGAGGTTGACTGTAATGGATCTCCAACACGGTCTGTCACTCGCCTTGGCTGTATATTCTATTATTCTGTCAAACTGCTGTTTGTCCATCTCTTGATATTATCTTCCCACTTGTATCGTTGTCTACTCTTGCTCGCTTTCCCCCAACCTTGCCCTCCAGTCTGGTTTTTATAAGAGTGTTATGTCTTTTAAAGTGGTGAAATCTCGTATTTCACTGCCTCTTTTTAATTTCTTTCATCAACTATTTTTTTGATTATGTGGTTGTTTCGGGATTTGAAATTTAAATATTGAGCACAACCCACTACTGGCAACGCCGATCGCATTCTGGTATGAACCTAAGGCCTATCCACGTCAATATGGAAGCACTATACTCGAGTTTCGCCCTCATTTGAGCTCGTCAGTAGTGCATATCCCTGACCGGATCCGGAAACAGTCCCGGATCACGCGTGTGAAGCGGGTGTGTAACCACGCGGCACACACTGGACAACACCAAATTATCACAACAGAACATCACAACGCTACCATCGTAGGCTATGCTCAAGATTGTAGCGATAGTGTTGCTCACGATGGGTAGCGTTGTGATGTTCTGTTGTGATAATTTGGTGTGTCCAGTGTGTGCCGCGTGGTTACACACCCGCTTCACACGCGTGATCCGGGACTGTTTCCGGATCCGGTCAGGGATATGCACTACTGACGAGCTCAAATGAGGGCGAAACTCGAGTATAGTGCTTCCATATTGACGTGGATAGGCCTTAGGTTCATACCAGAATGCGATCGGCGTTGCCAGTAGTGGGTTGTGCTCAATATTTTAAACTATTTTTTTATTCCCGGTTTTTTAAGATTCAAGATGGTCGCTGATTATCTTGGTTTCCATAGCAACCGTTAAGTACAAAGTCAATTTGACAGTATTTTATCGATCAGCAGTCTTCAATATCAAACCCTATACCATAACAGAACATAGAAATATGGTATTATGGAATTAAATTTTTTACGGTTAACATCGCCTTAATCCCAATGGTGTCATGGAGGATTAGTTAATCAACAAGATAATGGACAAATATGAATCAAATTAGAATATGGTCTTAGTTGTTACTAAGTTGGCCACTAAGTTGTCAGGTTTAATTCTCCTCAACCAATCAACCAAGTGCTGTCTCAACAATAGAGGTTGCTGTAATGGATCTCCAACACGGTCTGTCACTCGCCTTGGCTGTATATTCTATTATTCTGTCAAACTGCTGTTTGTCCATCTCTTGATATTATCTTCTCACTTGTCGTGTTGTCTGTCTCTTGTTGCTTGCCTTCAACCTTACCATCCAGTCTGGTTTTTATAAGAGTGTTATGTCTTTTACCGTGGCCAAATCTCGGATTTCACTGTCTCTTTTTTTTTTCTTTCATCAACTCATTAAATCATTAAATTCCTGGTTTTTCTAGAAACACTGTATTTGATTGCTTTTGTTCCCATGAAATACGACATGTTCCTCTATATACCCACATCTTCGGGGTCTCTATTCCACTTTTTAATTGCTTGTTCATTGTCCAGGCTTCTGTACCCCACAGTAGTGTTAAATATATGTAACATTTGACAATTCTCATTCTTAACACCTTATTAATCTCTTTAGATGTTAATAATGATTTCTCCTCAAAACATCCCCCGCACCCCCCCCCCCCCCCAAAAAAAATCTTGATTGCCTACGTCTAATTTCTCAAATCAGTTTTCATCTGTTTTTCGAAGGAATGTCTCATTTATTTCGTAAGAGTACGTTTTATGGAAAGTCAAACATCTAAATGTCGAGTCCAATCATCACCATCAAGTGCCTTGCCAACTGACGTAGGTGTTCGTGTATGTCCATAAATTTCGATCTCTGATATTTCCCCATGCCATCATCTCAGTCTCGGTTTGCCGCTGCCTCTTCTATCATTGATCCCTCCAGTCGTCGCGATGTTTTTCCAATGCCTTCCCGCTCATTACATGACCAAGCAAGATTGTTTGTGGCCTTCTTATTGTTGTATAGGGTATATTTTAATGACTGCAATGTTTTAAAATATTGCCGTTCCAAGTTTTGTATTTACCTACTGTGGAGTTTATGCAACACAATGCAGCATAATATGTAAGTACAAAACGTGGAAAGGCAATATTTTCAAAAACTGAACATTCATTAAAAATACACCCTGTAGATAAGGCTCTATTCTCATCAACCTCTTCTCAGAAATCGTTGTTAGTTTGGCAGCATAAGAGATTCACAATATATGACTCAAATACCACATCTCCTTTGCCTTTATCTGATTCAGAGAAAAACAAAAAGCAGGTTTAGACCAAACATGGTACACAATCGACAGAACAAATATTATAATATACATTTCCTTCGCTGAGCACTGAACTTGCGGAAGATATTACGAAACAAAACAAATAACACGATGACCCAAGTATGACGATTTATCGTCCTTCTGTCTAAATGGGGCGGGGTAGGGGGGGGGGGGGGTCCACATTTGGCGATATATTATCCTTCGGCACTGAATCAGTTAAGCTTTTCCAAATTTGTTCATTCACATGCGATGAATCGCTGCCATACAGTAGAACAAGTTCTGTATAACATTTCTTACATTCAATGATGGCGATTTATTGTATACTAGCTGACCCGTCCTGGCTTCGCCCAGGCCCTGGCGGGGATCTATCTGTCTGTCTGTCTGTCTGTCTGTCTGTCTGACCCGGCCCGGCTTCGCCAAGCCCCTGGTGGGGAGCATCTCATTTAATTCATATAAGTAGTCATATAAGCTCCCGTTCCTGTCTGTCTGTCTGTCTGTCTGTCTGTCTGTCTGTCTGTCTGTCTGTCTGTCTGTCTGTCTGTCTGTCTGTCTGTCTGTCTGTCTGTCTGTCTGTCTGTCTGACCCGGCCCGGCTTCGCCAAGCTCCTGGTGGGGAGCATCTCATTTAATTCATATAAGTAGTCATATAAGCTCCCGTTCCCGTTCCCGACTGTCTGTCTGTCTGTCTGTCTGTCTGTCTGTCTGTCTGTCTGTCTGTCTGTCTGTCTGTCTGTCTGTCTGTCTGTCTGTCTGTCTGTCTATGTTCGGCCCATTCCCGTTAGAAATATAGATAGAATAGAAGAATAGATAGATTGATAGTAGAAAATATGATTGGAAGAGATCTATCTAAAGTAAACTTACCAAGATATCACGAACAGCCAATAAATGGTGCGCGGTGGGTTGACTGCAGAGTACTGCAAACGATATGCAACTAACTTTCTCTCACAAAAAATTACTTTTTTTTTTTTTAACGAACGAAAATCTTTATTTTCAAAGGGTTAAGAATTGGGCACGCAGGCCCGTCCTACATTCTGCCCTTCTTCTCTATTTCCTCTCATACATTCTTTCATTCAACATCTCTTATGAAGCAATTCTTTGACAACAAAAGAACAATAAGCATTAAAATGCATGAAAAGTAACTCGTTGAGGAAATTTTTAACATGGGCATCATAAATACCCAACGTGGGTGTAACGCGCCATACATATGAGAATGTTAAAAAAAAATTAATGTGTTGTTGAAGAAAAATAAAAAGATGAGTTAGAAAATTTTCACTATTTAAATAGATGCATTATTTTTATGAAAACTTTGAAAATGCCTTAAAGATTATATCATTATTTATTATAACTCATATGCCTGTAAATAACTGTAGACAAAGAGTTTATAAATCTTTGAAAACAATGCAACAATCTATATATAAAATATATAGCAATGCTATTAAAAGTTATGCCCCTTGAAATAACTTTTCTTAAGTTAAGTCCCCTCGCTATATATAAATGATAATGTAAATTTAAATATTAAATTTTAGTAAGTAAATAGCTGATTGTATACTAACAAACTATGACAGTTGGCTGCACGGGAATGAAAAGAATACATGTAGAAAATTTCATCTCAATCGGATGGACCGTTATCGAACGCATAAAAAACGGACATACATACATCGCCTTTTATATATATATATATATATATATATATATATATATATATATATATATATATATATATATATATATATATATATATATATATATATATATATATATATATATATATATATATAGATTTTCTTAAATTTAGCTTTTGTTTGACTATTGTGCTCTTAATTTCTGTCTGAATAAAATTAGCGGAACTGCGGTAAAGCTGTGGAAATGTAAACAATATAAGATAACACAAAGTAATGTAGCTTTACAGAACACAATTGCGGAAAACATAGGACGTTGTGGTGACTAGCCTTCATCAGCAAACAAATACATACAATACAACATATATGCACTGGGAAGACACTACACTGACTACATTAAGGCATAATAATGGGATTAGAAGAATAGAAAGATGAAAAAATGAGAACAATGAAAAGAAAATTAAATTTAAAAAAATATGGTACTTGTCTCAGAATCCCAGGCTGCGATAGTCTTTCTAATTTCTATCGTGTATCTTCGACCTGATGTTATAATTGCCCCTATCTATTACATTTGTGGTCGCTATAGCCTTAAAATGTGTAATAGTGTCAAGTATACTCTCTCTCTCTCTCTCTCTCTCTCTCTCTCTCTCTCTCTCTCTCTCTCTCTCTCTCTCTCTCTCTCTCTCTCTCTCTCTCTCTGTCTGGCTTATTGTTAACGTCTACATTTTTGTTAATTATTGGGCCAAGGTATTCAAAGTTTCGGACATTTTCAATTTCTACAATTCCCGTTATAATGTTCGGTTATTAGGCACACCACCATCTCACTGTGGAGTACCTGGGAACGAGAGGGCTGATCGGCTAACTAAGGAAGGGGCAAAAGAACTACGATCTGATGTGCCTATTACATACCACCAAAAAAAAAGGATGATTAAATCAATCAGAAAGCCACCGACGCCAGATAAAAACGATTACCACTTTTGTGGACAGACCAGAACAAATAATTATTCTGCGCTTCAGAACAGGACACAATAGACCACGTGTATATACAATTCAAGTTTGGCGAATCAGCCATGTGCACATGTGTATTGGCGCCGCAGGTAGCAGAGCACATATTCCAAGACTGCCCAAAATACAGCATATTTAGGTAAACCTTCTGGCTTAGAAAAACAACAGTGGAAGATAAAATCTATGGACCACTGAGTGAACTAAAAAAAAAAAGACAGTTACATTCATATAAGAGACAACATTACAGCTACAGACATGTTCCAAACGAACGAAAGAAGAAGAAGGTAATCTCTTTAGACCACTGAGTAAACTAAAAAAATACAGTGAAGTTCATACAAGAGACAAAATTGCAGATGTAGACACATTTCAAGCAAATGAAAGGAGAGAGAAAGCACACCAAAGATCACATTCTATTGTACAATACTCACAAATGTCTGTGTTATCTAAATAAAAAGAAGTAAAAGAAAAAAAAAACATATTTATAAAACAATGTATTACCTAAGCAAGTTTTTATTTCTTGTATTAGTGAGCAAAGAATGTTTACACGATATAAGATACAAATGGTGACTTAGCTGATGTCCTAATTGAGAATCTCTTATGTAGAAATCAAGAGTAATGCTTGCTTGCTTGCTTGTGTTCGTTGGCTTGAGCTCCAACGAGAAGTCCTGTATGTCGGATGAAGACACCCTGTTGTCCAACATCAGTGTGATGTCATACAGGACCTGAGGTTTGCGTGAGTATCCGTTGTCCCATGTCTGGCTTATTGGTGTGCAGGCTTGTGGTTCCTCGCCGTACAGGCAGACACTCTCCGACTTCGGAGGAATCGGCGATCCTACTGACTTTAGCCAGGACCCCGAAGGGATCTGTTCGCCCAGGACGCTCTTGGCCAGTATATAACCCGGCCCTGGTGCCTTGGAAACACCTCTGCGACCCATTAATTCGGACGCATCTTCTTTGTATCCTTTTTGTGATATAAAGTTGGATGGAAATATATTTGGATGCGCAGGAACTGAAGTTGAAGACTCAGAATTTGAAGGGTTGTGGGCGATTCAATGTTTATTTTCAAACCAATACTATTACCACTCCATCCATCCATCATGTGCCATGCCGGTAAGCGTGGGCGGTCATGTTTTGCCATCTCACTCGATCACCAGAGTCGTGGATCAGCTCCGTGTTTCTGTCTCGACCATGCCACGTGGCCAAGCCATCCAGGTATTTACTTCTCGGTCTTCCCCTTGGTCTCTTCCCTTCGATCTTGCCAGTTGTCACCAAGTTCCCCACATCATTTCTTCTCATAAAATGTCCAAAACATTTTGACTGTATACGTCTAATGTCTCTAATCAGTTTACGATCTTCATTTGTTTCTTGAAGGACTTGTTCATTGGTTGTTCTGTCTGTCCATGGTATTTTTGTATTTCCCTCAGAAACCACATTTCCACAGTCATCAGATGTTTTTCAGCTTCTCTGTCACATCCATATAAAAGTATATGTTCTATGTAGCACTTCAACACTCTTTTTTTCGTTTCAGCTGATATAGTTTTATTGGTCAGTATGTTTTTCATCTTGCGAAAGGCTGGCTACCTTTGCAAAGGCAATTCTTGTTCTAATGTCTTCAACGCATCTCCCATCAAATATTATGACTGTTCCGAGATAACTGTACCGATTCACTTGTTTAAGAATATGCCCATTTACGTGTATATTAAATTATGGTATTTCCTTTTTCCCAGTGACAACCATAATCTGTGTCTTCTTACAATTCAATTCTAACCCTAGTTGTTCACTGTGTGCAACAACTGCATCTACTAAATGTTGCAGGTCCTGTTCATTATCTATTACCACTACTGGCACCTTTTCTGTCTTGACTGACGCGGAAACTTTAAAAACGACTTAGTAACTACAACCCGTAGCGGGGACTAGGGATGGAGTTATACCTCTCTATAGCACAAAGTCTGGGCTGAATTGTAGAGACCATATGTTGCCAAAGCAGCCTGATCCCTCTTTCGGCCTGCCTAGTTTACTCCAGAGGAAAAGTAATACCAATACATATGGAACAAGACAAACTGCAGAGGCTGCCGTATCAGCAAAGCAGTGCTCTAACAGTCCGCCTGTCGGAGCTTAGATCCTAGATCAATTGCCGAAATCAGTTCACACACAAATATAATTTTCAAAGACTGAACAACGATTTAAAATACCACACAGCCAGTAAGCGCGTCTCAACATGGGAGAACAGAGCGAGGCGGCGACATTCGCAGCATGGTGTTGCCTGAAAATAATAACGGCATCATAATGGCCAAGGAGATGCTTATAAACACATAGTCGGAGAATGTGACAGGCCTTGATAACGATTCACGTGATGACAAGTTTAAAAAAAAAAAAAGTTAGTTGCATATCCTTTACAGGACGTCGAATTCAACCCCGAAATTTTTGACTGTTTGTGATTTCTAAGCAAGTTAACGTTCAGCAATTTTCCAATGCTTTCCGAACCACTCATACCATTGTATGAAAACGAACGCAAGGCGGTCTGCTGCCAAACCGCCCGCAGCTATGTTTCGAACGAGGAATGCGGGATTACGAATTGCGTCCGTAAACCCCTTCACCACAGAGCGCGTTGACAAGTTTGATTGAGCATAAAATCGGACGAGGCCCCAGGTTCAGACAACAGCACAACTGCAATTACTATGACCTGAAGATATTAAATTAGGAATCAGCATCACTGCGCTCGCAACATTCCCACACTTGCACCGTCTCCTGCTTCGGTAGCCTACGAAGAGTTCCATGATGATTGTACCAGTTGGTGTTTGTCCTTCAAGAGTGATGATGGTCATTCATTTCATCAAGCGAGGTTGAAAGTTTGCTGTCTTGAGTTCTATGATGGCTGGTAAGGCCTATTTTGGCTAGAAATTTTCTTTGACAGTGTGGGCAAAGAATACTTGACATTCCAGCAGGAGCAGGATCTCCTGCAGTTGTGTGAATGTGTGTGCGTGCGTGTGTGTGTGTAAGTGTGTGTGTCCTGTCTTGTTTTCCCCAGAGCTCTTGCAGTCCTGTTTGCTTCACCCGCGACTACACCCTTGCGTAATAATGTACGCCATGAATTTGGTCTTTGGCAGCAGTCTCTCAAGTGTCATGATGCATTTCAAACGCTTTTAGTGAGATCTTCAGATGTCTTTATAGCGTTTCTTCTGACCGCCTTGGCGGAGTTTACCACAGCGCAGCTAGTCGGAAAAAATGAGTATAGTGAGTCTGCGATCTGGCATGCAAGTCAAGTGACCAGCCCAGCGAATCTGATTCTTCATTAGTAGAGTGTGGATACTGGGCATGGACTTTCTTTCTAGGACTTCAGTGTCTGGGCTCTTGTCTTGTCATTTAATCTGTACCATAACAGCCTGGTTAAGAATCCGCCTACGTTGTACTCTAGCACTGAATGAACATCCGCCTACATTTAATTCTATGCGCTTGTTGAACATCTGTCTACGTTTAATTCTACACGCTGAAAGAGCACCCGCCTGAGTTTAGCTCTACGCGCTGTAAGAACATCCGCTTGAGTTTAACTCTATGCGCTAAAAGAAAACCGCTTGAGTTTAGCTCTATGCGCTGAAAGAACATCCACCTAAGTTTAGCTCTACGCGCTGAAAGAACATCCGCCTGAGTTAGCTCTAAGTAGCGAAGTGGTCCAGCCGTCAGCCTCGCGATCCGAAGGTTGCGGGTTTGATTCCAGGCTATGTCTTTCAGTTCACGAGTGCATTTTTCTCGGAGACTTCTGGGGGTCGTCGCTGGAGCCACGGAGTTCGTGCTTTGTGCGACGCTTTCGGCAGACCGCCCTACGGAAAGAGACTGAGCCATATAGGATAAAAGCCGGTGCAATGAAGTCGATCCTCTAGCCGTTTAAAGCTTTTTAAACATGTAAGCTCTGAATGAACATCCGCCTACGTTTAGCTCTACGCGTGGAATGTCATCCAGAACCTCTGTTCACATCTCGCTGAATCAGCAGCTCCAGATGTGGATCCGTTGTTTTGCTGCACTGTCCACTCTATCTCAGAGAGCCTTCGTCACATCAACCGTGTCATGATATTGCTAGCCGCTCAAAGGAACGGCATCAGTCTATCAGCCTGTTCATTTCCTCGCACACCCCCATAACCTGGCATAGATTTCACATTTTCGTGCACTTCGTCTTTTCAAGCAATGCAAGCCACGCCACGCTTAACAGCCCAGTTTATATTTTACGTTGCATGCTTTCTGAGTCTGTTACAAACACAGAATGTTGTTCTGTATATCTCTTCAGCCTTTGGAAAATCGTCTTTACAGCATCCACTTCCATTCTCATGCTGGAAGCAGTGATATCTTACACTAGGCTCTGCGTTGTTTACGCAATATCTCTTAGCCTTTGCAATGAAGCCCCACACATTCCGTCTACCTCGCAACACAAACGCATCCGTGTATATTATCTCAGCACTTGAGCATACCTTAGAATATGAATTTGATCAGATCATCAGATAGTTGCATATCCTTTACAGACGTCAAGACATCCTTTACGAAGCTAAAAGTCTACAAAGCAGTTGTATTATCCACACTGCTATATGCTTGTGAAACCTGAACTGTTTATCAACGACACGCTAGGAAATTAAACCACTTCCACACAGTCTGTCTTAGGAAGCTACTGAAGATTAAATGGCAAGACAAGATCCCAGACACTGAAGTCCTAGAAAGAGCGTCCATACCCAGTATCCACACTCTACTAATGAAGAATCAGATTCGCCGGGCTGGTCACTTGACTCGCATACCAGATCACTGGCTCCCTAAACGAATTTGTTACGGCCAGTTGCATTGTGGTAAACGCTCCCAAGGCGGCCAGAGGAAACGCTTTAAAGATACTCTGAAAATCTCACTGAATGTTTTTGGAATTCATCATGACACCTGGGAGACTGCAGCCAGAGACCGAAATTCGTGGCGTGCATCATTACGCAAGGGTGCAGTCATGTGTGAGGCAACCTTGACTGCAAGAGCCGTGAAGAAAAGGCAGGACCGAAAAACCAATGCAGGAAATCCTCCTCCAAAAACGTCAAGCATTCTTTGTCCACATTGTCAAAGAACATTTCGAGCCAAAATAGGCCTTATCAGCCATCTTAGAACTCACGGCTCCATACTTTCAACCCCACTAGATGAAATGAATGGTCATCATCATTCTTGATGGACAAACAACAACATAGACGTCACAGTCCACCCCAACATTCTTTGGCTGTCCAAAAGAAAGCAAACAAAAATATCGGACTAAGGAGAAGAAACAGAAGAAGAGAAGAAGAACAGATCCAGAACATCAAGGACCTAGATTTGTGGAGAGATAGTAAGCTCCCGGCACTTTGCAGGACACGTGATGATGATGATGATGATGATGATGATGATGATGATGATGATGATGATGATGATGATGATGATGATGATGATGTGTTTTTAGTGGTGTTTAAAAAAATATCGGAAACGTGAACATTATTCAAATCACACTTTCGCAAAATCAACTAGATGAGATGCTTGAGAAGAGATGCCAACTTAACTATCCAAGTAAGAAAAGATGTTATTTGAAAGACAGTAGGATCAACATCTCGTGCCACATTCAAATATTGAAAGACAGAAGGTCAAATGGTTTGGCCATCTTGTCAGAATGCAACACCATCAACTACCAGCACTGACGTTATATCAAAGAAGATCTGATATGAGAGTAAGAGGACGCCCGAGAAGAAAATGGATTTAACATAGTCAAAGACATTGTATAATCACATGGAATGACACAATCCAGTACCACCGATCGGGTGCTGGAACGTCAGCTATTCCTCCACACGAAGCTTGACAGCAAAAGTGAAAATAATGATTATAAGAAAATAAAAACTAGTGGAAGTTAGTGACAACTGTCAAAATTGAGGGGGAAAGAACATGGGAGAGGCAAAGAGGTAAATATCTTGATGACTTGACTACAAGGCATGGTCAAAACAAGAACACATAGCTAATCCACGGGTGTGGTGATCGTGTAAAATGATGAAACTTATGCTTATCGGCATGGCACATGATGATGATGATGATGATAATTATGAAGAGGAAGCAAAAATGGAATGTATTCTCGCACGACTTTAACGGTGCCAAACACGTCAGCTGCCATGACAATGAAAGTTGACAGCGGCAAGTGGAGTTCAAGAAAGTAAGTGTTCCTTACTTCTCTTTCCTTCTGCTTCTTCATCCCGTGTATACTCCGGTGGAACCTATACCCACAAGCAGTGATCGTCAAGCCATCTTATCTGTACTATCTCTTTCAGAGCCGTCCATGTCGTCCCCATATTTATTATTCATCTCTATCTCTTGAACTGTTTTCTCTAAATCTAATTAAATTAGAAAAGCAGTTACAGTGCACCCCTTTTCTTTTTATTATAAAGAGAAGAAAGCAAAATAAAACCAGAAAGTACAGATGAGCAGTACGGATTTGTAGAAGGTACAGGAGGGACAAAAAATGTCAGTCACATCTTGAGAACATTTCTATTTACTAGTAATAGTATTCCTGAGACGAATGAGAACATTTCTATTTACCAGACGAATGTTGCGAATTCCTTGTACTGCCAGAGTAACTAACAACGACTGCCTGAAACAGGCTAATGAAACTAGAACATTATGATTATATACAACAATAAGAAAGAGACAAACAGCTTTCTTTGGTCATGTGATGAGAAGAGGCATTGGAGAACATCGTGACAACTGGAAAGATCCACGGGAAGAGAGGCAGAGGCAGACCAAGAGAAATGATGCTGGATGGATTGAGACGGTGGCATGGAGGAATATCAGCAACAGAGTTGATCCAGAAAACCAAAGACCAAGATCTGTGGAGAACCATGAACGCCTACGCCAGCTGGCAGGACACTTGATGATGATGAGTATTTAAGGAGAGAATGATTGAAATGAACAGAGATCTACATTTGTGCTTTATTCGCGACATTAAAGCATTTTATAAGGTGAAACACGAAAAAAATAATTAGAATGTTGGGACTTGTAAACATTGATGGTAAAGATACAAGAATAATACAGAACATGTATTGGCAACAAAGGGCAAGCATAAAAATAACCAACGAATAATTAAACAAGGTGTTAAAGTGAGGAGTGGCTGGCCAAATGGCTATATACATTCATACTATTGAATGTAAACTTACCCAGGAATCATGAACAGCCAAAAAATATTGGTTAAAATTGTAATTACAGAGACAAAATGTTTGTCTAAATGCAACTGCAAAGTGAATGGAACCTGTCTAAGACAAGTCAGTGTGTTTGGGTAAGTTAATAATACTGGTTGGAAGATATATTAAAGAAGTGAAATGTAAAATAACCAGAACAAAGGCAGCATTTCACAAGATGAGAATATTCTCTGCAAGTTGAGTTGAGTTAAGAACCGACATCACTGTACTCAGGACAATCCCATACGTGCTCCGTCCCCTCGTTCAACAGCCAGCAAAGAGTCATACTACTAATCGTTCCCACCGCTATCTGATTAAAAGTTCTCCTGGTCTTCCCTCTCAGTTTTGAGATTCTTCCAGAACCCCTGCCGATCCCCCGCAATCTCATTCTTTCCACATATGAGTTCTCAATCTGTTCCTCCGCCTTCTCCACCTGGTCCCACAAGCGCATGACCACCTCCCCCTTGTCCATAGGCAAACTACCACCAAGAGGTGCATTCCCTGCTAGCCTATCAGCCTGTTCATTCCCCTGTACCCCCGCATGGCCAGGGCAAAATATCCATACAATTCTCACAATCTGTGACCTCTGAAGCGACGAGAGCCATTCCACACTGAAACATTCCTTTCTCCACCTTACTAAGCATACTCTTTGAATCCGTAATGAATACAACGTGTGTTGCAGTGGTCTCCTCTAGCCACCGGAATGCCGCTGTTACTGCCTCCACCTCCATTCTCATGCTGGAGGTCGTAGTCTCATATGCCAGACTCTCCTTTTTCAAGACTCGTCCATTAGCCTTTGCAATAAAGCCCCAGCCACTACGTCTGTTTCTCACCACTGACCCATCGGTGTAGATGACTATGTCACCTTGATGTGTGTTGCTCTGGATCAGCTGTTGCACTTCAAACTCAGTGCGGCCCGCTGCCCATTCTCTGCACTCACGACCCAGTGTTATTATTACATTGTGCCAGTCCGTGATGTCTTCCGGAACTTCAACCCACTCTCTTTCACGATTGATGGTCTCTAGATCACACACCTGACGTATAGAAAGTTCTGCCTGTGCCATCCAGGACCTGCCTCGTCTTAGTCTATGACCCTTGACCATATCCATTGCTGCATGCAGCAGGTGATCCCTGTCTGCAGGCAACTCTCAGGTACCATTTGGCCTGAAGGACCCTATGCCTATCCGTCATTGTTGGTAGCGCCAGGATATGCCTCATGCATATAATTGGTGTGTCCTTTGTGCACCCCAGGATTAACCGCATGGCAGCATTCTGTATGCGCTCCAACCTTTCAAGCTGGCTCTTTGATACTGTCAGCAGCCCCAAACCATACTCAATGACAGAAATTATTAACTGCTGAAAGAGCCTGTACAGCATCCTCTGATCTACCCCGGTTGCTGCCATAGCCCTCAATGCATTAAGTCCCCTACCAGCCTTCACCACCTAAAGCCTCCACATGATCCTTAAAAGACAAACACCTGTCAAAGGTGATACCCAAGTACTTCAATTTACTCTCTCGACTAAGAGGACATCCATTCAACATAATACCTGGGACATCTGCTTTGACGATCCGGTTATCCAGGGATTACCACACAGCCGATGCCTTGTCTGGGTGTATAATGGCCCCTGCTCCCCTGCACCACTCCGCTACCCTGTTTACTGCCACCTGTAAGTCTTTTTTCAAACTGGCCCTGTCTCTGCCCTGTCTATACACCAGCACATCATCCGCAAATTTCAAGATTCTACCCACACCTGGTGTCTCAATAGCTGTGATTTTGCTGGTGTAGATATTAAAGAGCACTGGGGACAAGGCAGGTCCCTGCGACAACCCAGGTGTAATAGTACAGGGATCAGAAGTCCAGGAACCCATGAGCATTGCAACCTTACGCTCATAAAGGACTGCCGCAACCCATCTAACAAGGCAAGGGCAGACTTCCATGTCCAACGGTGTGTGTATTAACCAATCATACCTGACCCTGTTATACGCATCCTCCAGGTCAAGAGCTACCGCCATTGTCTCTTGTTTATCCTGGAAGCCCTCGTAGACATCAAATGCAAAAGTCGCAGCATTGGCCCAGGTGTCCTTCCCAGGCCGGTAACTCCCGAGTCTTGGGGAAGCAGATTATGACTTTCCAAATGTCGCTGGAGCCTGCATACTACTAACTTTTCGAGGACTTTGCCATACGTGTTTTGCAGTGTTATGATTCAGTATCCATTAAGTCTGGAGTGATCCTTACCTGGTTTTGGGAGTGGGACCAGGTAGCTATGCAGCCAATCGTGGGGTATTTCCGCCTTATTGATGCTTAGGTTGAAACAAAGAGCCATTTCCTCCAAGTATTCTCTGCAATTTATCTTAGTCCTTTGAGAAGAGAAAAAGAATTCTTAAGAGCAATATCTAGCCAATCCTGATGTACGGAAGAGTGTTATGAACAAACAGCAGACTAGTGAGGAATTATGTGGAAACTACAGAGATGTGAATTTTATAGAATATGATGAGGAGTTGTTTTAGAAGAAATAAATTGGAGAACTTGGTGACAACTGGCAAGATTGAGGGGAAGTGAACAAAGGGAAGGCAGAGAAGTAAATATCTGGATGGCTTGGCCACATGTTATGGTCGAGACAAGAACACAGAGCTGATCCACAACTCTGGTGATCGTGTGAGATGGCGAAACATGACCGCCCACACTTATTGGCATGGCACATGATGATGATGATCAGTGGTTGGCTGAGTAGCTAGAATGCCGGGTCCTCCTTCAAAAGACCATTGTTTAAATCCTCTGTAAGGTGTGGATATTTTTCCTTCATGGCAAAAAGAAACCTCCTCTAACCTGCACAGTTTATGGTGACTGCACTAGCCAGGTGGCCTTAATTCCTCAGGCACAAGACCCCCTCATCCCTCCTTGCCTACACCACAAGGTGCTATAGGCAGTAGATGACAGTGACAGATGAAAGCTCCATTTATGGATAAACGGAGTAATGAATGTGAAAGTTGGAGGAAAGGAGTGACAGATAACATGGTGGTACATTGGTAGCAGAAATTCTGGGCAGTACACAAGACATAGAAGGCTGTGGACTGACATGATCACCAATGCCATATGGTATGGACAGTAAGAAGAAGAAAATGAACTTGTGCTGTGCAAGCTGCGTAGTTAGATAGCTCCAGAAAATGCAATCCAAAGTACCTCATTCAAGTCTCTACATCAGTTCTAAGTCAAGATATTAGTGTTTGTGTGTAATAAAATAATTTAATCGAAACATGGAGGACATTGCTCGGTCATAACTTCTGTAACTTGCATCCTACACTTAAATCACTTATTCCTAAGACTTAAATCACTTATTCCTGACACTTAAATCACTTATTCCTATCACTTATTCCTAACACGTAAGTCACTTATTCCTGACACTTAAATCACTTATTCCTGACACTTAAATCACTTATTCCTAGCACTTAAATCACTTATTCCTAACACTTAAATCACTTATTCCTAACACGTAAGTCACTTATTCCTGACACTTAAATCACTTATTCCTAACACTTAAATCACTTATTCCTAACACTTAAATCACTTATTCCTAACACTTAAATCACTTATTCCTGAAACTTAAATCACTTATTCCTGAAACTTAAATAATTTATTCCAAACATTTAAATCACTTATTCCTAACACTTACATCACTTATTTCTAAGACATCACTATCTATCACTTATTCCTAATTCTATTGTGATTTTTCTTTTCTCTTTTTCTGTCATTGTCCAGGTTTGGCATTGGTAACATAGAGTTGGTAGGAAGATTGTGTTGTAAAGTGTTTCTTAGCAACTATTGATACTTGTTTATTCTTTAGTATTGGTGCCATTTGTCCAGTGAGTTGGTTTGCCTTATTGCATCTGTTTTTGATCTCATCTTCTGATTTGCCATTTGATGATGCTATACTTCCTAAGTACTTGAAACTCTTTACTTGTTCCAAGGTATGTTCATATAGGTGATTCGTTGTTGCTTTTTCTTTTTAAATTTAGTTTAGTTTAGTTTAGTCGATGGATCAACATCACCGTACACGGGTGCAACCCATAAGTGCTCCGTTCTCCTCCTAACTCAAACCTGAGTCTGGAGAAACTCAGCTCAGTGCATGAACTCCATAGCACCGGCGAGGATCCTGAAATACTTTGGGTACATTTTTAAGTCGAAATTTTCCTCGGGCAGTGCCGTTAGGCTACTCTTTTTCGATTTCCAACTGCCAAGGGATTTTTTTACGTGCGCAACAATGCACATGGGAGTCTGATCTCACTACCCAGAGACCAGGGGAAATTTTATTACTAGAAGTCCACGAGAAAAAAGTCCCGGTCATCACCGGGGTTTGAACCTGGGACCTCCAGCACTCGAGGTGGACACCATACCTTGAGACTTGTGCTAATTTTCATGTTATTTTCCCTACACATTTCGGTTAGACTATTCATGTGGTCTTGTAATTCAGCTTCTGATTTTGCTATTAGTGCTTGGTCATCCGCAAACAGGAGTTCTCTAATGGTTAAATTTGTAGATGGTTCTTCTTCTGTGTTCTCATCATGCAGTGTTCTTGCGGCCTCTGTTTGGCTGGTTTCTTTACATATGTTGTCTATATATGTTATTCTTCTTCTTCTTTCGTTCGCTTGAAATATGTCTATAATTGCAATGTTGTATCTTGTATGAATCTAACTGTCTTCCTTAGTTCACACAGCGGTCCATAGAGTTTATCTTCCACTGTCGTCTCTCTAGGCCAGAAGGTTTGCCTAGATATGTTATATTTTGGGCAGTCTTGGAGTATGTGCTCTACTGTCTGCGACGCCAATCCACATGTGCACATGGCTGTTTCACCAATCTTGAATTTTGTATACATGTGGTTAAGTAATCTATTGTGTCCTGTTCTGAGGCGCAGAATAATGACTTGTTCTGGTCTGTCCATAACGTGGTAGTCATCTTGAGCAGGTTTTGGTGGCTTTATGACTGATTTGATCATTCTTTTCTTTTGGTGGTATGTAACGGGCACATCAGGCTGTTCTTCTTTGGCTCCTTCCTTAGTCAATTTATCAGCTCTGTCGTTTCCTGGTACTCCACAGTGGGATGGTATCCACTGTATGGTGACCTTATGCTGTCTGCTAAGTTCAGAAAGTAGTGTCCTTAGTACTGACAATTTCCCAGACAGGAGCACCTCGAGTACTGATTTTGCATCTGTCAATAGCACCACAGGTTGTGAACCATTGCTCGTATTTAGTAATTTCTCTGTTGCTATCTTGATTGCCTCAATTTCAGCATCATAGTTATGGCAGTACTTTCCTGTCGGTACTCTGTCTGTGTCCCTAGTATTATTTGGGTATTCTATGTACACTCCCGCTCCTCCATTTCGAACAGCATTTTGTGCTGACTCATCTGTGTAGACTCGGATCCAGAGGTCCTGTGGGTATTCTTCAACAAGGAAGCTGAAAGTGGCTGTTCTGTGCTGCACACTGTTCTGTTCTTCCTTGTCAAATATTCCTCTCACTTTTGTCTGGATTTGTAATGATAGTCTATATATATGTTATGAACAAGAGAGGGGACAGGACACAACCTTGTCATACTCCGGATCTTATTGTCAAGGGTCCGGAGTGTCCTCCAGTTGCTCTCATTGTGCTTTCACTTTTGTTGTATAAGCTTCCACATAGGTTTGTTAGATGTGTACTCACTCATATTGTTTAAGGATTTCCCACAGCTTGTTTCTATCTACTCTATCAAATGCCTTTTCTTGGTTGACAAAGGCTAAGTAGAGTGTTTCATTGAATTCGATTGATTTTTCTATAAGTTTTCTAAGAGCAAAAATGGCATCTGTGCAACCTTTGTTTTTCCTTAATCCAAGTTGTGTTTTGCTTAGCTGGGGTTCTATAGTAGTTCGTAATCTTTTCTCAAGAATTTTGCAAAATATTTTCCCATTAAGACTCAAAAGGGAAATGCTTCTGTATTGTGTGAAGTCTCTTTTGCTGCCTTTGTTTTTCCAAATTGGGATAATTATGGTGTTTCCCCAGTCTCGTGGTGTCTGTTGTTCTACCCAAACACATTTGAATAATCTACGTAGCTATGCTGTTCTACTTCTCTTGCTGCTTTAATTAGTTCATTTGGTATTTCATCTTGTCCTTGTGATTTGTTCAATGGGATTAATCTGACGGCTTCTATAGTTCCTTCTTTCAGTATGTCTGATTCTAGTTCTTCAGTGGCATCTGTGTCGGTTTCTTGAATTCCTGTGACATCTGATGGGATGTTGAGAAGTTGTTCAAAGTACTGTTTCCATCTTATTAGGATTTGTTTTTGTTCACTTATTGGTTCTCCATTTTCGCTGTAAATGATTTCAATTGGGTCAAAGGGTTCTCCTCTGGTTCTCATTGCACTTATCTTTTTGTAGAAGTTACTAGTTGCCTCCTTGTAGTTTTTATTTAGGGTTTCTCCGTACTCCTCCCAGTCTTTTTGTTTTTCTCTTTTTACTATTCTGTTCAGTAAGGTGTTGTTTTAAGGGATTTTTTTCTGTTGGGGGAAAAAAGAAAATCCTAACCTGCACAGTTCGCAGCGACTGCACTAGCCAGGCGGGCTTTATTCGTCAGGCTCAAAGACCTTCCACCATACACCGCAAGGTACTATATTGGCAGATAGTTCAATGACAGTTTTATGACTATTCTGTTCACTTGTCTTCTGGCTATTCTATATTCTATGTAATCATGTTCCTGTTTGCTCTTCAACTACTTTTTATATTTTTCCTTTTTGTCTTTTACAGCTTTCTTTACCTCTGCGTTCCACCAGCTTGTTATTTTCTTTATCCGTGTTTTGCATTTTTTCATGGTTTTACATGTTATTTTTGCAGTATTTAAAATGCTTGATTTAAACATCTCCCATTCTTCTTCCACTGCTTTTCTTTCTGTAGGTAATTTTACAAAGATTTCAGTTATTTCTTTCTCATAATTTTCCCTCACTGCCTCGTCTTAAATCACTTATTTCTAACACTTAAATCACTTATTCCTAACACTTAAATCACTTATTCCTAACATTTAAATCACTTATTCCTATCTCTTAAATCACTTATTCCTAATCCTAACATTTATATCACTTATTCCTAGCACTTAAATCTCTGTAATTGTTGTGACTGTAAACACACACCTTAGTAACCATATATCAATAGAATCATGACAACAAGACCTATTCAAATAAATAATTGATTTGTGAACATTATTTTAATAATCACATTAAAAAACATTAATATTAAAAATGGCTGCCCATTAGTATAAAAAAAAGAAACATGCATGTCTGTGCATGCTCACACACAATACATGTTTGTGTGTGAGTGAGTGAATGTGTGTGTTATTTTCTGTTCTTTATACTAATGGGCAGCCATTTTTAATATTAAAAAGATTATTATAACATAATATTAACAAAACAGTTATTTGACTAGGCATTGTTGTCGTGAATAAATAGATATTGTTGCTAAGGTGTTTGTGTGTGTGTGTGTGTGTGAGTGAATGTATGAGTGTGTGTGTATGAGTGAGTGAAAGTATGTGTGTGAATGAGACAGTGAATGCGTGTTTGTGTTTATGAGAGTTTGTGTGTGTGTGTTTGTGTGTGTGTGAGTGAATGTGTGTGTGTGTGTGTGTGTGTGTGTGTGGTGTGTGTGTGTGTGTCTATGAGTGTGTGAATGTATGTGTCTATTTGAGTGAATGTATGTGTGTGTGAATGAGTGAATGTATGTGTATGAATGAATGAATGTATGTGTGTGAGTGAATGTATGTATTGTGTGAGTGAGCAAGTGAATGTATATGTGTGGGTGTGTGAGTGAATGTATGTTTGTGAGTGAGTGCGTGAATGTATGAGTGAGTGAGTGGATGTGTGTGTGTGTGTGTGTGTGTTTGTGTGTGTGTGAATGAGTGAATGGGTGAATGTATGTGTGTGTGAGTAAATGTATGTAAGTGAGTAAGTGAATGCATGTGTGTGTGTGAGTGTGTTTATGTGTGTGAGTGAGTGAATGTATGTGTGTATAAGTGTGTGAATGTATGTGTGTATGAGTGTGTGAATGTATGTGTATCTGTGAGTGAGTGAGTGACTGTATATGTGTGTGTGGTTGAGTGAATGTATGTGTGTAAATATGTGTGTGTGAGTGAATGTATGTGTAAGAGTGAGTGAGTTTATGTGTGTGAGTGAGTGAGTGAATGTATGTGTGTATGAGTGTGTGAATGTATGTGTGTATGAGTGTGTGAATGTATGTGTATCTGTGAGTGAGTGTATATGTGTATGTGGGTGAGTGAATGTATGTGTGTAAATATGTGTGTGTGAGTGAATGTATGTGTATGAGTGAGTGAGTTTATGTGTGTGAGTGAGTGAGTGAATGTATGTGTGTGAGTGAGTGAATGTATGTGTGTGAGTGAATGTATGTATGTATATGTGTGTGTGTGTGTGTGTGTGTGTGTGAGAGAGAGAGGGAGAGAGAGAGAGAGAGAGAGAGAGAGAGTGAGTGAATGTGTGTGTGTAGGTATGTGTACATCATCAGCAGATACTGAGTACTGTATTTCTTCTTCTTTTCGTTCATCCGGAGTGTTTTTTCAGATGTCATAGCGGTGTGCGTTAGGCACCCTTGGGTTGAAAACCCTTAGGTCAACACATCCGGCTTATGCGTGCATTTTTGACCAGGTTAGCATTCCTGGGAGACTCTCACTTTTGTGGTACCGTCCACATCTCAGCTGGTCAAGTTGGAACAGTCGAGGACTTCGGTCATCCCTCAAGAGAAGGAAGGGACAGTCCATAGCATTTTCCGCCATCCAAGGTTGCTTCCATAGTTGCAGGGCCGACACATAGCGCCCTGGTACTGGGCTCACCAAGGGATTCGTCACGTCCTGCTCATGGCTGCTTTAATTCCTCACTTCAATATATTGGGCATTTCGTTCGCCCCGGGCCGTTCCCGCACAAAACCAGACAGGTCTGCAAACGGTATCCACTCAGCGAGTTTTCGGACATGTGCTTGTCGTTGCACCCTTCAGAGCTGTTCCAGGCATGACTGACATTCGGAAAACTACCTAGTCAGAGCTGTTCCGAACAAGAGCGGCATTCGGAAACTAGGTAGTCAGAGCTGTTCCTAGCACGAGAGACATTCGGACGAGACATTTCACTCGGACGTAAATGCGTAGTGCCAATTTTTAGTTTGCCACCCGTAGGACGGCACTTCCGGCTTCAGCAGGCATTTTTTAATGAGGTTAGCTTCCTCGGGTTTCGAGGCACGTTAGACTTTTTGTTGTGATGTCGCCCACATCTCAGCTGGTCAAGATAGAACGATCATCGACATCACGGTTAACCCTCAAGGGAAGGCAGGGGCAGACCATGGGCCTATCCAAGGCTATCCAAGGAGGCTTCCATAATTGCAGAGCCGGCACATATTGCTCTGAGACTGGGTTCACCCAAGGAGTTGCGATGTCCTGCTCATGGCTGCTTTAGTTCCTCACTTCCATGTGTTGGGCATCTCGCTTGTTACTTACTGGTCGCTCAAGCACACACCAGGAACGGTCAGACTGCGGGCGACATCCGCTCGGTAAGCTTTTGCTTTTGACTTCGGACCACGCAATGGATTCGCTGCTTTTGACTTCAGACCACGCAATAGGTTCGCTCGCCGTGCGTTCCATTTCGCGTCATTGAGACGTTCTTCCACTTTTGTCTACACTCTCTATGAGTTAGATACAGACAGTTTTCGTAACCATTTCCTTCGACTGGGGCACTTTTCTGACTTTTTGTACTCGCTCACGAGGTAGGCTACATGTGCTGCCGGCTCAGCACCTTACCTTCGTGCAGCAGTGAACGAGAAACGGCCTGGCCCTCTCATCCGGGAATCTCTCATATCCCCCAGCTGAGAGCCTTCGGACATGTATCAGACCTGAGCATGTAGCTTGCTCAGTATTACGCTTCTATTTTTTGGTAGGTGGGTATCGGCCCGGCTCTCAGATCCGAGGGTTTGTGGCTTAGAGGCGTACAGCCACAGCCCTCGACAGGGAGCCTTAAGAGTTTTGTCCGGACCAAGAACTTCTGCCTTCGTGCACCTGATTTGAATTTGTGAATGCTATCCTCAGTCTATCTGCAGAGCAGCAGGTTGTGTCTCTCTTAGTCTGGTCCCTATCCCATATGCTGTCCGATATGTAGTTTTTCATCCATCGGCAAGCACATGGGGTCGATGGGACACGCAAGCTCCCCCACCACGGCAAGGTGGAGACACATCGGGGGAGAGTACTGTATTTAAGAACCAGCATCACTGTCATCATCATCATCATGTGTCATGCCGATAAGCATGGGCGGTCATGTTTCACCATCTCATTCAATCATCAGAGTCGTGGATCAGAGGTAATGTTGTTAGTATCACACTGACTGCGTTAACCACAGAGGTAAAGTTGTTAGTATCACATTGACTGCTTTTACCACAGATGTAATGTTGATAGTCTCACATTGACTGCTTTTACCACAGAGGTAATGTTGTTAGTATCACATTGACTGCTTTTACTACAGAGGTAATGTTGATAGTCTCACATTGACTGTTATTACCACAGAGGTAATGTTGTTAGTATCACATTGACTGCTTTTACCACAGAGGTAATGTTGTTAGTATCACATTGACTGCTTTTACCACAGAGGTAATGTTGTTAGTATCACATTGATTGCTTTTACCACAGAGGTAATGTTGTTAGTATCACATTGACTGCTGTTACTTCCTAAGACATTTTCTGATACCCATTTACGCTGGGTCAGTTGTAAAAATCCACCTCAATGTGAATTTCAACCCAGGCTAACGGGAAAGTCCCATCCTCTTATCTCTTTTTGTGATATAAACTTGGATGGAGATATGCTTGTACACACAGGAGCTGAAGTTGAAGACTCAGATGTTGCAGGCTTAGTATCTGAAGAGTTGGGGGGAGATTCTGTTAAATGTCCAAATCAGTTATGTTTATTTTGTTCGCTTGCTTTGACCTAAGTGTAGTCTATTCACGTGCTACTACTTCTAGTGCACTGGACTGATTTTTGCTTGTGGATTAGCTTTCCCTTCTACCAGTGTCCCTTGCCATCAGGCGAACCCACTCCGACTTTAGAGGTAACTAGTGATGTTAATTCAATCAGCATGTTGGTGTAATGGTTAAGACACTATGCTGACTTCTTCATGAGTGTGGTCGGACAAGGGTTTGATGTCTGCACTTGCTGGTCCCCAACTGACATAGGCGATATTTTGGTCCGTGGTGTTCTGAATCAGCTCTGCTGAAGATTCCGTGCCACCGTGTGGTGCACTCAGGCATAAAAATGTGATGGTCCCAGCGCTTCACATACCAGCTTCAGGATTCTTTAATGTTAATTCAGTTAAAGCAGTTGTTATATTTAATGTTGATTCAATTAATGCTGCATTTAAAAAAATAATAAATGCTTTGGTGATGATTATTACAGTTATTTGAAAAGTTAGCAGTTCACAGACGAAGCAGCCAAGATGGAAATTGTATTTCCTTATCTCAAGAAACGGTCAGAATTTGGTCGGCAGTGCAGCTTCTCTGACCGTGCAGCAGAACTCCATGTGGACATTCAGTCAGATGACAGTTTGATGAGTGATTTCATTGCGCGGGATCCAGTTGACATGAACATCCAGTGTGTTCAGGAGATGTCCGAGCATTTCGTAAATAGAATTTCTGACATACTTTTACTGCTGGCTGTCTTGTTTTCTTGTTCTGTTTTGGTGTGAAGAAATATTGGTTTGCATATCTGCCCTTTTCAACTTAAGTGGGTTATTATTAGATTATTATAGCAGTATACAATATAGGTGTCAGGTCTTAGTCATATAGGACTGAGCTACCATATGACAGTAGATGGTATTACCTGCTTTCTGTTAGCGCCGAATGTTGGGCGGCGCTTACCAAACCCGACACCCCACATTGTGCCAACGGCTTCGGGCAGAGGAGTGCAATTGGGAGGGTACAAGCTTTACCCTAGTGAGTAAATGCAACCGAAAGACTAAATGTCATGGTAGGGCAGACCAGACACGAAGCCTTGGTCGACAACTGGTCTAGGATGGAAGCTCCAACAGGCGGACAGTTAGAGCATTGCTTTGCTGATCTGGCAGCTTCTGCAGCTTGTCTTGTTCCAGATATATTGGTGTTACCTCTTCCTCTGGAGTACACTAGGCAGGCTGAGAGAGGGATCATGCTGCACATGGTTTCTAAATTCAGTACAGGCTTTGTGTTATGGAGAGGTATAACTCCATTTTACAAACTATTGTCTGTCAAGACAGCAAGATGACAGTCAGTCGGGTCAGGTTTTCTCAGTGTATATCCTATCTTGTGTCAGCATCTATACCTCACCTCTTGACTATCTTGTTCTCTAAGGTCCACATTGCTGGCACCTGGCCATCTTAACAGACGATAGTTTGTTACATTGTGTTTTTAAAAAGGCATAATAACTACAAACCATAGTGGTAGTGAATGTGACTGATCAGACCAATTCACGCGGTAAATGTTCTTCCACAATGGGTGCATGTGAATATGTGGTCATTTCCACCATCAGGCACCATCTGACATCTCACATGCTCGGTGTGTGACCTATCTGCAATAATTTTCTTCTTTGTCTTTATTCCATTTCTTGTATTTTTCCTCCATGTAACAGGATCATCTGCGACATGCTCCCAAGGTGCAATATCAATGCCAGTATCAACCATGTCCCACTTCCACACACTTTGTACTGTAGTTGAGGCCAACCCCAAGATCTTTTACCCATCTGTAATTCACCGAAAAAGATGTCCTTTGATATTCTACCATCATCCATCCTCCTCATGTGTCCTATCTATCTAAGTCTAACGAATGAACGAACGAACGAACAAACTTTATTTTAAAAGGGTAACAAATTGGGCATGCAGGCCCGTCTTATATTCGGCCCTTTCAATCACTCATCTTTCATTCATCAAATGTGCATGTTACATTAACATAGGGGAAAACAACATTGTCAAATGGATTTTGTAAGCATAAACAATGCATATTACGCATGATACATTCACATGAGAAAACAAAAACAAAAAACCATTATCAAATGAAAGTTATAAACATAAACAGTGCATATTGCAATGTTGTGAGACACATCCCCCATCCACCCTCAGATCCCGCAGCCACCAACACATCCCCCACTCACCAAACCTCCCCCACCCACCCACACATACCTCCACGCACTCACACAGAACCAGGCAAACATACATGCCGCCACCCACCCACTGATCCTCCACCCACACACATTTCCCCACCCACACACACAACCTCACACACCAAGAAGAAGAAGAAGACGAAGAAGGAGGAGAAGAAGAAGAAGAAGGAGGAGGAGAAGAAGAAGGAGAAGAAACCACGCACACATACCCCCGCCAACCCACACATCCCGCACCTATCCACACACATATCCCACACTCTCACAATTTTCCCCACCCACCCACAAACACATTAGCCAACCTACATCCACTCACCCACCCAATATTCGCCACCTCTCAACTACACATCCCCACCTATACACACATCCCCACCTATACACACATCCCCACCCATAAACACATCTCCCCACCTGCCCACACATATCCCCCACCCATAAACACCCACAAACACACACCTCCCACCCACACACATGCTGCCACCCACATATACCCCACCCACACACATCCGCCGCTCACACACATCTTCTCACAACTACACACCTCCCCCACCCATACACTCATCTCTCACACACACCCACCCACTCATGTACTCATCCATCAACCACTCACACCCACACATCACCCACGCACCCATCAAGACATGCATCTCTCATCTACCCTCCCACCCACACACACCCCAACCACCCAGCCAAACACACAACCCCCATCCTCGCATACATCCTTCAATCACCTGCACATCCCACACCTCCCCCACCTCTCACTCATCTCCCCTCCCACACAAAAAATCCACCCATAAACACATCCCCCCCCACACACACATTTGTGTCTATGAAGACTGAGCATGGAACAAACCATCACACAACTCAATCTTTCCTCATTAATGAACATGATTCTGTCATAACATTGAAGACCTTCTGCTCTGCACTGGCACCAGTTAATGTATGTGTTTGTCTTCACTTTAGGCTAATACAGAACGTCATGAAACGAGTATCCATGGCATCAATCACACAGAAGGAGGCTGGCCAAAAGATGTCAACCCTAACGAAATGGAGCAGGTGACTCGTTATCGGAAGAAAGTGGAAAAAGATGAGATGTACATTAGTGCTGTTCTTCAGCTGGGGTCTGTAAGTTATAAATATGTTGTTATTGACTGTCATCTATCTCATCCTCCAATATTTGCAAGGTTTATTACTGCAAGGCCGGTCTCTCTGGCCGAGGGGTTACAACACTTTCTCCCTAATCCCGTTTATCATGCAGAGTCTCGTAGCAGGCGAGAGCTGGGTGCGGTTCGACCCCCACTGGTGACTTGTGGGATAACTGAGCCAGTCGCTCAGAAAGCAATGGCAAACTACTGAGCATAATCTTGCCAAGAATTAAACAGACAGCTGAAAGATGCTGCTGTTGACAGCAATGTCCTGTAAAGGATATGCGAATTAAAAAGAAAAAAAATTACTGCAAGAATGCTTTGTGTTGATTGCACTACCGGCTCATACTTACTTCTGCCTAAAGTGAAAAAGATAAAGGTAGTCCCAAAGCAAGTACTGCTGTTGGGCCTTTGCATATATTCTAAATCATATCATGTCATACCAGGTGGGATGGCCAGTCTCCTTTGCAGATAATTCCCCCAAAATTCTGAGGATTGTTTGGTATCCACTTTCATGAGGCTGGCTTCATTTCACACACAGATCAGTTAGACTTAAATCTTGACTTCTAGTTCAAAAAGCAAAGACAAACAACTGAACATAAAATTGCCTTAAAAATTCAGCCTGGTATTGATTGCAACATCCTGCAAAAGACAACATTGCAAATATAGATAAAAGATTTCAAGTGAATGAAAGAAGAAGAAGTAGAATAATATATTATGGTCACTGAATGCCTCATCAGTAACAATGTGTGTGTGTGTGTGATATGATCAAAGAATGACTCATCAATATAATTTTATTTGATTGTCACTGCATGTCCCTATAGTACCATTTCATTTGACTTTATTTGATGATCACTGAATGCCTCGTCAGTACCATTTTGATTTGATTTAATTATCACAAAATGACTCACCAGTACAATTTTTTTTTCATCACTGAATGACTCATTAACACTATTTTATTTGATGATCACTGAATGACTTAATTGGTGTCATTTTGATTTGATCATCACTCAAGAGTAGCACTAGGTTTGATAATCACTGACTGTGTCATCAGTAAAACTTGATGTTCAGTACCATCTTATCTGTAATACTTGATGGTCACTTCATGTTTCATGGTTACATTAATATTTAACTTAATATATAATCAAACATGTTAATGCATTTTTACTTTAAATTTATCTTAGCGTTTTGTATCATTTGTAACAGATTATGGAGCACTGCATTAAACAGAACAATGCACTTGATATCTATGAAGAATATTTTGAAGACATTGATTTTGAGGAAATGGACGAAGCTGCGTCTGCTAAAACATTAAATGTTTTTAGGTATGTACATTTTTCTCTTCTGGTACCTTGCATCTTCACAGACGGTAGTTTTGTTAAATTGTGCTTCACAAAATAGCATAATGTCTATAACTCATGGTGGTGAGCAGGGATGGAGTTATACCTCTCCGTAGCACAAAGCCTGGGCTGAATTGTATAGACCATGTGTTGCAGTCTGTACAATAACTCGTAAAGATGTCCAGATTTTAAAAATTATCTAGTTAAGACTTTCTGTGAGTTTTCTTGAAGTGATAAAATGTAAGATCTGTTACTTCCAAGTTTTGTTTTCAAAATTCTTTATAAATGATTGGGATGATTGGTTGTGAATGTTCTGGAGAATTCAGTTTTAACTTTTGAGTCTGATGCCTGTATGTTCAAGTCTGATGCCTGAGTGTTCAAGTCTGATGCCTGAGTGTTCAAGTCTGATGCCTGAGTGTTCAAGTCTGATGCCTGAGTGTTTGAGTCTGATGTCTGAGTGTTCAAGTCTGATGCCTGAGTGTTCAAGTCCGATGCCTTAATGTTCAAGTCTGATGCCTGAGTGTTCAAGTCTGATGCCTGAGTGTTCAAGTCTGACCACATTTTCATTGCCATTAGATGTTTTTCAGCTTGTTTGCTCATTGTCCATGTTTCACATCCATACAGAAGTACAGGTTCTATGTAGCACTTCAACACTCCTTTTCTACATTGAAATTAACATCTTTTTATTACATGAAACATAAAAAGATGTGAGTGAAAGTAAGGTAATGGTCCTTTTTACACACCCTCAGTTGTATTAGACACATATAGAGCTTTTACGCATGTGGTAGTATTTTGTTTAACATCATTGACACAATCGTTCTATTGAAAACTTACAGAGACCCGAATGATATCAAGCGGACAGCTACAAATATTTCCTGGCATCCAGAGGGTTTGTACAATCTGGCAGTGGCTTATTGCAACTTGGAGTTTCAGAGCACCCTTCCTGGCACCAGCATGTGCTCCTATATCTGGGATGTGGGTATGTTTGTTGACATGTGCTCCTACATCTGGGATGTGGGTATGTTTGTTAGTATGTGCTCCTACATCTGGGATGTTGATATGTTTGTTAGTATGTGCTCCTACATCTGGGATGTTGGTATGTTTGTTAGTATGTGCTCCTACATCTGGGATGTTGGTATGTTTGTTAGTATGTGCTCCTATATCTGGGATGTTGGTATGTTTGTTAGTATGTGCTCCTACATCTGGGATGTTGGTATGTTTGTTAGTATGTGCTCCTATATCTGGGATGTTGGTATGTTTGTTAGTATGTGCTCCTATATCTGGGATGTGGGTATGTTTGTTAGTATGTGCTCCTACATCTGGGATGAGGGTATGTTTGTTAGTATGTGCTCCTACATCTGGGATGTGGGTATATTTGTTAGTATTTGCTCCTACATCTGGGATGTTGATATGTTGGTTGGCATGTGATCCTACATCTGGGATGTGGGTATGTTTGTTAGTATGTGCTCCTAAATCTGGGATGTTGGTATGTTTGTTAGTATGTGCTCCTACATCTGGGATGTGGGTATGTTTGTTGGCATGTGCTCCTACATCTGGGATGTTGATATGTTGGTTGGCATGTGATCCTACATCTGGGATGTGGGTATGTTTGTTGGCATGTGCTCCTACATCTGGGATGTGGGTATGTTTGTTGACATGTGCTCCTACATCTGGGATGTTGATATGTTTGTTGGCATGTGCTCCTACATCTGGGATGTGGGTATGTTTGTTAGTATGTGCTCCTACATCTGGGATGTGGGTATGTTTGTTAGTATGTGCTCCTACATCTGGGATGTGGGTATGTTTGTTAGTATGTGCTCCTACATCTGGGATGTGGGTATATTTGTTAGTATGTGCTCCTACATCTGGGATGTGGGTATGTTTGTTAGTATTTGCTCCTACATCTGGGATGTTGATATGTTGGTTGGCATGTGATCCTACATCTGGGATGTGGGTATGTTTGTTAGTATGTGCTCCTACATCTGGGATGTGGGTATGTTTGTTAGTATGTGCTCCTACATCTGGGATGTGGGTATGTTTGTTGGCATGTGCTCCTACATCTGGGATGTGGGTATGTTTGTTGACATGTGCTCCTACATCTGGGATGTGGGTATGTTTGTTAGTATGTGCTCCTACATCTGGGATGTTGATATGTTTGTTAGTATGTACTCCTACATCTGGGATGTGGGTATGTTTGTTAGTATGTGCTCCTAAATCTGGGATGTTGATATGTTTGTTAGTATGTGCTCCTACATCTGGGATGTGGGTATGTTTGTTGGCATGTGCTCCTACATCTGGGATGTTGATATGTTGGTTGGCATGTGATCCTACATCTGGGATGTGGGTATGTTTGTTGGCATGTGCTCCTACATCTGGGATGTTGATATGTTGGTTGGCATGTGATCCTACATCTGGGATGTTGGTATGTTTGTTGGCATGTGCTCCTACATCTGGGATGTTAGTATGTTTGTTGGCATGTGCTCCTACATCTGGGATGTTGGTATGTTTGTTAGTATGTGCTCCTACATCTGGGATGTTGGTATGTTTGTTAGTATGTGCTCCTACATCTGGGATGTGGGTATGTTTGTTAGTATGTGCTCCTACATCTGGGATGTGGGTATGTTTGTTAGTATGTGCTCCTACATCTGGGATGTTGGTATGTTTGTTAGTATGTGCTCCTACATCTGGGATGTTGGTATATTTGTTAGTATGTGCTCCTACAACTGGGATGTTGGTATGTTTGTTAGTATGTGCTCCTACATCTGGGATGTGGGTATATTTGTTAGTATGTGCTCTTACAACTGGGATGTTGGTATGTTTGTTAGTATGTGCTCCTACATCTGGGATGTGGGTATGTTTGTTAGTATGTGCTCCTACATCTGGGATGTTGGTATGTTTGTTAGTATGTGCTCCTACATCTGGGATGTTGGTATGTTTGTTAGTATGTGCTCCTACATCTGGGATGTTGGTATATTTGTTAGTATGTGCTCCTACATCTGGGATGTGGGTATGTTTGTTGGCATGTGCTCCTACATCTGGGATGTTGGTATGTTTGTTGAGCATGTGCTCCTACATCTGGGATGTTGGTATATTTGTTAGTATGTGCTCCTACATCTGGGATGTGGGTATGTTTGTTGGCATGTGCTCCTACATCTGGGATGTTGATATGTTTGTTGGCATGGGCTCCTACATCTGGGATGTGGGTATGTTTGTTAGTATGTGCTCCTACATCTGGGATGTGGTATGTTTGTTAGTATGTGCTCCTACATCTGGGATGTGGATATGTTTGTTAGTATGTGCTCCTACATCTGGGATGTGGGTATGTTTGTTAGTATGTGCTCCTACATCTGGGATGTGGGTATGTTTGTTAGTATGTGCTCCTACATCTGGGATGTGGGTATGTTTGTTAGTATGTGCTCCTACATCTGGGATGTGGGTATGTTTGTTAGTATGTGCTCCTACATCTGGGATGTTGATATGTTTGTTAGTATGTGCTCCTACATCTGGGATGTTGATATGTTTGTTAGGTATGTGCTCCTACATCTGGGATGTGGGATATGTTGTTAGTATGTGCTCCTACAATCTGGGATGTGGGATATGTTTGTGACATGTGCTCCTACATCTGGGATGTGGGATATGTTTGTTGAGTATGTGCTCCTACATCTGGGGATGTTGGGTATGTTTGTTAGTATGTGCTCCTACATCTGGGATGTGGGTATGTTTGTTAGTATGTGCTCCTACATCTGGGATGTTGGTATGTTTGTTAGTATGTGCTCCTACATCTGGATGTGGGTAGTTTGTTAGTATGTGCTCCTACATCTGGGATGTTGGGTATGTTTGTTAGTATGTGCTCCTACATCTGGGATGTGGGTATGTTTGTTGACATGTGCTCCTACATCTGGGATGTGGGTATGTTTGTTAGTATGTGCTCCTACATCTGGGATGTTGATATGTTTGTTAGTATGTACTCCTACATCTGGGATGTGGGTATATTTGTTAGTATGTGCTCCTACATCTGGGATGTGGGTATGTTTGTTAGTATGTGCTCCTACATCTGGGATGTGGGTATGTTTGTTAGTATGTGCTCCTAAATCTGGGATGATGATATGTTTGTTGGCATGTGCTCCTACATCTGGGATGTTGGTATGTTTGTTGGCATGTGCTCCTACATCTGGGATGTTGGTATGTTTGTTGGCATGTGCTCCTACATCTGGGATGTTGGTATGTTTGTTGGCATGTGCTCCTACATCTGGGATGTGGGTATGTTTGTTGGCATGTGCTCCTACATCTGGGATGTGGGTATGTTTGTTAGTATGTGCTCCTACATCTGGGATGTTGGTATGTTTGTTGGCATGTGCTCCTACATCTGGGATGTTGGTATGTTTGTTGGCATGTGCTCCTACATCTGGGATGTTGGTATGTTTGTTGGCATGTGCTCCTACATCTGGGATGTGGGTATGTTTGTTAGTATGTGCTCCTACATCTGGGATGTTGGTATGTTTGTTAGTATGTGCTCCTACATCTGGGATGTGGGTATGTTTGTTGGCATGTGCTCCTACATCTGGGATGTTGGTATGTTTGTTAGTATGTGCTCCTACATCTGGGATGTTGGTATGTTTGTTAGTATGTGCTCCTACATCTGGGATGTGGGTATGTTTGTTAGTATGTGCTCCTACATCTGGGATGTTGGTATGTTTGTTAGTATGTGCTCCTACATCTGGGATGTGGGTATGTTTGTTAGTATGTGCTCCTACATCTGGGATGTTGGTATGTTTGTTAGTATGTGCTCCTACATCTGGGATGTTGGTATGTTTGTTAGTATGTGCTCCTACATCTGGGATGTGGGTATGTTTGTTAGTATGTGCTCCTACATCTGGGATGTTGGTATGTTTGTTAGTATGTGCTCCTACATCTGGGATGTGGTATGTTTGTTAGTATGTGCTCCTACATCTGGGATGTTGGTATGTTTGTTAGTCATGTGCTCCTACATCTGGGATGTGGGTATGTTTGTTAGTATGTGCTCCTACATCTGGGATGTGGGTATGTTTGTTAGTATGTGCTCCTACATCTGGGATGTTGGTATGTTTGTTAGTATGTGCTCCTACATCTGGGATGTGGGTATGTTTGTTAGTATGTGCTCCTACATCTGGGATGTGGGTATGTTTGTTAGTATGTGCTCCTACATCTGGGATGTGGGTATGTTTGTTGGCATGTGCTCCTACATCTGGGATGTGGGTATGTTTGTTAGTATGTGCTCCTACATCTGGGATGTTGGTATGTTTGTTAGTATGTGCTCCTACATCTGGGATGTGGGTATGTTTGTTAGTATGTGCTCCTACATCTGGGATGTGGGTATGTTTGTTAGTATGTGCTCCTACATCTGGGATGTTGGTATGTTTGTTAGTATGTGCTCCTACATCTGGGATGTTGGTATGTTTGTTAGTATGTGCTCCTACATCTGGGATGTTGGTATGTTTGTTAGTATGTGCTCCTACATCTGGGATGTTGGTATGTTTGTTAGTATGTGCTCCTACATCTGGGATGTGGTATGTTTGTTAGTATGTGCTCCTACATCTGGGATGTTGGTATGTTTGTTGAGCATGTGCTCCTACATCTGGGATGTGGTATGTTTGTTGACATGTGCTCCTACATCTGGGATGTGGGTATGTTTGTTAGTATGTGCTCCTACATCTGGGATGTGGGTATGTTTGTTAGTATGTGCTCCTACATCTGGGATGTGGGTATGTTTGTTAGTCATGTGCTCCTACATCTGGGATGTGGGTATGTTTGTTAGTATGTGCTCCTACATCTGGGATGTGGGTATGTTTGTTAGTATGTGCTCCTACATCTGGGATGTTGGTATGTTTGTTAGTATGTGCTCCTACATCTGGGATGTGGGTATGTTTGTTAGTATGTGCTCCTACATCTGGGATGTGGGTATGTTTGTTAGTATGTGCTCCTACATCTGGGATGTGGGTATGTTTGTTAGTATGTGCTCCTACATCTGGGATGTGGGTATGTTTGTTAGTATGTGCTCCTACATCTGGGATGTGGGTATGTTTGTTAGTATGTGCTCCTACATCTGGGATGTTGGATATGTTTGTTAGTATGTACTCCTACATCTGGGATGTGGGTATGTTTGTTAGTATGTGCTCCTACATCTGGGATGTTGATATGTTTGTTAGTATGTGCTCCTACATCTGGGATGTTGGGTATGTTTGTTGGCATGTGCTCCTACATCTGGGATGTTGTATATGTTGGTTGGCATGTGCTCCTACATCTGGGATGTGGGTATGTTTGTTGGCATGTGCTCCTACATCTGGGATGTTGATATGTTTGTTGCATGTGCTCCTACATCTGGGATGTGGGTATGTTTGTTGGCATGTGCTCCTACATCTGGGATGTTAGTATGTTTGTTGGCATGTGCTCCTACATCTGGGATGTTGGTATGTTTGTTAGTATGTGCTCCTACATCTGGGATGTTGGTATGTTTGTTAGTATGTGCTCCTACATCTGGGATGTGGGTATGTTTGTTAGTATGTGCTCCTACATCTGGGATGTGGTATGTTTGTTAGTATGTGCTCCTACATCTGGGATGTTGGTATGTTTGTTAGTATGTGCTCCTACATCTGGGATGTGGTATATTTGTTAGTATGTGCTCCTACAACTGGGATGTTGGTATGTTTGTTAGTATGTGCTCCTACATCTGGGATGTGGGTATGTTTGTTAGTATGTGCTCCTACATCTGGGATGTTGGTATGTTTGTTAGTATGTGCTCCTACATCTGGGATGTTGGTATGTTTGTTAGTATGTGCTCCTACAACTGGGATGTTGGTATGTTTGTTAGTATGTGCTCCTACATCTGGGATGTGGTATGTTTGTTAGTATGTGCTCCTACATCTGGGATGTGGTATGTTTGTTGGCATGTGCTCCTACATCTGGGATGTGGTATGTTTGTTGGCATGTGCTCCTACATCTGGGATGTTGATATGTTTGTTGGCATGGGCTCCTACATCTGGGATGTGGGTATGTTTGTTAGTATGTGCTCCTACATCTGGGATGTGGGTATGTTTGTTGACATGTGCTCCTACATCTGGGATGTTGATATGTTTGTTGGCATGTGCTCCTACATCTGGGATGTGGGTATGTTTGTTGACATGTGCTCCTACATCTGGGATGTGGGTATGTTTGTTAGTATGTGCTCCTACATCTGGGATGTTGATATGTTTGTTAGTATGTGCTCCTACATCTGGGATGTGGTATGTTTGTTAGTATGTGCTCCTACATCTGGGATGTTGGTATGTTTGTTAGTATGTGCTCCTACAATCTGGGATGTGGGTATGTTTGTTAGTATGTGCTCCTACATCTGGGATGATGGATATGTTTGTTGGCATGTGCTCCTACATCTGGGATGTTGGTATGTTTGTTGGCATGTGCTCCTACATCTGGGATGTTGGTATGTTTGTTAGGCATGTGCTCCTACATCTGGGATGTTGGTATGTTTGTTGGCATGTGCTCCTACATCTGGGATGTGGTATGTTTGTTGGCATGTGGCTCCTACATCTGGATGTGGGTATGTTTGTTGGCATGTGCTCCTACATCTGGGATGTGGGTATGTTTGTTGGCATGTGCTCCTACATCTGGGATGTTGGTATGTTTGTTGGCATGTGCTCCTACATCTGGGATGTTGGTATGTTTGTTGGCATGTGCTCCTACATCTGGGATGTTGGTATGTTTGTTGGCATGTGCTCCTACATCTGGGATGTGGGTATGTTTGTTGGCATGTGCTCCTACATCTGGGATGTTGGTATGTTTGTTGGCATGTGCTCCTACATCTGGGATGTGGGTATGTTTGTTGGCATGTGCTCCTACATCTGGGATGTTGGTATGTTTGTTAGTATGTGCTCCTACATCTGGGATGTGGGTATGTTTGTTGGCATGTGCTCCTACATCTGGGATGTGGGTATGTTTGTTGGCATGTGCTCCTACATCTGGGATGTTGGTATGTTTGTTAGTATGTGCTCCTACATCTGGGATGTGGGTATGTTTGTTAGTATGTGCTCCTACATCTGGGATGTTGGTATGTTTGTTAGTATGTGCTCCTACATCTGGGATGTTGGTATGTTTGTTAGTATGTGCTCCTACAACTGGGATGTTGGTATATTTGTTAGTATGTGCTCCTACAACTGGGATGTTGGTATGTTTGTTAGTATGTGCTCCTACATCTGGGATGTTGGTATGTTTGTTAGTATGTGCTCCTACATCTGGGATGTTGGTATGTTTGTTAGTATGTGCTCCTACATCTGGGATGTGGGTATGTTTGTTAGTATGTGCTCCTACATCTGGGATGTGGGTATGTTTGTTAGTATGTGCTCCTACATCTGGGATGTTGGTATGTTTGTTAGTATGTGCTCCTACATCTGGGATGTTGGTATGTTTGTTAGTATGTGCTTCTACATCTGGGATGTGGGTATGTTTGTTAGTATGTGCTCCTACATCTGGGATGTGGGTATGTTTGTTGGCATGTGCTCCTACATCTGGGATGTGGGTATGTTTGTTGGCATGTGCTCCTACATCTGGGATGTTGGTATGTTTGTTAGTATGTGCTCCTACATCTGGGATGTGGGTATGTTTGTTAGTATGTGCTCCTACATCTGGGATGTTGGTATGTTTGTTAGTATGTGCTCCTACATCTGGGATGTTGGTATGTTTGTTAGTATGTGCTCCTACAACTGGGATGTTGGTATATTTGTTAGTATGTGCTCCTACAACTGGGATGTTGGTATGTTTGTTAGTATGTGCTCCTACATCTGGGATGTTGGTATGTTTGTTAGTATGTGCTCCTACATCTGGGATGTTGGTATGTTTGTTAGTATGTGCTCCTACATCTGGGATGTTGGTATGTTTGTTGGCATGTGCTCCTACATCTGGGATTTTGGTATGTTTGTTGGCATGTGCTCCTACATCTGGGATGTTGGTATGTTTGTTAGTATGTGCTCCTACAACTGGGATATTGGTATGTTTGTTAGTATGTGCTCCTACATCTGGGATGTTGGTATATTTGTTGGCATGTGCTCCTACATCTGGGATTGGGTGTGTTTGTTGACCCAATACTGTTAGGTAAATGATACAGGGTTATCTGCCTGTAAAACTGAAAATGCAGAAAAACATAAAGTGGAAAGTCTCAGTGTTTACAAGAATGTAATCACAAATGGAGATCATGAAGTATTTCTTCTTCATATTCTTCTTCTGCGTCTTCTATTCTTCTTCTTCTGCCCTCTATGCCCATTGGGGTATAGGTGCTCAGCCAAGTTATCCTGTCTTTTGCTATTCCATGCAACCTTCTCCGTGTCCTCCCAGATACTACTCAATCTTGTCTCTTAATTCTCTGCTTCATGTGTTTAGGTATCCCACTTTTAAAAAAAAAAAATTTCAGAGGTTTCCAAAAAAATAATTTTCTAGTTTTACTATTATGAGGTTTTCTCAGTGTGTTTCCTGTCCAGGGCTAGCAGCATTTGTCACCTCTTGAATCGCTGGAATCTGTCTCACTACCTCCCTAAGCTTCCATAGGATTCTGTCATATTATTTTTGTCCTAATCTGCGCAAGCATTAGTTAATTATTGTTTGTAGGGTCTAAGTAATTCTTCCAGTCATTCTTTATGTTTCTGATCTATACAGCTGTATTGATGTTGCGATGTTTTAGTTAAATACTCAAAGTTTGGTGCTAGGTTTCATTTATTTTTACTTTCATAGGTTTCCTAGTGCCATGGAAGCTCCTCTTGCCTCCTCGATAACCAGGAAATCAAATCTTGAAGAGTGCTTAAAACCGTTAAACAACTTATTCTAATGTAACTTTGTCCTAATTACCCTGTTATTAAAAACTACATTCAGGATTCTAATGTAACTTTGTCCTGATTACACTATGCTATTATAAAACTAAATTCAATATTCTAATATAGCTTTGTCCTAATCACCTTGTGTTACTATAAAATTACATGCAGTATACTAATATAACTTTGCCCCAATCACCTTGTGTTATTATAAAACAACATTCAGTATTGTAATATATCTTTGCCCTTTGCAAGAGAAATGTCAGGAACAGAACTGCGAAATGTTCTCCACTTTCATTGACCTTACCAAGGCTTTTGATACAGTCAGCAGAGAAGGACTGTGGAAGATTATGGCAAAATATTGCTGTCCACGAAAGTTTGTCCAAATAGTGCGGCTATTTCATGATGGCATGCAGGCAAGAGTACAGGAAAATGGTGAACTGTCTTAACCCTTTCCTGTCACCAGTGGAGTGAAGCAAGGATGTGTCCTGGCACCAACACTGTTCAGCCTCATGTTTTCAGCCATGTTGATGAATGCCTTCAAGAACGACGACATTGGAATAGACATCAACTACCGTATGGATGGAAAGTTATTCAATCTCAGAAGGCTGAAAGCTAAAATCAAAATTAACAGCGACACCGTCAGAGAGCTCCTGTTTGCTGATGATTGCGCTCTATACGCCAACTCAGCGGCGTCCTGGCACCAACACTGTTCAGCCTCATGTTTTCAGCCATGTTGATGAATGCCTTCAAGAACGACGACATTGGAATAGACATCAACTACCGTATGGATGGAAAGTTATTCAATCTCAGAAGGCTGAAAGCTAAAACCAAAATTAACAGCGACACCGTCAGAGAGCTCCTGTTTGCTGATGATTGCGCTCTATACGCCAACTCAGAGGCGGACATGCAACATAATGTTTCAGCTTTCTCACATGCCTGTGCCAACTTTGGGCTCAATATCAACTTGGAGAAGACTGTAGTTATGTACCAGCCAGCTCCAGGGAATAATCACACTGTACCGAATATCAAAGTGAATGATCATAGACTAAGTGTTGTGGACAAATTCACCTATCTTGGCAGCACTGTGTCACAAGCTGTCACAATTGATGACGAAGTGAATGCAAGAATCTCCAAGGCCAGCACGGCCTTTGGCAGACAGTACAAGAATGTATGGGACAGAACTGGAATAAGCCTGCAAACAAAGCTAAAAGTCTACAAAGCAGTTGTATTATCCACATTGCTATATGCTTGTGAAACCTGGACTGTTTATCAGCGACACGCTAGGAAATTAAACCACTTCCACACAGTCTGCCTAAGGAAGCTACTGAAGATTAAATGGCAAGACAAGATCCCAGACACTGAAGTCCTAGAAAGAGCATCCATGCCCAGTATCCACACTCTACTGATGAAGAATCAGATTCACTGGGCTAGTCACTTGACTCGCATGCCAGATCACAGGCTCCCTAAACGAATTTTTTACAGCGAACTGCGTTGTGGTAAACGCTCCCAAGGTGGCCAGAGGAAACGCTTTAAAGACACTCTGAAAATCTCACTGAATGCTTTTGGAATTCATCATGACACCTGGGAGGCTGCAGCCAGAGACCGAAATTCGTGGCGTGCATCATTACGCAAGTGTGCAGTCATATGTGAGGCAACCAGGACTGCAAGAGCTGTGAAGAAAAGGCAGGACAGAAAAACCACTGCAGGAAATCCTCCTCCAGAAATGTCAAGCATTCTTTGCCCACATTGTCAAAGAACATTTCGAGCCAAAATAGGCCTTATCAGCCATCTTAGAACCCACGGCTCCATACCTTCAACCCCACTGGATGAAATGAATGGTCATCATCATTCTTGATGGATAAACAACATAACTTTGCCTCAATCACCTTGTGTTATTATAAAACAACATTCAGTATTGTAATATAACTTTGTTCTAATCACCTTGTGTTATTATAAAACAACATTCAGTATTGTAATATAACTTTGCCCCAATCACCCTGTGTTATTATAAAACAACATTCAGTATTGTAATATAACTTTGCCCCAATCACCTTGTGTTATTATAAAACAACATTCATTATTGTAATATAACTTTGCCCCAATCACCTTGTGTTATTATAAAACAACATTCAGTATTGTAATATAACTTTATCCTAATCACCTTGTGTTGTTATAAAACTACATTCAGTATGTTTGTAAAAGACATATATTGGAAACAACAAGCTGCCATAAGAATTGATAACGTTGTAGGTCAATATCAGCCTATTAAAAGAGGTGTGAGACAGGGATGTGTAATGTCTCCAGATCTTTGTTCCCTGTACAGTGAATATATATGTAGAAATATAGAAGATATGGAAGGAATCAACATTGGGGGACGATACATCAATAACATTAGATATGCAGATGATACAGTCTTGATTGCAGACAATGAACAAGACCTGCAAAATTTAGTAGATGCGGTTGTTGCACACACTGAACAACTAGGGTTAGAATTAAATTGTAAAAAGACACAGATTATGGTCGTCACTAGGAAGAAGGAAATACCATAATGTGTTATACGAGTAGATGGACATATTCTTAAACAAGTGAATCGATACTGTTATCTCGGCACAGTCATAACATCTGATGGGAGATGCCTTGAAGAGATTAGAACAAGAATTGTCATTGCGAAGGTAGCCTTTAGCAAGATGAAAAACATACTGACCAACAAAAACATATCAATTGAAATGAGAAAAAGAATGTTGAGATGCTACATAGAACCTATACTTTTGTATGGATGTGAAGCGTGGACAATAAGCAGTCAAGCTGAAAAACAACTAATGGCTGTGGAAATGTGGTTTCTGAGGAAAATGCAAAGAATACCATGGACAGATAGAAAAACCAATGAACAAATCCTTCAAGAAACAAATGAAGATCGTAAACTGATTAGAGTCATTAGACGTAGACAGTCAAAATTTTTTGGGCATGTTATGAGAAGAAATATTTGAACTTGGTGACAACTGGCAAGATCGAAGGGAGGAGACCAAGGGGAAGACCTAGAAGCAAATACCTGGATGGCTTGGCCTGGTGGCATGGTCGAGACAGGAACACAGAGCTGATCCACGACTCTGGTGATCGAGTGAGATGGCAGAACATGACCGCCCACGCTTACCGGCATGGCACATGATGGATGGACATTCTGTATTGTAATATAACTTTGTCCTAATCACCTCTTGGTATTATAATATTACATTTAGTATTGTAATGTAACTTTGACTTCTGGTCCTCAACATGGCGGATAGACACTTGAACCATTAAGATCTCTGGGGTGTTTATGCTTGTAGCTACGGTTTGCATTTGCATTTTCCTCATGTTGGACTGGAATTGCACGGTTCCGTCGCACCGCTACTGAATGAGTGCGTGGTGCGACACTGTGAGCTGTAAATTTCATATGGAATGCTTTTACATCTGTCTGCTGTTGTTTGTATCGTGAACTGAGTGTTTTGAACAATGGCAGTTGGCTGCCGCTGAATTGACTGGTTTGCCTTTTCGGTTCTCGAGTGTATTTTTAAAGAGACTCCTGGGAGTCGTTGCTGGAGCTACAGAGTTCGTGCTTTGTGTGGCGCTTTTTACAGGTCACCCTGTGGAAAGAGGCGGAGCCATATGGGATAAAACCCGGGTCAATGAAGTCTTTCTGGTGACTGCCGATTCCATCGACGATGAACTGTATTTTTCATGGAGAACTTTTGTGTTGGCATTCTGGCGGCAGCATTATGCGCAGTGAACCTGTGTGGGCTGTTGGCTTGCCGAGACTCCTGTCTTTTTCACTTTTCACATTGGGCAGTGAGGAGCATTTCATGTGATTTTCTCTGGCACAAGAACATAGCATAATGTTAACGACCCGTTGCCGTGAAGTTGGAACCGCGACTAACTACTAATTACTGACTGACTGGCTGGCTGGCTGGCTGGCTGGCCGGCTGGCTAACTGGCTAGCTGGCTGACTGATGTAACTTTGTCTTAATCACCCTATTATAAACTATATTCAGTATTCTAGTGTAACTTTGTCCTAATCCCTCTGTGTTGTTTTAACAGTACATTCAGTATTATATTGTAACTTTGTCCTAATTACTCTATGTTACAGAACTATAATCAACGTGGCTTTTTGTTCCAATTTCCAGAAAATCCAAATAAACCTGACTTGACAATTAAGCCAATATCGCCTCTGGTGTGCCTTGAGTACAATCCAAAAGATGTTCACGTGCTTCTCGGAGGCTGCTACAATGGACAGATCAGTAAGGAATACATTTATTTATTCATTTTGAACTTGTTTTGTACCAAACTATTGTTTTTATAAAACAGGAAGGAATCAAAGTAAATGAAAATATTGAGAGTAACAGTTGGGACAAACTAAGATAAAAGTAATAACAATCCTCGCAGCTCGCTCCATGTCCTGCCATGTACAGTTCAACAATGTTTTATTATTACTCATTATGAGATTAAAACATAAACACCAAAGGAGTAAATAAAACTGAAAATGGTCTGGTCATGTAAGAAAAAGAAGCTGATCAACGTAAGTTATGTTATTGGATGCATATGATGTAATACTTGGTTTCACTGTCCACATCAGTGCACTTGAGGCAGTTCATCATGGCAGAATGAGTCAGAGCGCTCGCTCTTAAACTCCCGGCATGCTGATGCTAAAGGGATCAGTTGGATTAAAATGTTGACTTCTCATCCTTGGCTTGGGGAAAGTTAGTTAGTTAGTCGCGGTTCCAACTTCACGGCAACGGGTCGTCCCCATATTGCTCCGTTCCTGTGCCAGTGAATATCACAAAATGTTCCTCACTGCCCCATGTGAACAATGGAATAGACAGGAGTCTCGGCAATCCAACAGCCCACACAGGTACACTGTGCATAATGCCGCCGCCAGAATGCCAACACAGAAGTCCTCCACGAAAAATACAGTTCATCGTCGATGAAAACGGCAGTCACCAGAAAGACTTCATTGACTGGGGTTTTATCCTATATGGCTCGGTCTCCTACTTCAGGGCGACCCACCGAAAGCGCCGCACAAAGCATGAACTCCGTAGCTACAGCGACGACTCCCAGGAGTCTCCCGAAAAATGCACCCATGAACCGAAAAGGCAAACCAGTCAATCCAGCAACAGCCGGCCGTCATCGTTCCGAACATGCAGGCCACGCGAAAAACAACTGCGGACAGATGCAAAAGCATTCCATGTGAAATTCACAGCTCACAGTGTCGCGCCACGCACTCACTCAGTAGCAGGGCGATGAAACCATAGCCTCCTTAGTCGCCTCTTACGACATGCATTGGTAGGCAACACTTGCGGATGTATGTTACAAGTAACTCAGAAGTCTTATGACGAGGGACACTGGTAATAGGGAATGCTAGCCCACATGCAAAAATCAGTCCAGTGTGGACTATGCTCAAGTTCAAAGTGAGCAACAAAAGAAAAAAAATTGCACTGTGGATATTGCCATTCTGTCTGCCTCCTGTACAGCCATCGAAGAGTTCCCTCCTGTACAGCTATCCAAGAGTTCCCTCCTGTACAGCTATCCAAGAGTTCCCTCCTGTACAGCTATCCAAGAGTTCCCTCCTGTACAGCCATCGAAGAGTTCCCTCCTGTACAGCTATCCAAGAGTTCCCTCCTGTACAGCCATCCAAGAGTTCCCTCCTGTACAGCCATCGAAGAGTTCCCTCCTGTACAGCTATCCAAGAGTTCCCTCCTGTACAGCCATCGAAGAGTTCCCTCCTGTACAGCCATCCAAGAGTTCCCTCCTGTACAGCCATTGAAGAGTTCCCTCCTGTATAGCCATCGAAGAGTTCCCTCCTGTACAGCCATCCAAGAGTTCCCTCCTGTACAGCCATCCAAGAGTTCCCTCCTGTACAGCCATCGACAAGTTCCCTCCTGTACAGCCATCGAAGAGTTCCCTCCTGTACAGCCATTGAAGAGTTCCCTCCTGTACAGCCATCCAAGAGTTCCCTCCTGTACAGCCATCCAAGAGTTCCCTCCTGTACAGCCATCAAAGAGTTCCCTCCTGTACAGCTATCCAAGAGTTTCCTCCTGTACAGCCATCGAAGAGTTCCCTCCTGTACAGCCATCAAAGAGTTCCCATGCTGATGGCCCCCAATAGCTGTTTGGTTAGAAGTTTGCCTGGTTTTTCCTTGATCCAAGATGCCCACGCTTAGCGGCTTGGCATTTCAAGATGGTGATGTATTTAACTTATCACTCTCAATGTCAGTGTTATTTAACTTATCACTCTCAATGTCAGTGTTATTTAACTTATCACTCTCAATGTCAGTGTTATTTAACTTACCACTCTCAATGTCAGTGTTATTTAACTTACCACTCTCAATGTTAGTATTATTTAGCATATCATTCACATTGTCAGTTTTATAAAATGTATCACTCACATTGTCAGTGTTATTTAGCATATCATTCACATTGTCAGTTTTATAAAATGTATCACTCACATTGTCAGTGTTATTTAACTTATCACTCACATTGTCAGTGTTATTTAAATTATCACTCTCATTGTCAGTGTTATTTAACTTATCACTCTCAATGTCAGTTTTATAAAATGTATCACTCACATTGTCAGTGTTATTTAACTTATCACGCACATTGTCAGTTTTATAAAATGTATCACTCACATTGTCAGTGTTATTTAACATATCACTCACATTGTCAGTTTTATAAAATGTATCACTCACATTGTCAGTGTTATTTAACTTATCACTCACATTGTCAGTTTTATAAAATGTATCACTCACATTGTCAGTGTTATTTAACTTATCACTCACATTGTCAGTGTTATTTAAATTATCACTCTCATTGTCAGTGTTATTTAACTTATCACTCACATTGTCAGTGTTATTTAAATTATCACTCTCATTGTCAGTGTTATTTAAATTATCACTCACATTGTCAGTGTTATTTAAATTATCCCTCTCATTGTCAGTGTTATTTAACTTATCACTCACATTGTCAGTTTTATAAAATGTATCACTCACATTGTCAGTGTTATTTAACTTATCACTCACATTGTCAGTGTTATTTAAATTATCACTATCATTGTCAGTGTTATTTAACTTATCACTCTCAATGTCAGTTTTATAAAATGTATCACTCACATTGTCAGTGTTATTTAAATTATCACTCACATTGTCAGTGTTATTTAGCATATCATTCACATTGTCAGTTTTATAAAATGTATAACTCACATTGTCAGTGTTATTTAACATATCACTCACATTGTCAGTTTTATAAAATGTATCACTCACATTGTCAGTGTTATTTAACTTATCACTCACATTGTCAGTTTTATAAAATGTATCACTCACATTGTCAGTGTTATTTAACTTATCACGCACATTGTCAGTGTTATTTAAATTATCACTCTCATTGTCAGTGTTATTTAACTTATCACTCTCAATGTCAGTGGTATTTAACTTATCACTCACAATGTCAGTGGTATTTACTCTCAATGTCAGTGTTATTTAACTTATCACTCACTTTATCAGTGTTATAAAATCTATCACTCACATTGTCAGTGTTATTTAACTTATAACTCACATTGTCAGTGTTATTTAACTTATAACTCACATTGTCAGTGTTATTTAACTTATAACTCACATTGTCAGTGTTATTTAACTTATAACTCACATTGTCAGTGTTATTTAACTTATAACTCACATTGTCAGTGTTATTTAACATATCACTCCACATTGTCAGTGTTATTTAACATACCATTCACAGTCATATGGGACACACGAAAGGGTTCCCAGGCTGCAGATATCACTCCAATAGAGCAGTCGCACCGAGACCCTGCCTACAAGACTCTGTGGATCCAGTCCAAAACTGGCACCGAGTGCTTCTCCACATCCACGGATGGACAGGTTTTGTGGTGGGACATCCGGAAAATGTCGGAGCCCACAGAGAAGATGTATCTGGACAAGAAACAGGAGTTCCACAATGCACAGGGAGCCTACTGCTTGGAATATGAGCCTACCATGGTAAATATATGTTGATATCGTGAGTTTAAGATGGTAAATTCGTGCATTTAGTGTAATTAAACAATACCATGGTAAATATATGTTTACATAGTGAGTTGAGTTGAGCTAAGAACCGACATCACTGCACTCAAGACATTCCCATATGCGCTCCATCACCTTGTTCAACAGCCAGTGAAGAGACACTACTAATCATTCCCACCACTATCCGATTTAAAGTTCTCCTGGTCCTCCCTCTCAGTATTGAGATTCCACCAAAACCCCTGCCAACCCCCTGCAATCTCATCCTTTCCACACACGGGTTCTAAATCTGTTCCTCCATCTTCTCCACCCGGTCCCACAGGCACACGAACACCTCTGCCTTGTCCACAGCTAATCGACAATCAAGAGGTGCATTCCCCACCAGCCCACCCGCCTTGCCCATTCCCCCGCACTCCCGCATGGCCAGGGCAAAAAATCTACACCATTCCCACAATCTGTGACCTCCGAAACAAAGCAAGCCACTCCACACGAAACACTCCTTTCTCCACCTCACCAAGCACACTCCCTAGTCCGTGATGAAGGCATTGTGTGCCGCAGCGGTCTCCCCCAACCAACAGAATGCCGCTGTGACTGCCTCCACTCCCATACCGGAGGCCACAGCCCAGTGTGCCATACTCTGCCCCTTCAAGAATCGTCCATTAGCCTTTGCAACAAAATCCCAACCACTCCGTCTGCCTCCCACAACTGACCAATCAGCACAGATCACCATGTCACCTTGATATGTATCACTCTGGATCAGCCGCCGCACCCCAAACCCCGTGCAGCCTGCCGCCCACCCTCTGCACTCACAATCCAGTGTCACTATTACACTGTGCCAGTCCGTCCTGCCTGCCGGCACCCCAACCCACTCCCTTTCACGATTGATGGTCCCCAGGTCACAAACCCAACGTATAGATGTTTATGCCCGTGCCATCCAGGGCCTGCCTCGTTTTAGTCTATGACCCTTGACCACATCCATGGCTTCATGCAGAGGGTGATTCCTATCTGCAGCAACTCCCAGATACCACCCGGCCTGAAGGACTGCCATTGCCGGCAGCGCCAGGATATGCCTCATGCATACAATAGGTGTTTCCTTTGTGCATCCCAGAATCGCCCGCATGGCCGCATTTTGTATGCGCTCCATCCAACCTTTCAAGCTGGCTCTTTGATACCGTCAGGAGCCCCAAACCATACTCAGTGACAGAAATTATTAACTGCTGAAAGAGCCTGTAAACATCCTCTGCTGTACTCCAGTTGCTGCCATTGCCCTCAATACATTAAGTCCCCTTCCAGCCCTTACCACCAAAGTCCTGACATGATCTTCAAAAGACATACGCCTGTCGAAGGCGACACCCAAGCACTTCAATCCACTCTTTCCACCAAGAGACATCTATTCAGTATAACATAAGTGACATCTGCCTTCACAATCCGGCCACCCAGGGAGTACCACATAACCAATGCCTTGTCTGGGTTTATAACGGCCCCTGCATCCCTGCACCACTCCATCACCCTGTTTACCGCCACCTGCAAATCCGCAGCAAAACTTTCCCTATCCATGCCCTGTCCACACACCAGCATGTAGTGAGTTTAAAATAGTAAAGTCATGCATACAATACCATGGTAAATATCTGTTTGAAAAGTGAGCTTAAAATGATAAATTCATGCATGCAGTGTAATTCTTACTGGATGCGAGTCTGCAATGATGAGTTCATACATGCACTGTGAGTCTATGATGATGAGTTCATGCATGCAATGTGAGTCTATGATGGAAGTATCATAAACAATCTTGGGTTTGCTTATAATACAGTGTTACAAGCAAAAGGTGAACAAGAGTTACAAAACTAGTGGACCAAGTAAACAGGCATAGTGCAGAATATGGCTTAGATGTTAATATCCCCAAACAGACACATAAAAACTATGATAATTAACAGTGGAAAGGAGAGGTCATCTGTGAACATCACAGTACACGACTGGGTACTAGAACAAGTAACAAGTTTCTCCTATCTTGGACATGTAATAACAGATGGTGGTAGAAGTTAAACAGCAATCAAAAATAGAGTAGGAATGGCCAAAAATGTTTTCAACATCATTAATGACTAGAGAGATTATCAAAGCATTAAAAATGAGAAATGTTAAATGTTATATATATATTCAACACCACTATATGGCGTGGAAGCCTGGACAATAAACAATTAGACAGTTGAATAATAGCCCTGGGGATATGGATGTACAGAAGAATATGTCATATTTCATGGAAACAAAAACAATCAAATACAGAGGTTCTAAAAACACTGGGAATGGTAAGACAGTTGAAAAAATAAATAAAAAAGAGGCAAGTGAAATAATTCAGCCACTTGAAAAGACATAACACTCTTATGAAAATCATACAAGAGCATAAGGTTAAAGGCAAGTGAGCAAGAGGTAACATCAAGAGATGGATGAACAGCAGTCTGACAGAATGTACAATCAGGACGAGAGACAGACAAGTGTTGGAGATCCATTTCAGCCAACCTTCATTGTGGAGACGGCACCTGATCGAATTGAACAGTGTAATTATATAATATCATGATCAATATTTGTTTATAACCTGAGTATATGACTGAGACTGTGGCATGGAGAAATATCATCAGCAGAATTTATCCTCAACACCAAGGATGAGATCTGTGGAGAGACATGAATGCTAACACCAGTTGAATGGACAGATAATGATGATGATGATGAACCCGAGTCTACAATGATAAATTCATGCATACACTGTGTGCCTACAATGATGAGTTCATGCATACAGTGGGAATCTATCATGGTCAATATGTGTTTATAAGCTGAATTTACAGCAGTTAATTAAAAATGTAAGTATTATTAACTGGACATTGGTTGTTATTGTCCTTCTTCTTCTTCTTCTTCTCATCCTCCTCCTCTTCTTCTTCTTCGTCGTTCTTATCTCCTCTTCTTGTTCTTCTTCTGCATTTTCTTCTTTCAATTGAACATACTTTCAACCAGCTCATGCCAAACCCTTTGTAAATGTGTCCATGATTGGCTGGATTTTGTAGCTAAGGTTTTCTACATGATAAGGTAGCCACTATGCTTCCACTGATGGATAGAAATAGATATCAAATACATGTCTCAGTCAGTCATGGAAGTCTTTGCAGCAAATTCTGGATGGAAGAGCAGTGAAAATCATGTGTGCATTACTTTTATTGAGAGTGTGCAAGGCAGAGATGACAACTAAAGAAGTCAGATTATATCGTATTTTCTGACCAGACGTTAAAAAGCATGCATAATTTGATGGCAGGGAATCAAGAAAAAGAGGCATCCAATCACAAATAATGCGTTCTTTGAGACAGAAGAGGTAATGAGCTTGTGATAGCTCACTTTATATTCACAATTTATGTATTTATATTCACATTTCTTACCAGCAAACCAAATTCATGGTGGGAACAGAACAAGGCAATATAATCTCATGTAATTGCAAGGCAATAATGCCATTTGATAAAATAGCTGCCATATTTACAGATCTTTTAGGGCCATTTTATGCCTTTAAAGGAGGTAGCCATGAATCCAGTGTCTATAGTATACTCCGACCAAACGTAAATGAGGACATAGCACACGATGGCTTGGATTCAAGAAGAAGAGGCATCAAATCACACATAATGAATCCCTGGAAACTGAAATAGATAATGAACTTGAGATAACTTACTTTGAATTTGCAGTTCTCATCTCATCTCATCTCATCATGTTCCTCTTGTACATTGCAGTGTCGAGGTGAAGTATAAACAGCGGGAGAGTGCCCGCTTATGGGCTTCATGTATCGATATTCCCGAGGGCTCTGTTATTCCCTTCGTTCATCGTTCACATGGTCGGCCTCTTCCTCTGCTTCCATCTGGTCTGTACATCATTGCTATTTGGTATACATTTGACTTGCTGCCTTCTAATAAAATCTAGCGTTGCTATAACCCCCACTTTAGTCCTGATTTCTTCATTTCTGATCTTAATTCTTCTTGATACATTGAGTATTCTTCTCAGGAATCTAATTTCTGTTGTGATATATTCTTTTCTCTTTTTCTGTCATTGTCCAGGTTTGGCATTGGTAGCATAGAGGTGATAGGAAGATTGTGTTGTAAAGTGCTTTCTTAGTAGCTATTGACACATGTTTGTTTTTTAGTATTGGTGCCATTAGTCTACTGAGTTGGTTTGCCTTATTGCATCTATTTTCGATCTTGTCTTCTGATTTGCAAATTGATGATATTATACTTCCTAGGTACTTGAAACTCTTTACTTGTTTCAGGGTGTGTTCGTTTAGGTGAATTGTTTGTTTTTTCTTCTTTATAGTCGTTACCTCTGTTTTACTTGTGCTAATTTGCAGTTCATGTATTCATATTCACATTTCTTTTCTTACCAGCCAACCAAATTCATGGTAGGAACAGAGCAAGGGAATATAATCTCATGCAATCGCAAGGCAAAAACCCCATTTGACAAAATAGCTGCCATATTTACAGGTCATATTGGGCCAGTTTACGCCTTGCAAAGAAACCCACAGTTCGCTAAAAACTTTCTCAGTGTTGGCGATTGGTGTGCCCGGGTGAGTATGTGTCCGGTGACTGCACTTAGCTTAGCAATGGTATACAATTAATTATAAACAATTATTTGAAAAAGCTGAAAAATATCTAATGACAATGGAAAGAAAAGCAAAGAATACCATGGACAGACAGAAAAACCAATGAGCAAGTCCTATAAGAGGCAAATGAAAGCCGCAAACTGATTAGAAAAATTAGATGTAGACCAAGTTTTTGGGGCATGTTATGAGAAGAAATAAACTAGAGAACTTGGTGACAACTGGTAAGATTGAAGAGAAAAGAACAAGGGGAAGGCAGAGAAGTAAATATCTGAATGGCTTGACCACATGGCGTGGTCGGGGCAAGAACACAGAGCTGATCTACAATCTGGTGATTGTGTAAGATGGCGAAACACGGCCTCCCATGCTTACCGGCATGGCACATAATGAATGAATGAATAAGATTAATCCATTTAGGAATAGAGCTGTCACTTGGTTCTTAAGTGCAAATTTTCAGGCCCCCCCTAAAAATTGTAGCTGGAGCTGCGGAGTTTTTGCTCTGTGCTATGCTTTCAACAGGCCTCTCTGTGCAGAGAAGAGCCATATGGGTTAGAATTTGGCGCAATAAAGTTGATCCTCTTCCTTTAACTAAAACTAAAAGTTAGTTGCATTTCCTTCACAGGATGTCACAGTCAACCCCAGCATTTTTTACTGTTTGTGATGTCTTGGCAAGTTTACATTCTGTAGTTTGCCTTTTTCTTCTGAACGACCGGCACTCATACAATTTTATAACAACCCATGCAAGGCGGTCTGTGCCAAATCACCCGCAGCTGTGTTTTGAAAGCGGTATGCAGGATTACGAACTGTGTCTGTAACCTCTTCGCCACTGAGCCAGCTTCCCATAAACTTCCTCATTAACATCTTGCCTTTAATCTCTTTAACAAATGCTACCCATGGATAAGATAAGAGGGAGATTGTGACAGCTGGGCATCATGGCAAGGACAAGGATCAACACGTCATTTGATACATTCTACCAGACAAGGAAGGCTCAAGTGACACATGATCACTAATGTTAGTTGACAAAGCGCTTCATAATAATGATATCTTGGTGCTTTGTGGCTGCATCATGGTCTTGATTTTATTTGATTCTGAACATATCATATTTGTATTGACCAATCAGCACTCAGTGGGTGATAGTTTGCTATCTGATAATGTCGTCAGCGCGGTCGGACAAGGGTGTTTATTTCAAATATTTTTTGCACTCGCTCGCTTTGAACTCAAGCATAGTCTATACACACTAATTCTAGTAGCACTGGACTGAACTTTGCATGTGGATTAGCTTTCAGTGTCCGTCGCCATTAGGTGAATCCGCTCTGATTTCAGAGGTACTTATAATTTACATCCCCAAGTCAAGGGCGAGAAGTCAACATTTTAGTTCAACTGACCAGTATAGGGGTTGAACCCCCTACCTCAGTATCAGCACACCGGATGTTTCAGAATGAGAGTTCATATCCATTCGGCCATGCTGACCAGACGATGGTTTGAGACCTGGGTTCATTGTCTGCTAACTGAGCAGAAGACCGGTCACCTCCCCGCATTAAGGCCTACAAAATATGGCAACCCTATCACATGCTGGCGCTTTGTGAAGGGGTTATGGATGCATTACCACATAATGCTCTGTGAAGGGGTTATGAATGCATTACCAAATAGTGCTCTGTGAAGGGGTTATGAATGCATTACCACATAGTGCTCTGTGAAGGGGTAATGAATGCATTACCACATAATGCTCTGTGAAGGGGTAATGAATGCATTACCACATAATGCTCTGTGAAGGGGTAATGAATGCATTACCACATAATGTATTTAAAACACAGCTGCTTGTGATGTGGAAGCAGATCGCCTTGTGGTAGTTTTCAAACAATGGTATGAGTGTCGGTCATTGACAGAGCAATGGCAAACTACTGATTATAAACTGGCTGTTGAAGATGGAGATGGAGCAAGTATGGAAATGTCCTGCGTGCTATGTCACTTCCTGACTAAACTCAACTCAATTTAATTCCTGACATATTTCACTGCATTTCATCAGGTGCATACTGAAGAGTTATATATCATATGAAGTGAATAAATGAACAATACTTTGACTGAAATAATTAACACACATAGGATGCCAAGAAATCACAAACAGCCAAAAAATACTGGGGGTTGACTGTGATGTCCTGTCAAGAATATGCAACTAGCTTGGTAGGCCAGGGGTCCACAGTAACTCTGTGGCCAGGCCAGCATGCTCACCTACCAGACTGGTGGTCTGAGTTTGGATCCCCTTCAAGGCAAGGAACTTTAAAAGTGACTTGACTTCCAGGATGGCCCAGCCTAAAACACAACCTGCATGACTTTTTCAGGACATCACAGTCAATCCCAGCATTGATTGGCTGTTTGTGATTTTTCTAGGCAATTTTAATCTGAGTAGTTTGAAATTATGCCGGCTCCGTGGCTAAAAGCTTGCGAACGCAGTTCGTGAGCCAGGTATCAGGCGTTCGAAGCTCAGCTGCGACCGATTTGTGTAGCAGACCGTGTCTCGTTGTGTTATAACGTGCTGGTATGGGAGCCTGTCGTTCAGAAAGCAATGGCAAACTACTGCCTAGTAACACTTGCCTAGTACATAAATAGCAGCTGAAAAACGCTGGTGTTGACTGCAACGTCCCTTAAGGGATACCCAACAATAATAAATAATAGTTTGAAATTGCTTTCTGAACAGCTAATGCTCATACCATTACGGAAATTTGCTCCCAAGTGGCCTGTGGCTGACTACTAACCCGGTATGCCAGGATTGGGAAACTACATCCACTACACCTAAGCCACAGGTGCTGACTCAGCCTAAAATGGGTACTGGTAAATGTTGTGGGAAGTAAAGTCAGCTGACAGGATAATGCCCACAACACACGAGTGCCGATTGGTTTTATAAAAATATGGGGTTAGCACCATGTACACAGTATCCCTCAGTGCATAGAAAAGTGACTTTATGTAGGTCAGAATGTAGTCTCCATGACAGAAAATACACTGACTGTTAACAACAGGAAGTTGCTGTTATAGCCGCAAAATTACTGTTTCTTGCAAAACTAATGCACACATTGTATTCTTTCTTTCTTTCTTTCTTTCTTTCTTTCTTTCTTTCTTTCTTTCTTTCTTTCTTTCTTTCTTTCTTTCTGTCTGTCTGTCTTTCTGTCTTTCTTTCTTTCTTTCTTCTTTTCTTTTCTTTTTTATCAAACCATTATGGCTACTGCTCATTTTGTTTTAATTGTTCTGTTATCACCAGATTTGGTCAGAAGATATTAGGGAGTCTTCCGTCATGTGGACAAAGTAAGAAATTATTGCCGTTAAAATCAAATTAGTCATATTATCAAATATTAAAAACAACAATTACTGCTACTACTACTACTTCTTTCTTCTTCTTCTTCTTCTTCTTCTTCTTCTTCCTCTTCTTCTTCTTTCCTCCTCCTCACCCTCCTCCCCCTCACCCTCCTCCTCCAAAGATAACAAAACTAAAATAACTCAGGCCTACCAAGATAAAAAGAGGTTCTTATAGATGTTAATTTTGTTCGTTCACCTTGAACTCGAGCGTGGTCCACACTGGCCTGATTTTTACGTGTGGGCTAGCTTTCCCTATTACCAGTGTCCCTCGCTGTCAGGCAAACCCACTCAGACTTCATAGATACTTGTAATTTATGTCCCCAAATCAAGGATGAGAAGTCAGCATTTTAGTCCGAATGACACACACAGACGTGGAACCTCATGGGGCGGCTCTGGCCCATGAGGAACCGTGAGCCCTTATTTTTAAACAAAGATAGAGTTATGAAGGCAACAATAACTACGGCCAGAAATGGAAGTCAATGGACTCTATCAAAGCAACTTGATGATTTGGAATTCACTGCACCGGGAAGGTTAATCCAGTCAACAAATGCCCGCAGAAGTTGGATGTGTCTGCCTAACGGTGCAAGAACGCAGCTCTGCTGTAAACAGGCACAACGCAATCACGTCCGGAAAAAAAACTCCGGACGAACGCAGAAGAAGAAGAAGAAGAATTCACTGGTGACACTGCGCTCCTGTCACACACACATAATCAAGTGCAGGATAAACTAATCACGCTTGAAGAGATGTCACAAAAATAAGTCTAAACATTCATAGAGGTAATTCAAAAATAATGAGATTAAACCAAGCAAATATCTCATTCTTCCTTGGTGAAACCCACTTCATTCACCTATTTGGGAAGCAATGTGGACGAAAATGGTGGAACAGACAGAGAAATAAGAATACAATGGGCAAGAGGAGCTTTCACAGGACTTGGAAATATGTGGAAGTCAAAGGAAGTTAAAACTCAGCACCAAACTGATAATTTGTAACTTCAGTGTTAAATCGGTACTAGTGTATGAGTCAGAAACATGGAGAACAACTGACATCATTACAAATAAAACTACAAACATTTAATAATTGGTGCCTGCACAGGTTAGGGGAATAAAATGGTGTGATAGTATCATTAGTGTAGAGCTCATAGAAATAACTAAAGACATTCCAGTCAACCAAGAGGTGAAGGAAAGGACGCTGGCACTGGATAGGATACACTGAGAAAACTTGAGGACAGTATAACTGGACACTCTCTTGCCTGGAATACACAAGACAAAAGAAATACTGGGACACCTAAGAACACTTGGAGAAGAGAATTACAGATATTACTATTATTGGGATAACAGGGAGGAAGCTACAGGAGATCGTAAAAGACGGACTGAAGAGGATGTGTAATATCTTTAAATATCAATGGTTCTTGTAAAAATTCCCAGGCTTATATTGAGATTTGAACCTTGAAATTTCTAAGGCAGACACTGTAACCTCTTACTCAGCCACTTGTCCCTCCTCACTTCTCATTCAGAGGTCACGAGTTGTGAGCATTCGCTGGATCTTTTCTCCAAGACACTCTGGTGTGGTTGGCAATGAACAGGAAACTAGATTGACAGGTGTCGCATCATTAAGGGGTGATTTGATGCATGATAAGGCAGATGTGATGAAGGCCCTTTGGGAGCATGTGAATAATGCAGAAGAACAAAAAGACTATCTAAACTTCCCACGGGAGTCTCTGTGGCGAAGTGGTCAAGCCATTTGACTCGTGTGTGACAAAGTCTCCAGCTTCCCCATCCTCTTTTGCTTAAATTGGGGTAGAATCTTTTAAAAACCCTTATGTAATTATATAAGAATTTATATTCGTTTTTATTCCTATATATCTATGTATAGATAGTCCCTGTCTATAGTATAAATAAACGGCTAGGTAATGTTATTAATTTAATATGAAGAAATACGTTACATTAGTATAGGGGGAGAGGCTTAATTTACCAATTTGGCTACGACAATTTCACACTTTGGTCGGCGATTGTCACAGCAACGAACTCCCTGGCATGACCACTTCCGGTCAGAGGAGAGATAGCGAAACTCAGCCTTTTGCAATCCAGACGTCGGTGTAGAAACATCTGCTAGTCACTAGGCTCTTATAGAATACTTTAAAACTTCTCACTTCATTGCCGCATCAATAAGTGGTGATTTGATGTAAGACAAGGGCAGATATGATGAAGGGCTTCTGGGAGCATGTAAATAATGCAGAGAAACAGATGAATTATCTCAACTTCTCATTTCATTTCCAGCTGTTCATGTGAAATGTTATTTTAAAAACAATATGTATTCTTTTCCTTTTTTCCTTTGCTGTTCATCAGGCAGTACTCCGCATATTTGACAGATGGCTGCTGGAGCCCGACTCGAGCAGCTGTCTTTTTTATAACAAAGATGGATGGCACGTTGGATGTTTGGGACATCCTGTTCAAGCAGAACAATCCAATATTAACACTGCAGGTCTGTGGGTTACTATGTACTTGTTTCAGTGTACGTGAACGCTTGTCTGGTCGAAGCTTATTGTAAGAAGTCTTAATATTCAGTAACAAAGAGTTAAAGCTTTACAAGGCAAGATTATCCACTTCATGACACTGAGTTTTATCCCATATGCTGGCCGAGTGGCTAGAATACCCGTAAGGGTAGCAAAGAATAGTAGCCTACCACCGGGAAAGTTCACCTAGTCAACAAATGCCTGAAGAAGTTGGATGTGTCGACTGAAAGGCACAATGAAATTACGTCCAAAACAAACATTCTGGGCAAACTAAGAAGAAGAAGAAGTAGCCTACCATACATGTCATAAGAGGCAACTAAGGATGGTTAGAATGGGACTGGCTACCTCATCCAGTAGAAAACTTGAGCAGCAGAATCCAACCAATCGTGAGCAAGCCTATAAAGAGCTTGGCGTGAGTTGTTTGTGGGCTTTTGCTTCTTTAGGAGATGAAAAGCTGAAAAAGAAGAAGAGGAAAAACATGGTGCAGACTTTTCCATGTCATGTTTTCCTTTTATTCAGTGCATTTTCGAGGAGCTGTGGTGGCATAGTGGTTAGAGTGATTTTCTTCCCAGACTGGTATGGGTTCAATTCCTGGTAGAGGCAGGATGATATTTTCCAGCCAGTATGGCTCTGGGTTCAGTCTAGCCTCAGAAAAATGGATAATAAACAGTTTCCAATATTAGAAAAGTCTGGGAACAAAAGGTGATGCAGAAGGGCGCTGTTCACCTAACCTCACTATGTCATAGCCTAGCATATGTGAAGGCCTAACACTTCACACCCCAACAACAGTACTTCCTGTGAGACAATAAAATAATCTTAGAATTTGTCCCTAAGCAGTTTCCAGCTATGGGTCTGTATCATTCATATTTATATCCAATGTTTTAAAATTTAGTTGCTTGTCCTTCACAGGACGTATTCAACCCCAGCATTTTGGCTGTTTGTGATTCCTGGGCAAGTTTTACGTTCAGTAGTTTTCCATTGCTTTCTGAATGACTGCCACCTACACCTATTCGAAAAAGCCAGCACCGCTGTCTTTAGAACCCGGGTATATGGGAATTACGAATGGCATTCGTAACACCTTCGAGTGTGTATGGACGGATTGTAGTTACATTTATGCTTGGCAGCATATCATTATAGGGTCCTCACATTTTGTAGGTCTGAATGCATGGAGGAATGGGTGGCAAATCTTATTCTCACTTAGCAGACATCAAATCCAGGCACCTAACTCTAATCCCTCCATGCTCATGACATTATCAGTGTTTATCGTATAAACTTCGTTAATGCACCCGCTGCTGTGCGACTACCTTTCCTTTTATTGCAATCTGTTAATAAAAGTCTTAAATGGTGTATGAATGTGTGTATATTGGTATGTATATATATATGTTTATGCATGTGTGCATGTCTGTGTGAATATATATATATGTGTGTGTGTGTGTGTGTGTGTGTGCGCGTGCGTGCGCGTATACGTCTGTCTCATAACATGGTAATATGCATTGTTTATGTTCACAATATTCATTTGACAATGTTTTTTCTATGTGAATGTAACATTGTTTTTTCTATGTGAATGTAACATGCACAATAGATTACTGATGTATGAAAGATGAGTGACTAGAAGGGATGAATATAAGACGGGCCTGCATTGTCCAATTTGTGACCCTTTGAAAATAAAGTTTGTTCATTCGTTCTCATGGCTGTATTACAGTTAACCCCTTTTCTGTGGATGTTGTTGCATAGGTCTGTGATGTGCCCTTGTTCAGTGTGAGAGTTCAGGAGTCTGGAAAACTGGTTGCCGCGGGAGCTGAGAATGGCACCACCACTTTGTTGGAGCTGTCTGAAGGGTTATTCACAGTGGCTCGCAATGAGAAGCTCATAGTTACAAATGTGAGTGTCCTTACTTAGCTAGCTTGTTGATATTGGTGTCTCACATACTCCAAGGCTGCCCGAAATATGACATATCTAGGCAAACCTTCTGGCCTAGAGAAACAACTGTGGAAGATAAATTCTGTGGACCACTGAGTGAACTAAAAAAGACAGTTAAATTCGTACAAGAGACAACATTGCAGTTATAGACAAATTTCAAATGAACAAAAGAAGAAGAAGAATATTGCTGCCTAAAAAATGTTACATGTAGGTACATGGGCATATGATAAGATTTCTTCTTCTTCTTCTTCTTCTTATTCTTCTTCTTCTTCTTCTTCTTCTTCTTCTTCTTCTTCTTCTTCTTCTTCTTCTTCTTCTTCTTCTTCTTCTTCTTCTTCTTCTTCTTCTTCTTCTTCTTCAGCGTTCCGATCCATTGAGGTTCTTTGCTGCAGATACAATCCGTCTCCATTCGTCTCTCTGGTTGACCTTCTTTTGCCAGTCGTTGATTCCAAGTGCTTGTAGGTCTGTATGTATATTATCTCTCCACCGTCTTCTTGGTCTACCTCGGGGTCTACGGTCATTTATTTCCTGAGTGTAAGCGAGTTTTGTTTCCCTATTATATTTCATTCTTTCTATATGCCCCAGCCATTGTAGTCTATTAGCCTTCATGATACCAGTGATTAGCGGGGACTTAAACAGATCATAAATGTCTTTGTTACTTCTTCTTTTCCACTCTCCACTTTGTGTATCCCTAATGGGTCCAAAGATGCGTCTTAAAATTTTGTTCTCAAAGGTTTGTAACAAGGCTTTGTCTCCTTTCGTTGTACTCCAGGTTTCAGAGCCATACAGCACAACTGGTGTGATCAGTGTTTTGTATATTGTGATTTTGGTGTTACGAGATAGCGCATTTGATTTTAGTAGATGTAGTTGTCACGGAGCCTGAGCTGCCGCTCATTTATGATAATTAGTAACAGTCAACAACAAAACGAAAGTATCTTCTCACCTGTTTGAAAATGCTCAAACGCGGCGAACGGAAATAACTGACGACAAACCGTGAGAACTGAAGAACGGCATTTATTCATGCACTGTAGAATCTTTCATAGATCAAACTACTCGAAGACAAATGAAGTGCCATTTAATGCATGGTCGGTCTTCATTCAAAACATCTAAGAACTAGTTGTCCAAAACAATTCTTAAAATCCTACGTCTCCGATTCCCAGTTATCTTCCTTCCACTTGTTCTATCGTTTTCTGTTTCAATATCGTCTAGGTCCTTTACAGAATGAATCTCCATTGATACCTCATTCCTCTGGAACGCGCCTTCTTCCTTTTCTGACACTCCGAAGCACAACCGATCTGTTCCGTGAAAGTCACAACCTCCGTTGTCCTTCTACGTCAGAGTGACGATTCACCGTTTATCACCAGTCTCCTAGCTATCCGTAAGCTTTTGAGCTTCAGGATTCTCTACCTATTATTAATGACGTCAACCGCGAGTATCTGCCTTATGGCAGTAGTGCATAGTATATCTTATTTCCAGAATTGATTCTAGTTTGTATTTCTTCCCTTATGATGTTGGAGCAGTTGAAGATTGTACCCAGGTATTTGTATGTTTTCGTTCTTTTAATGGTCATGTTATCTATTTGTATGTGGCCAGAGTTTTTAGCCATTCTTTTTTTTTTGAAATTACCATATATTCTGTCTTATCTTGGTTGATAACCAGCCCCATCTGTTGGGCTTTTACCTTTAAGTGAGTCAATATTTCCAATGTCTTTTGTTCATTTTCCCCTATAATATCTATATCATCTGCATAACCAAGCAGCTTGGTTGTTCCTCCAATATCACATTCCACTTTACCTTCCTTACAACTTTCTCTAGAGCCAGATTGAAGAGTAGAGCCGATAGTGCATCACCCTGTTTCAAGCCAGATGTTATTTGGAAAGGGTCTGATTTCCTGCCTTTATATGTTACTATATTATAAGTATCTTCCATGCATAGTCTGGTCATGTTGATTAACTTCCTTGGTATTCCAAATTCCTGCATAGCATTCCATAGACTATTCCTATGGACACTATCATAAGCCTTTTTAAAATCCACAAAAATGTTATAGAGATCTCTTTTATATTCCCGATTTTTCTCGGATATTTGTCGTAAGATAAATATCTGATCTATTGTTGATCTGTATTGTCTAAAACCCACCTGATAGTCACCTAATATGTCTTCTGAATATGGTATTAGTCTATTTAGTAATACTGCGGATAGTATCTTATAGCTTGTGGACAGTAGTGATATACCTCTATAATTTTCACATTGGAACTTGTCTCCTTTCTTAAAGATAGTCAGTTAGTTAGTCGCGGTTCCAACTTCACAGCAACATCCCCCATATTGCTCCATTCCTGTGCCAGTGATTATCACACAAAATGCTCCTCACTGCCCCATGTGAACAATGGAATAGACAGGAGTGTCTGCAAGCCAGCAGCCTGCACAGATACACTGTGCATAATGCTGCCGCCAGAATGCCAACACAAAAATCCTTCACGAAAAATACAGTTCATCGTCGATGGAAACGGCAGTCACCAGAAAGACTTCATTGATCCAGGTGTTACCCCATATGGCTCGGTCTCTTTCCACAGAGGACCCACTGAAAGCGCCACACAAAGCACGAACTCCATAGCTACAGCGACGACTCCCAGGAGTCTCCTGAAAAATGCACTCATGAACCGAAAAGGCAAACCAGTCAATCCAGCAACAGCCGGCCGTCATCATTTTCAACATGCAGTTCATGCTAAAAACAACCGCGGACAGATGCAAAAGCATTCCACGCGAAATTCACAGCTCACAGTGTTGCGCCACACACTCACTCAGTAGCAGGGCGACGGAACCATAGCCTCCTTAGTCGCCTCTTATGACGTGCATGGTAGGCAACAGTGTTACTATTCTTTGCTTCCCCATATGAGCCCCGGCGTTTCTTAAAGATAGGTATCAATAATGACTCTTTCCAGTCATGGGGTAATTCTTCTGTCCTCCAAATTTGTATTATTAGTTCGTATAGCTTTAAATGTAATGCATGGCCACCTGCCTTTTTAACTTCAGCAGCAATTCCATCAGCCCCAGTTGCCTTATTGTTTTTAAGTCGCGTGATTACATATAGGATTTCTTCAAATGCAGGTTCTTCAATTTGTGGTTCACACGTTAGAACCTCTTTCTGTGGGAAAGTGTTACTTGGAGCTTCACAATTTAGTAATTCAACAAAATATTCTTTCCATGTGTTGCACATTTCCTCATTGGTATTTATCATATTCCCATTTTTGTCTTTTAAACCATATGTGTTGTGTTGGTGCCCTCGTTTCATTGACTTCAGTTCTTCAAAAAACTTTCTGGATTTGTTTTTCTGGTGATTAGTTTCCATATCTTTGATTATATTACTCATATATTCTTGCTTCTGCTGTTAAACTATTTTTGTAGCCTCTTTACATTCATTTATATATTGCTCTTCCTTTTGGATGTTGTTGATGTCATTTAACCATAAATGTCTGGCATTCTTTTTCTTAATGACTACTTCTTCACATTTTTGATTGAACCATCTGTTCTTTCTATGCATGGTTAACACACCGAGACATTCTTCTGCGGTAGATTGAATTGTAGTCTTGATGTTCAACCAAGTTTGGTCAACGCTTTCCTCCAAAGGGTTTTGTAGAGTTTCAAGTTTACATTTTATTTCATCTGTAAATTTCTCTTTGTCTGTAATTTCTTGTAGTTTTTCTCTGTTATATGCTGGGTGTAATCTTTGTAATTTAGTATAGAAAGCTCTCTTAAGTTTTATCTTAAATTTTGCTCCAACGAGGAAGTGGTCGCTGTGGCTCTCAGCTCCTCTATAACTTATGTATTAAAATGTTTTAACATAAGCATCTTTATCCACTTAAATGAATCATCATATTATGAACAAACAGCAGCTGTCAGAGTAGTCGGTGAAACATCAGACTGGTTTGAGGTGCAAAAGTAATGAGACCAGATACAGTTTGCACCATTTGTAATTGGTGGAAATCCATTTCCAAAATTTAGATATGCAGATGACAAGGTCCACCTTCCAAAAAGACTTAAAGGATTAGGTGATCTGATTCTTTTTGTCAAGAGTTTAGTTAGTTGCATATCCTTTACAGGACATCGCCGTCAACCCCAGCATTTTTTGGCTATTTGTGCTTTCTTGGCAAGTTTACGTTCAGTAGTTTGCCTCTAGATTGCTTTCTGAGCAGCCAACACTCAAGCCATTATATGAAAACCAATGTAAGGCGGCCTGCTGCCGAATCGCTGCAGCTGTGCTTCGAATATGGTGTGTGGGATTACTAACTGCTTCTGTAACCCTTCCGCCAGAGCCGGTATAGTAATGAAGCTAGCAGTACATGTCGTGAGTTTCTGTCACTGCATATGATCAACTAATCAAGCTAACAGTACATGTCATGAGTTTCTGTCACTGCATATGATCAAGTTAACAGTACATGTCATGAGTTTCTGTCACTGCATATGATCAAGTTAACAGTACATGTCATGAGTTTCTGTCACTGCATATGATCAACTAATCAAGTTAACAGTACATGTCATGAGTTTCTGTCACTGCATATGATTGATTGATTGATTTAGGAATCGACATCACAGCTATTCGGGGCATTCCCATAAGCGCTCCGTCCCCATCCTCAGCAGCCAGCGAAAAGTTCCAACCCAATAGTACCAGTAGCAATCTGATTATATTATCTTGATTGTGGTTATATGTGATTATATAATCTGATTATCACTGCATATGATCAAATAATCAAGCTAACAGTATATTTCGTGAGTTTCTGTCACTGTATATGATCAACTAATCAAGATAACAGTATATGTCGTGAGTTTCTATCACTGCCTATGATCAACTAATCAAGATAACAGTATATGTCATGAGTTTCTATCACTGCCTATGATCAACTAATCAAGATAACAGTATATGTCATGAGTTTCTATCACTGTATATGATCAACTAATCAAGCTAACAGTATATGTCATGAGTTTCTATCACTGCATATGATCAACTAATCAAGATAACAGTATATGTCATGAGTTTCTATCACTGTATATGATCAACTAATCAAGCTAACAGTATATGTCATGAGTTTCTATCACTGTATATGATCAACTAATCAAGCTAACAGTATATGTCATGAGTTTCTATCACTGCATATGATCAACTAATCAAGCTAACAGTATATGTCATGAGTTTCTATCACTGCATATGATCATCTAATCAAGCTAACAGTATATGTCATGAGTTTCTATCGCTGCAGATGCTTGACAGGGAAACGAGAAGAGAAAAGATTTTAGATGCCCGACACAAAGAAATCCGGCTCAAGGAGAGGGCAAAGATGGAGGGAGGAAAAGTGGGTAATATTTTAGAAGCAACTGTCATCATTTGCCATCACTGACTTTATCATCATGTATGTTTTTTAGACGTCTTGTGGGAAATCAGTGCCAAAACACTGAACACTCTTTCGGCAGTTGTATTATTGTAATATTGTTGTGGTTGTAATGTTCTTCTAATGTTGGTATAATATTCTTGTAATATATGTGCAATGGTGTATAATGAATAGGGACTATCAGCATTGACACATTTTGACTTTTGCTGAGAGAGACCAGACATTTATAGGCTCTTCCCGTAATGTATGTTCTACGTATCGAGTACACAACAAGGAAACAGATGAGTAACTTTTACATGTATATTTTCATGTAGTGTTTTACATGTAGTTGTATCAATGTGTGTTTATTCTTTGTATGCTGATGAAGGCTTTGGTCACAATGTCCACTTGGTTACTTGTGATCATGTTCTAGTTAGTCAGTCAATCAGTCAGTCCATTAGTTAGTCAGTCAGTCAGTCAGTTAGTTAGCTAGCTAGCTAGCTAGTTAGTTAGTTAGTCAGTCAACAGATCATCCTCATTACACATTGAACCATTCAGTCCATAAGTGCTCAGATCCCCTCCTCAGCAAATCCCGCAACATGTAGCGGCTAACGACACCAGTTCTGTCTTGGTTTATTTATCTTCTTTGGCTTCCTTTGTAGTGTTCTTGTTTGGCCACATCTCTTTTAATTTGCTGTTCTCGCATCCTAACCATGGTTGTAGATTCACAGAAATCACTTGTGCCAAGTGCCGAAAATCATGCCAAGTGTAGGAATCATGATTCAACCACAAAGTGTAGGCATGATGTCAAGTGTCAGAAATCTTGGGATTTGTCCAGGGTTTAATCTTTGTAATGGCTCACACAAGCACTTGACAACTTACAGATCCGCTATGCACACAACCCACAAAAGTCTTTTGCGTCCTTAGACAACTCATTTAATTTTATAGCAGAATAGTAATCACACGTGGCTGTCATACACCGCCAGCTTCCTGCCGTTCTCGCGTTCTGCGTACGACCAGCACACCCACTGCCTACCAACACAATTCATGGTTAATCTAATCGTCAGGAAAGACTTTTGTCGATGCATATTGTAGATCTTACTGTTGTAACACGCACTTGATTACTTATTTAACAATTTTACTCCTACTCACGCACATAACCTGTAACCCACCAGTCCTTGTCACAGCGTGTCTCTGCCCGCCATTCTGGTCGAGTGTGTTATCAAAAGTGTCAACTGTCCCGCTATCGCTTGCCGGCGTTTGCGGCCCATCATCAGGCATCAGCTTCAGTGTGTTGCTTCATGATCGCCAATTTCCACAAAGGAAATAACATTTTAAACTTGAAGTGCGTCTCAAATGATCTGATCGTTGCTGGTTCTTTTCGTTTGTTCACAATCGCTTTCAATTGAACATTCTCTGTCCAGGTCTCGGCGCCATCTGGCTAACCACAACGTTTTTCGTTCTCAGCTTGGGCGCAGTCACGCGACCATGTTAACTCCGCCCACTCGTGCTGCCGGTGTCAGCTTGTATTTTTCCACTGTGTGTCTTAGTGGCATCTATATAGTTTCTACATTCAACACATTTACCCTATTTCTCGTATCCATCTCATGGAAACTTGGTTCTTGCGAACGACTTCTCGTAAAGTATTCAGGATGTCAGAAGAAGAAGAATATACAAATGGGTGAAAGCATACTTGCACAAAAGAAGAGCCCGAGTACAGATAGACGGACTAAAGAGCAAGAAAGTACTACTGCGTCATAGTGTTCCCCAGGGCAGAGTCTTGTCCCCCACACTTTTTCTAATCTTCATCAATGATCTCGTTGCTAATCTACCGCATGGAATTAAAGTGGCAATGTACGCCGATGACCTGGTTCTATGGAGCACAAATGAACATGCATCAGTGGCCACCAGATTACTACAAAGAGCTGTAGACACATTTGTTGCATGGGCAAATAGATGGTGTGTCAGCATAAACCCTGACAAGTGCAGCACCACCCTATTTACCCTCTCTCCAAAACAAAAGGCAGGGACCATCCAGATAAATGGAACACCCCTAAGAGGAGATAAAGAACCAACATACCTTGGAGTAACATTTGATGGTCCATGGCGCGTCTGCCTTCCACAGTAGCATTACCTGTGAGCTTGTCAGCCCGCTCATTTCCTTGTACACCTGCATGCCCTGGCACGAAAATGAAACTAATCTTTGCCAGCTGAGACCGCTCAAGAGACAGCAACCACTCTCTGCTGATCCATCCCATCTCTATCTTCTTGAGCATGCTCATTGAGTATCTAAGTAAATGTCTGTGTCTCGTGCCATGTTACTTCTTTACCCATCGGTGTAACTGACAGCATCTCCGTCAAACGAATTCTCAAAGATCAACGCTTGTATTTCCACCTCCAAAGCAACTGGATTTTCAGGATCATGTTCTAGTAACGCTTATCGATTCTACTTCTCGTTGCTTGGTGATTCATTCATTGTATTTCCTTTAGTGTAGTAATGTTGATTTTTAATTACAATCATTATCACACTGTGAACCGGTCCGCATGGCCGAATGGATAAGAACGCATGTTCTTAAACATCTTGTGTGCTGATGCCGAGGTAAGTGGTTCAACCTCTACACCGAACAGCTGGACTAAAATTTTGACTGGTCGTTCTTGACTTGGGGACGTAAATTACAAGTACCTCTGAAGTTGGAGTGGGTTCGCCTGAGGGCGATGGACACTATTAATAGGGAAAGTTAATCCACACCCAAAATTCAGTCCATCACTTCTATAAAATAGTGTATGGCCAGTGTTTGAGTTCAAAGCGAGCGAGCACCCAAAAAAAAACCAAATAACTGAACCGTTCTATGTAGTACTAATTTTTGTGGGCTATATATAGGGTGTTTGTAAAGTCTCACTACACTTTGTATGTATGACACTTTTGAAAAATTAAGTACATGACATAAAAAATGTGCTAAAAATTCATTAAATTAGTTACAATAGTCACAGATATGGTCTAACGCTGTTTTGAGGACGCTAGAAAGTACTAATGAAGTATTCATTATAACTTATTCAACAAATTTCTAACCGTAATGTGATGAGGAGGTTGTTTATCAGGAAATCTTGCTATAAATCTGTGAACAACCATCCGTGTGTCTCGACCGCAATTTTGAAACACTTGTTCAACTAAAACAATTCTTTCTTCTGTTGATAACACCATCTGTTTGGAGTGCAAAGAATTACTCCAGCAGACAACACCCATTTGCTGCATATTGCTTCACGATGGACTGGAGCACATGTTTTATGATGTAATGTACTTCATTGTCAAAATTGTTCTACATACAAAGCGCAGTGACTTTTTACAAACACCCTGTAATTAATGATTAAACAATAAAAAAGCAAGTACGTTATGCATCTGTGAAGCGCTAGACCCAGAAGGGATAGATGGTCAGTCTTTCCCGCACGTAGCAAATGTCAAGAACAGGCATCGAACCTCATGCTACCATGTTCAAACCATTGTCAGTGTAACTTCCTATAACAGTTTCGCCACCATGCTCACTTTAATGATGGAATTAATTTAAATTGCTAAATCTGTATTATGTAAGCATTTTCACAATAACTAATGTGCTAGCTAGATCGATGTTAATATGTTTGTTTTCCATAAAAGAATAATTTATCATATCCTGTTAGACTAATCTTGCTCTGTGGAGAAAGGGTTACGGACGCAGTTTCTAATCTAGCATGCCGCGTTTGAAACACAGCTGCAGGCGATTTGGCAGCAGACCGCATTGCGTTGGTTTTAATACAATGGTATGATTGCCAGTCATTCAGAAAGCAACGGCAAACTACTGAACGTAAACTTGCCAAGAAATCACAAACAGCCAAAAAATGTTGGGGTTGACTGCAACGTCTTGTAAAGGATATGCGACTAACTTAACTATTAAGACTAATCTCTGCCTTCTTCTTTCACTCTTTATCCCCCCACTGGGTCATAGACACTTAACCAACTCACTTCAAGCCATCCTGTCCTTTGCTATCTCATGCAGCTCTGTCCATGTTCCCCATATGATTTATTACAGTTTCTAATTCTCTTCTCCGTGTGTTTTTATTTCTTCCCCTGTTTCGTTCACCCTGTGGGTTCCAAACAAAGTATTGTGTTTATTTTTGGGGCTCTCTCGAATTTGAACTTGAGCGTAGTGTATGTACACTACTTCTAGTAGTGCTGGACTGAATTTTGCATGTGGGTTAGCTTTCCCTATTAACAGTGTTCCTCACCATCGGGTGAACCCACTTCGACTTCAGAGGTACTTGTAATTTACGTCCACAAGTCAAGGATGAGAGGTCAACATTTTTAGTCTGTACTGTGTAGGGGTTGAACCCATTAGCTCAGCATCAGCACACTGGGTGTTTAAGATATTTTATAGTTATATTGTTCTCAAGTTTTCTCATTGTATGTCCTATCCAGGTCAGTGTCATTTCCTCTCTTCTTGATTCACTGGTGTTTGTTTAGTTCTCACCATGATCCTTGCGGCTTCTCTCCCCAGTGATTCCTGTTGTTGACCTGTTCTGAGGTCCTAGGCAGATATATGCACATGTTTGTGTTAATTTTTTCCCCTGCAAGATTTAAAAATACATTTTTGTTTCATTACATATAGTCTAAACTAAGTCTGAAACTAATCATGTAGTTCCTTAAAGAACAACAATAAATCCGCAGAAGTCGGATATATCGGCCTAACGGCGCTAGAACGCAGCTCTGCTGTAAACAGGCACAACGCGGTCACGTCCGCAAAAAAATCCAGATGAACGAAGAAGAAGAAGAAGAACAACAACAACAACACCAACAATAAATTAAATGGCTTGGCCACCTCACAAGAATGCCCTGGTACCAGTTACCACACAAAGCCACATTGAAGAAATATGATGGATACAGAGCAAGCAAGAGGAAGACCATGTAAAAGAAGAAAGTTTGTTAGTTCTTTACAAGATGTAGCAGTCAACCCCAGCATTTTTTTGACTGTTTGTAATTCGTGGGCAAGTTTATGTTCAATATTTTGACATAGCTTTCTAAAGGATCAGCACACATACCGTTGTATGGAAACTAACGTAAGGCGATCTGCTTCCAAATCTCCCACAGCTGTGCTTTGAACATGGTATGTGGGATGACACATTGCAATCGTTACCAATTTGTTATCCCCACGGTAATCTAAGATTTAAAGTCTTTTCTAGCCGGCTGTGTGGCGAAGGAGATACGGACACAATTCATATTTCTGCATACCACATTTGAAACACAGCTGTGGGCGATTTAGCAGCAGACCGCCTTGCATGGTTTTCATAAAATGGCAGGAGGGCCGGTCATTCAGAAAGCAATGGCAAACTACTAAACAAAACCTTGTTGAGAAATCACAAGCAGCCAAAAAATTCTGGGGTTGTCTGTAACATCCTGTAAAGGATATGAAACTAACTTGTTTTGTTTAGCCTTAGGATCTTTACATCTACCTCCATCCCCTCCCCAAAACTGAGGCAAATGGAGAAAGATAAGAAGAAGAAGAAGAAGAAAGAGAAGAAGAAGATATAGCCTGTCTCTACGCTGTTATGTTTTCATTGTTTGTGTATTTTATCTCATCACTGACAGGATGAGAAGTCGACCGCCTTAGACAAACAGGTGAGATCAAATGTTTCTGATAATTAATAATTGCTTGTGTTCATATTCTCTTGTAGATTTTAAATCAAAAACATTATTTTTTTCTTTTCAAAATGTAATGGACCATATCCTTTTCAACCCTCTTGACTTATACTTGGGATATTTAGTGTTGTTATAGAGTTCTACTTCAGATATGTGTAAGTGGGACATGATTGAAACATTGCACATTGGGAATAAGTCACCACTGGACGTGTTGCATGGAGGGCAAAGATCACAAATGGAATAAAGACAAAGGAGAAAATGATTGCTGTAAGTCACACACTGAGACGTAAGATGGTGTGTAATAGTGGTAATGACCATGTGTTCACATGCATCCATTGTGGATGAACATTTACAGTGCAAATTGAGCTGATCAGTCACGTTTGATACCACCATGGGTTGTAGTTATTATGCCATTTTGAAGCACAATGTAACAAACTATTGTCTCTCAAGACAGCAAGGTGCTATTGATGATGATGAATGAGAATTCTACTTGGCTGTTGGGTTTAATGTGCTTGTGTTTAAACTTCCAGTACACTGATGCTGCACTAGGGAGTTTAACACCAACTCCGGTCAGCTGGACTTCAACATTGACGCCTCATTCAGAAAGCAGTGGCAAACTATTGAACGTACAATTGCCTACAAAATCAACTTGGGTTAATCACAAAAGACTAACAATATTTTTTTTAGTGTAATTATTATTTCTTCTTCTTCTTCTTCGTTCATCCGGAGTTTTTTTTTTTCCGGATGTGATTGCGTTGTGCCTGTTTACAGCAGAGCTGCGTTCTTGCGCCATTAGGCCAACACATCTGACTTCTGCGTGCATTTGTTGACCGGGTTAACCTTCCCGGGGATTATTATTTCAAATAATGGAATCATAAAAAAAAATTAAAGACTTTTTTTACATGTCTTAACTGATTCACTGCCGTGCAACACTTTATTGACATAATGGAATTCCCTGTGACTGCCGTGCACCACTTTATTGATATAATGTTGACAGTTTGTTATTTGTTTAATTTCTCTTATTTTCCAAAATTTTTAGTGCCCGGTAATTAAAAATTTACACACAGAATAGATATGCCTTTGAAATTTATCAGACAAGACACGTGCTCCTTGTGCACTCCCCTTTAATTTGATATATAATACAATACAATTGCTACCTATTTAACAATTTTTAGATCATTACTGTGACACACCCCTACTTCCCATTTTCTGCCATCAATTTCTGTTTGGTCCAAACGCACTTTTTGTTTGGCAGTGAATCGGTTACGGTGTTTTGCGTATATGGTGCTAGTCTCCATAGTTTTAATAGACCAACCAACATTCTGTGCATGCTCAATATCATGTCAGCCATCTGTACTTCCCAGAACATCTCCTGCTACCTATTTGTGACAGTTTAGTTTAGTTTAGTCAACGGATCAACATCACGGCACACGGATGTAACCCATAAGTGCTCCGTTCTACTCCTAACTCAAGCCTGAGTCTGGAGGATCTCAGTTCAGTGCACGAACTCTGTAGCACCGGCAAGGATCCTGAAATACTTTGGGTAGATTTTTAACTCCACATTTTGCCTGGGCAGCGCCGTTAGGCTACTCTTTTTCGATTTTGTATGTGTGCAACAATACATACGAGTGTCCGATCTCTCTTGGGTGGCGTGATAGGGGTATTCCCTATCAGAGGAGAGGTAAGGTGCCTCCTTCCCTCCGCTAGCCTACGGGACACCCTTGGGCAAGGTGGAGTACCCGTTTAGCCCCCCAATCAGGGTTATGTGAAGCCATGCATGCAGGTGGTGGATGAAGTTGAAGAGCAGCCAACAGATAGTTGTAGGTTATGGTCTCCAGCTTCACGATGGTAGGCAGAGGATCTCTTTTTTGGGAGACAATGGCTATGGTCATCGACCAGTATGGTCACTGCTAGGAAGGAAAGCAATGGCAAACTACCTTCTTTACAAATGCCAAGAATATCATGTACTGCAGTCTTATAAATAATCAGAGAAACGGCGTAAATGGGTGCTCCATAGGAGCAGCCTCGCCCAGTAGGAGTAGTCATGTGCACCAGGTGACTCCAGACCGTCATCAGGCGACTAAGTGCAAAACAAAAACATATCAACATTGAAAGTAGGAACTTGGAATGTAAGAACTATGAGTGGGGATGGAAAATTTGATAACATTAAGACTGAAATGAGAAGATTAAATATTAACCTGTTAGGTGTATGTGAGACCAGATGGACAGGAATGGGCATTATGACATCTAAGGAATATAGAATAATCTATTCTGGTGGAGAGAAAAAAGTCGCTTAAATGTCGACAGGGTCGACTTCATTGCACCGGGTTTTTATCCCATATGGCTCGGTCTCTTTCCGCAGTACGGAAAGCGTCGCACAAAGCACGAACTCCGTAGCTTTTAGCGACGACTCTGGTGGAGAGAGACCACAACTTTCTCTCTCTTCTGGTGGAGAGAAACAACAACGAGGAGTAGCAATTATAATGGATACAGAGAGAGCAAAATCGATCAAAGGATATTGGACTGTAACAGACAGAGTATTACTGGTGAAGTTGAGTGGAAGACCTTTTGATGTCAACGTCATACAAGTTTATGCATCAACAGCAGACAGTAGTGATGACAGCCTTGATTAATTTTATAATGATTTAGAGAAAGCCTTCAAGAAATGCAAGAATTCTGAAGTAAATATCATAATGGGTGACTTCAATGCCAAAGTTGAAAATCAACAGGACGGATACATAGTAGGCAAGTATGGACTAGGGGAACAGAATGAAAGAGGTTGCAGACTAGTACAGTGGGCAAAAGAGCCAGATTTGATTATTGGAAACACCTGGTTTCAACAGCACCCAAGGAGATTATGGACATGGAGGAGTCCTGATCATAAGGTCAGAAATCAAATTGTTTACATCCTCATCAACAGAAGATTTCGAAATGCCTTAAAAGTTGCAAAAACTATACCAAGCGCAGACTGCTACAGCGACCATAGATTAATCTTAAGCAATTTACATGTAAAATTAAAGAAAGTCAAATATTCACCAAGAAACACACAATTTGATCTACAAGCACTGAAGCAAAATCTTACAAAAATCTTAAGCAATTTACATGTAAAATTAAAGAAAGTCAAATATTCACCAAGAAACACAAAATTTGATCTACAAGCACTGAAGAGTGAGGAAATAAAAGATAAATTCAACGTAGAGGTAAAGAACAGATTTGATGCATTGTCCGATATGGAAATATTATTTCAAGACATCAGTGAAATGGGAAATTTTTTAAAAATCAGTCAACCAAGCTGCAGACACAACCATCCCAAAAATAAAGATAATAGGACGCAAGAAATGGATGATGGAAGACATCTTAAAACTCATGGAAGTAAGAAGAAATAACAAAAATAACAAGGAAAAATATGAAGAGATTCACAGGAAAATTAGGAAGTTATGCAAAGAGGCTAAAGAAATATAGCTTGAGGACAATTGCAAGGAAATTGAACATCAACACAACACCCGGAATACCAAATTAATGCACAAAAGAATTAATGACATCACTAACAAAAGAATACACACATCAACTGGTTGCCTAAAAACCAAAGATGGCAAAATCATAATAGAAAGAGATAAGATTTTACATGCGTGGTCAGATTATGTGAAAGGCCTTTATGATGATACAAGAGAAGAACAATATAATCATTGGAATAATAATGAAGGACCAGCAATTTTGAAGATAGAAGTTCTGAATGCTCTTAACCATATGAAAACTTGCAAGACCCTGGGTACAGATAACATCACAGTAGAAATGATCAATGCCTTAGAAGAATATGGAATTGACCAAGTCACCAGGCTGCTGAACGCAATATACGATACTGGATACCCCTGAATTATGTAATTCTATATTTATTGCAATCCCGAAGAAATCAGGAGCCATGGAATGCGATCAACATAGAACAATTAGTATAATGAGCCACATCACAAAGATTCTGCTGAGAATTATCATGCAAAGAGTTAGGAAGAAAATACAACCCGAAATAGGAGAAGAACAACGTGGTTTTGTAGATGGCAAGGGCATAGTAAATGCTGTGTATATACTGAAAACAGTAATTGAGCGTTCTATAGAAGTAAACAAAGATCTATATCTTTGCTTTATTGACTACACAAAGGCTTTCGATAAAGTGAGACATGTCGACATGATAAGGATGCTTGAAGATCTACAAATTGATGGAAAAGACCTTAGACTTGTAAAAAAACATATATTGGAAACAACAATCTGCCATCAGAATTGATAACGATGTAGGTCAATATCAGCCTATTAAAAGAGGTGTGAGACAAGGATGTGTAATGTCTCTAGATCTTTTTTCCCTGTACAGTGAAAATATAATTAGAAATATAGAAGATATGGAAGTAATCAACAATGGGGGACGATACATCAATAACATTAGATATGCAGATGATACAGTCTTGATTGCAGACAATGAACAGGACCTGCAAAATTTAGTAGATGCGGTTGTTGCACACAGTGAACAACTAGGGTTAGAACTGAATATTAAGAAGACACAGATTATGGTCGTCACTGGGAAGAAGGAAATACCACAATGTGATATACGAGTAGATGGACATATTCTTAAACAAGTGAATCGATACTGTTATCTCGGCACAGTCATAACATCTGATGGGAGATGCCTTGAAGAGATTAGAACAAGAATTGCCATTGCGAAGGTAGCCTTTTGCAAGATGAAAAACATACTGACCAACTAAAAAGATATCAATTGAAACGAGAAAAAGAGTGTTGAGATGCTACATAGAACCTATACTTTTGTATGGATGTGAAGCGTGGACAATAAGCAGTCAAGCTGAAAAACAGCTAATGGCTGTGGAAATGTGGTTTCTGAGGAAAATGCAAAGAATACCATGGACAGATAGAAAAACCAACGAACAAGTCCTTCAAGAAACAAATGAAGATCGTAAACTGATTAGAGTCATTAGATGTAGACAGTCAAAATTTTTTGGGCATGTTATGACAAGAAATGAATTGGAGAACTTGGTGACAACTGGCAAGATCGAAGGGAAGAGGCCAAGGGGAAGACCTAGAAGCAAATACCTGGATGGCTTGGTCACATGGTATGGTCGAGACAGGAACACAGAGCTGATCCACGACTCTGGTGATCGAGTGAGATGGCAGAACATGACCGCCCACGCTTACCGGCATGGCACATGATGGATGGATGGATGGTCCGATCTCACTACCCAGAGACCAGGGGAAATTTTGTTACTAGAAGTCTACGTGAAAAAATCCCATCTTGAACCCGGGACCTCCAGTACTCGAGGCAGACACCATACCTCGAGACAACTCAGCCACCCTCACATGACCAAAGAAAGCGGTTGCTAATTAATACAGAAAATTCTTGTAATCTTGTAATTTACTAACTGCCACCATTTGAAATATGAAGAGACAAGCTATTGGAGGCGAAGGAAAATAAGATAGAAATGCATCTTTAAGTTGCATATATTGAGCTGCAGGTGGCTTCATGAAACACAATTCACCAAATGCCAGATGTGGTGGCCTGTAGCAGGTGTAACTGGCTACCTTATTCCTTTTGCAAGCTTCAACATATATTCTTGTTTCAGGTGCCTCTTCGACAATTAATAGTCGAATGGTACCTATTTGTTGCGGTCTCCTGGTACCTATTTGTGGCAGGGTCGACCTGAGAGTCAAAGTTAATTTAATCAACTCTGCTTTGATGGGGATTTGAACAAGTGACCACCAAGCCTGCATTCAAGCGTGATACGAGGGGGCTTCACATGAAAACCTTAAAAGTGATAGAAATTATCATAACCATGTCATTGTCTTGTAACCTGTCAGTATTGTTGTTAAGGATGTCAATAGTGTTAAACACATGACATCATGGTGCAGATGAACACGGTGACGTCATAAGGACAGTTTAAAAATGGTCACCCCACTTTTGACATGCACTAAAGAACAGTTGCATTCTGTTATCCGTTTTTTTTATCAGTGAAGGGGTGAAACCTATAGAAATTCATTTGGGAATGAAGGTCCAGTGTGGTGATGCATGCCTGTCAGTCCAGCAAGTGTGTGACTTCTGTAACAGACTGTTCATGACCGGGTCAAGCACACCAATTAGTGACCCCATAATTGATTTTTCTACAGGAATCCAAGCTCTTTATTGGTGCTGGAGGACTTGCATTTAATGCAGTGGTGGCTACATCGAAAAATTATACATTTTTTCTTTAATTTTTCTGAATATATTCACCAAAGAAAATTAAAAAAAAATGTAAGGCTTTAATTTAAAGCTCCCTTGTAACTACTATGCCACACAGCTCCCCCACAATATAATATTTATTCATGTGTTCATGACTTTTGATCAGTTATTATATTTTTTTTTTTATTTTCGTTCGCTGGCTTTGAATGAGTTAATCAAGTAGGAAAACACATATAATTTAAAGATTTAAAGACATTAAAAAAAAAAAAAAATTAATGCCAATATGTTAAGAAACTTTTTCTGTAATTTATAACAGGCTGGTAGTACTGAAGATATTAAGAAACAGGAAATTGCATTAGCACAGGCAGCAAAAGAGTTTTTTGAAATTGTCGCAGGTGAAAAAAAGAAGCGACCGACTCCGATGATGAAGTATGAAGAAGTAGAACAGAAGGTAAGTTGCTTCTCTGGATGTCTGCTTAAAGTGTGTGGTTTGCATTCTTCTTCAGCTGCCTTTATATTTTCCAATGTAGTATAGGCCATCAACTTATTCACACCAAGCTCTCCTATCTTTTGCTGTCTCCCACAGTTTCCCCTTGCCCTCCACATATTCATCTCTGTTTCTAATTCTCTTAAATCGGTGGTCCAAACTCCTTGGGGCTTTCTCCACATGGCATCATATGTCTTCTATAAAACGAGCTTCTTTCATCATGGCCGGCTCTGGAGTAAACTAGGCAGGATGAGCGAGGGATCATGCTGCATGGTCAATACATGGTCTCTAAATTCAGCCCAGGCTTTGTGTTATGGAGAGGTATAACTCCAGTTTACAAACTCTCGTCAAGGCGGCAAGGTGTTAGTCAGTCATGTAACAACTTAAACTTAGTTACAACTATGAGAAGGGAGTCTCCGTGGCAAAGTGGTCAAGCCGTTTGACTCAGGCTCCGAAGATTGTGGGTTCGATTCCGGGTCGCGTCCGGTTCACGAGTGCATTTTTTTCTGAGACGCAGAGCTAATGGAGTCCATGCTCTGTGTGACACTTTCGGCCGTTCACTGCAGAAAGAGACTGAGCCATATGGTATAAAACCCGTGCAATGAAGTCCGGTTCACGAGTGCATTAGTTCTGAGACTCAAGAGCTAATGGAGCCCGTGCTCTGTGTGACACTTTCGGCAGTTCGCTGCAGAAAGAGACTGAGCCATATGGTATAAAACCCGTGCCATGAAGTCGACTTTTAAGTGACTTATAACGACAACTATAAGAAAAAGTAGGAGTTATGATAGTGTGGTTGTTAGATGTTCGCCTGCTGGTCATAGGTTTGAATCCACATCAGGGTGGATTTTTAAAATTGATCTCGGCTCCCAGGTCATCCCAGCCTATACTGGGTACTAGGAAATGTCTTGGGAAGTGAAGGTGACCAGAGAGATACTGACCACTTCACCCACCCAGTGTCGATTGGGCTTTACAAGGTATGGATCTAGCACTGTATGCCCAATGGGCTTTACAAGGTATGGATCTAGCACTGTTTGCCCAGTGGGCTTTACAAGATATGGATCTAGCACTGTATGCCCAATGGGCTTTACAAGGTATGGATCTAGCACTGTATGCCCAATGGGCTTTACATAATATGGATCTAGCATTGTATGCCCAGTGGGCGTTACAAGATATGGATCTAGCATTGTATGCCAAATGGGCGTTACATAATATGGATCTAGCACTGTATGCCCAATGGGCTTTACATATGCCCAGAGCACTTTAAGGCATGTAAAAGGGTCTTTTTACACACCTTCATCATCATCATCATCCAGTGCCTTGCAAGCTGGCATGGGCGATCATGCCTCTACACAAATTGTGATCTCCAATGACATGGATCATTTTGTGTCTTGACTCCCTGTCAGAAGTCGGGGTGCGCCACCGGCTAGATGAAAGTATTATTCACTGGCGTGCAACCCCAATTAGTCAGAAATTGACTAGGGACAAAATCTATATGGCTGAACTACAGATTAAGCCCTGAATATCCAACATACAGCTCCAAATGGCTCGTAACAAAATTGAAATGAACTGTGCTGAATATTCGCCAAGGAATAGGAAGGAGAAGGTTAGCTAAGATAGATTTTTAAGTCTAAATTTAAGAGTAATTGACAAATATCTCAGTACATGTTTATCTCCCCTGATTGTTCCCTTCCTTGGTGTGTAAATAAGCCTCCACCAATGTACACACACAACACGTATGCACAAAAAAAGTATAACGACTGAATTATGAGTTACAATACTACAACATTTATTTACTAATCATATTATTAGACATCTGATGTTTTTCAATTTATGATGATGATGAATGCTTATAAGTTATACACTACAGTAATCATGAAAGTGAAATGATTAATATAAAATTCATAACTCTGAATCCTGTCTGGATCAGTGAGAGGTCCGCTAACAGCAGTTATGCTCCGATCAGCAAACAGCCGTGGTCAGATCAGCGAACTCTCCAGTAGAAACAAAACAGCTTGCTGGTATTCTGAAGCCTGTCAGTCCTGGCACTACCTAGTCGTCTCTAGTTCTTGAGATCTATACATAGGTGCTCTTACTGAAAGCTAGGAAGAAATCAAGAATGTGTTATAACTAGTTCTACATGAGTGCAATCCTAAGTAATACATATATCCTAGCACACTCATATACAATGACCAGTCTGGCCAAGTTTATATTCCAGCTCTACTGCGTTCTCCATCCTCCTCCCTCCATATCTCTGTCCTACGGTCTTAGTCTGGGACGGGCTTTTCAATTGTCTCACACACCTATAATTATTACATTTCTGCCATCCTAAGTCGCTTAAAAAGTCACTTAAAACTCTACAGGGTCGACTTCATTGCACCGGGTTTTATCCAATATGGCTCTGTCTCTTTCCGCAGCATGGAAAGCGTCGCACAAAGCATGAACTCTGTAGCTTTTAGTGACGACCCACAGGAGTCTCAGAAACATTTAACTCGTAAACCGAAGGGTGCGGCCCGGAATCGAACCCATAACCTTAGGAGCATGAGTCAAATGGCTTGACCACTTCGCCACAGCCGTCCTATGTCCATGTCACTAATACAGACATTCTGAGATGTACAGCCGCTCCATCCAAAGTTGGTTTGCAGCTCACAGGGTCGGTAATGGTATTATACTAGTACCTGATCATCCAGGCTTACAAGCAGTGACCAGTATCTGTGCCAGGCTTCCGTGAATTACCATATACCATACAATGAAAAGGTTTAGCACCATATACCCTATAACAATTGTGTGTAATGTTTGTACCATTACACCTCTACTTCCAACGCAATCGATGGCCAATGTGCCAATGCGCACACAATAGCATAACACCAATTTATTCTTAGTGAGTTACCATATAACAAATCAACATCAAATAAACCTAAGGTATGCGAATTCAAAATGGCATATAAGGTTATTCTTACATACATTGTATAATGCAAAAAAAGTAAGTAATATCCTTATCTACAACAAACTAGGAAACATAGTTTCCATATATGTAACACCCCAAATAAATGTCCTTATCTACAACAAACTAGGAAACATAGTTTCCATATATGTAACACCCCAAATAAATGTCTGCCGAGTGCATGTCCAGAGTATAAAAACAATGATGCATACGGCAATTCAAATATATCAAATCTCCAATACTTTAACATAATAGCATAATGCATTATTAATTAGTAATAATATTGTATAGCTACAAAATGAGATATACAACAAGTCTAATTGAAGTGACCATACAGAACAGCCATATTGCTGATCTGCCCGGTTTAGTCACCACTTAGCTACTGCTGTTGTAAGAATTAAGGAAATAGTCAGTTGACTATATTCTGTACAACAAATGGACGCCCAGAAGTGGCAGTGCTTAAGTGGCATATTAGGCCACGAGAGAAATGTTATTTTCTGTGGTGACTTCAACGCTAAAGGCAGAGCATGGGGAAACACTTCCTCCTATACACAAGGGGAGGAGCTCGAGACTGCACTGGAAACCATCGACCTGGTTTGTATTAACAGTGGCTGTGTCACCAGGACAGCAAGCCGTCCAGGCGATGAGGACAGTGCTATTGATCTGGTGCTAGTTTCACCTTCACTCACTACAGTGTGCAGATGGAGTGTCCTAGGACACCATGGCAGCGACCACCACCCATGCAGCATATTGGTGGAGAAAGGCAGAACCAGGCAGCACAAGCTAAAGGTAAAGACGTTCCAGTATGACAGTACAGGGCAAGATGTGGTGAGTAAAATAAGACGTGACAAGCGCAGAACGTTTCAGGGCAGGAAAAAAAGCTGGGAGCAGCCACCGTGGTGGAGTGTCGAGGTGGAGAAGGCTTGGGTGGATAAGCGTAGTGCTGTAAGGAGATGGCAAAATGCCAAGAAGAACAGAGCTGGTCATCCTAGTCCCTGCTTGCACTTAGAAAGAGAGATGCACACAAAAGTAAGCTATTTCAAAAAACTGGTCAAGGTGGTTAAAAGCGAAAAATGGGCAGAGGTGTGTCAAAGAGTAAGCACAGACAAGTCACTGAAATTGTTCTGGCGACTACATAAAAGCATGAGTGGTGTAGTCAAGAATAAGAGCATTTCTGACTTCCAAGGTGCTGACCTCACCTGGCAGAGGACTGACGAGGACAAGGGCAAAGCCCTCTTTGAACGCTACCTTGAGCAGAGCAACCAGACAGACATGGGAGGCCGAAATCTGGCTAAGGAGGTCACCTCAGACAGATGCAAGGCCCAGAACACTTCGGATGAAGACACAGTGACAGTGAAAGAAATCAAGGCTGTGCTTCGACGATCAAAAAACAGTGCTCCAGGTCCTGATGGCATAAGATACGACGACATAAATAGGTGTACCGACAATGAGCTAGAGAAACTAGCAGACATGTACAACAACAGTATAGGGAGTGCTAGCATCAAGGAGGAATGGTTACACAGCTATCTGATTCCCTTGCCGAAGCCTGACAAAGACCACAAAAAAATTCAGGGATATCGAATTATAACCGTGCAGAATACAATAGGCAAGCTGCTGGAGAAGGTAATTGCCAGGAAAATATCAAGCCAACTAGAGAGGCAAGGTGTTTTCCCACCTACCCTGGGTGGGTACCGTCCAAAAAGAGAAACCTGGACCAATGCAGCAGTCTTTGCCCATGATGTCTATGAAGGTTTCCACTCAGGCACTGAAACCGTTGCTGCAGCGACTGATCTTGAGGACGCATACAACAGAGTACCACTGGATTTTTTAATGTTTCAGCTTCTTGAACTAAACGTAAGTCCATTCCTCCTTAGTTGGATCGCTGCAGCCCTCTACCAACGGAAAGTAGTTTTTAGATGTGGCAGTTGGACTTCGGAACCAACAACAATATATCCTGGCCTACCACAGGGATCACCATTATCTCCGGTACTGTTCAACGCCTACACAGTGAGAATCACCAGTGAGCAGATCACTGGACCTGGCAGGACATTGTCGTATGCCGATGATGTTTTAGTGTATCGTCAGGGTAAGGATAGAGAGGAGGTTGCTGTGGAACTACAAACCGAACTCAATCGCATAAGTACTTGGTGTGATGAAGCTGGGGCAATGGTCAACCCAACAAAGGCAACAGTGACTTGGTTCTCGTTGAATAATCATATTGTCAACAATCCAACACCAACTGTAATGCTGTGTTCAGAGACAGTGGAAAGAACGCAGGCAATGAATTACCTGGGGATACGGTTTGATCGAAGCCTTGCTTATAATGTGCACATAGACCAGGTGATAACAAAGGCCAAGCGGGGTTTGGCAGCGATGCGGGTGATGGCGGCAGCAAACTGTGAGCAGCGCCATCTATGTCTTCTGTATGAGGGGCTGGTCATGTCTGTTTTGGAGTATGCAATGGCAATCCTGACTCTCAGCCATAAGCAGATAGAAAGGATGGAAAGGATACAGAATGAAGCTATGCGCATTATTCTTGGATGTACAAGAGATACAGCATGCAGGGCGATGCGCTACCTTCTTGATTTTCCAACCATTGAAGAGAGAATACAAGTTTGCAGGGCACGCGCCTACCTCAGAATTAACGCAAACACACAACATCCACTGCATAGTGAAATTAGGAAGGTGAAGGGCAGCAGGTTAAAAAGAGGATGGGTCGTGGATGGGTCAAGCCGAAGACATTCTTCAACAGGTGTGTTCACTTGAGGACTTAGAACCTGGCGAGGAGTGGGTGCAAGTGCCAACAGACTTCTGCACATCCTTTTCAGTTTGCATCCAACTAGATAGAAAATGCAGACAAGAAAATCCGGCTGCTGTTGAGGCTGAAGTACAAGCGTTGATTTTCGAGAATTCGCTAGACGGTGACGCGGTCATCTACACAGATGGGTCGGTCGTCCGACATGTGAGAAGCTCATGGGCCTTTACAGCTCGGGCCGGAGGGAGAATTGTGAAGGAGGACTCTGGTGCTTTCACTGAAACCACAAGTAGCCTGACCATGGAAGTCATGGCAGTAAGTAAAGCAATAACATGGCTCGAGACACAGACATTCACTAGGGCTTGTTTCCTTAGCGACTCAATGAACATGATCTAGAGGATAGAGGAGGGGTCGATCCGAAGAGAATGGTTGCTGCCTCTGAAGCGGTCTCGGCTGGCAAAGATTAGTTTCATCTTCATGCCAGGTCATGCGGGAGTACAAGGAAATGAGCGGGCTGACAAGCTCGCAGGTGAGGCTACTGTGGAGAGCGGACGCGCCATGGACCAGGCTGACATTCTGATTGCTCTACGAGAAGTAAGACTCTTGCGTGAGCCAAGTGATGACTGTGAATCTACAACAATGGCCAGACTGTGGGAGCAGCAAATTAAAAGAGGGGTGGCCAAACAAGAACACTACGCAGGAAGCCAAAGAAGATTGATAAACCAACACAGAACTGGCGTCGTTAGCCGCTACACGCTGCGGGATTTGCTGAGGAGGGGATCCGAGCACTTATGGACTGAATGGTTCGATGTGCAACGAGGATGATCTGTCGACTAACTAACTAACTAACTAACTGTACAACAAATGCACGCAACAAAAAGCGACTAGGCTAGTTTACAAAGAAATGACAAGCATCTACCACGACACATGACAATGAAAAGTCTCTAGAACATAGCCAAGATCTGCCTTTCATAAGTTTCTACTTCTCAGAAGAGTAACACTTAAAGCACAATGATATTGAACACAGAACTGAGAAAGAATAATGCACACTCAAGTATCCATAGGCAATGATATTTCTTGAAATAACCTAGGTCAGATATAGACTGAAAATCCGTACATACATCTAAAAGACTTGACTAGTTACTAAGAAATAACTTTTCCTAGTGAAGTGTAGCAACATCAGAATCATACACTACTACAAAACATTGAGCTGGCTGCCTACCTGTTCAGAAGTCAGACTTATTCTAACCTGAAACCTTCTAAGCTTAACCTATTTATTTTGTTCTCTTGATTAGCTTATCTCCCTCAGGCGTTTAATTCAATTACCACTTTCTTGTGGTTTTAAATGCCTTATTTGATCTGGGGTCTGGTTCCCACCATTGACTGGGGTAGTCTCCTGTCTGAGCAATTTCAATTCACACATTTGTATGGTGCAGACTGAATTATCTCCCAGCATGTCCATCATAAATTCTTTCTGAAAGGTTGGCCTTCACACCTGGGGCAATGGGCAGTCTCTGTTCAGCTTGCCTTTTACACTGTGTGTGGCTGTGAGAGGCCCTTGTCAGTCTGACAGTTTCCCCCTGGGAACCTTATCAAATAGTGTGTTCACACCTTGTGTCTCTGGTCTGTTTCACAAGGTGGTCAGCCTTAACAGTTGAGCGATTTTCCTAGTCCTGCTTATCATGTGTCATGTCAAAGGAGCAATTAGGCTCTGAGGTAGACCAGTTGTCCAACTCATTTGATAAACCAGGTTGCTTGCGTCATGCCTGGGTGATTTTATTTGCTTGCAAAGCCATTGTGAGCCCTCTTGCGTCACGGTTCAGTGGTCTTTTACAGGCTAGTAGAGAATACCCTCATTCTTATGTTTATTTCTCTAAGTGGTACCTAAGATGTTGAAGTCCATGAAAATATTCTGGGTGGTAAATGTGGCATTTCGCGACACTCCCTTCCATGTACTGGACTGTCAAGAATCTTCTCATGCTGTCTTCCTCTATCTCTCTTTCTGCAAATCTTTCTGGTTGTCCACAACATGTTCCAGATGTTGTCTTCTCATAATGTGGCCAAACTTCTTTCTGATGCTTGTGATAAGTTGTATTTGTGACTCAGCTTCCCTCAAAATGTCCAGATTGCTCATTTTGATTGTCCTATTAACTTTCAGCATTCTTCAATAAAACCACATCTCCAAGGCTTCCAGGGATATTTTCGCCTGTTTACTAATTTTTGCATGTTCGTCAAAAATGTACGCACATTACAAGTTACAAAGTGGCATCTGTGGCTTAGGGGATAGTGGGACTCATAGTGTCATCTTTCCCCAACTTTCCATGTTTAAGGCTCGAAATCAGCCAATGGCGATTTGGAAGCAGACCGCTTTGCGTTGATTTCTATGGTATGCAATGTCAACCTTTCAGAATGCAGTAGCAAAGTCATCATCAAGTGCCCTGCCAGCTGGCGTAGACATTCATGACTCTTCACAGATCTCAGTCTTTGGTATTCTGGATTAACTCTGCTGATGATATTCATCCATGCCACCGTCTCAATCCATTCACATCATTTCTCTAGGTCTGCCTCTGCCTTTCTTCCCATCGATCTTTCCAGTTGTCACGATGTTCTCCTGTGCCTCTCTTCTCATCACATGACAAAGAAAGCTATTTGTCTCTTCCTTATTGTTGTATATAATGTTCTAGTTTCATTACCGTCTTTCAGACAATCGTTGTTAGTTACTCTGGCAGTCCTAGGAATTCACAAAATTCGTCTCAGGAACCACATCTCTATTGCTTCCAAATTCTTTCTAATTTGTTCATTTACATCCCAATGGGAAAGTACTGACCTAAAATTGCTTAGGATATCACAAACAGTCAATAAAGGCTGGGGTTGATTGTGATGTCATGTAAAAGACATGCAGCTGAAACAAGATACTGTGAAATATGGCAGGCAGTATATTGTTTGTGCCTTCATTATTCATAGAAAGAGACAAGAAAAAAAATGGCAAGAAAGAAAAACACATTTATACCCTTTGCTTAAGTATGTTGCATTTAGACATTGTAATTCTTTTTTCACATTTTAGGATTTACAGTTGCAAGAAGAGAAACAAGCTGCCATACTTGCGGGCAATTATTTTGAAGACCCCGGATTGCCAGAACCAAAATCCTCCAGAGACTTTTTTCATGTTGGACCAAAAGAGGATACAGAGCAGGCCACATCAGCTCCAGCTAAGGCTGAATATCAAGAGCCAGAATCCGAGGATACTGCATAGCCAGGAGAAACGTGGCTTCATCACCAGTGAACTAGTTCATGCCTTATTAAGGTAGCATCAGCTTTTTTCTTGTCAGAAATTGTACGTTCTACGTCATAGTTTTTTGTTTTTTTTTAACTGAGCTATACCCTAAGCTGTACAAATTTGCAAAGCAAACATGACTGCAAAAGCAGTGGGGGAAAAAAGACAGGACAAAAAAATCACCACAGGAGATCCTCCTCCTGAAACATCGAGCATTTTTTGCCCATATTGTCAAAGAACATTTCAAGCCATAATAGCCTTACCAGTTGAGTTGAGTTGAGTTCAGAACTGACATCACTGCACTAAGGACATTCCCATACATGCTCCGTCCCCTCGTTCAACAGCCAGCGAAGAGTCATACTACTAATCGTTCCCACCGCTATCTGATTAAACGTTCTCCTGGTCTTCCCTCTCAGTTTTGAGATTCTTCCAGAACCCCTGCCGATCCCCTAGGCAAACTACCACTAAGAGGTGCGTTCCCTGCTAGCCTATCGGCCTGTTCATTCCCCCGTACCTCTGCATGGCCAGGGCAAAATATCCTTACAGTTCTCACAATCTGTGACCTCTGAAGTGACGAGAGCCATTCCACACGAAACATTCCTTTCTCCACCTTACTAAGCCTTGCCAGCCATCTTACAACTCACAGCTCACAACTTTCAAGCCTCATTGGATGAAGTGAATGGTCATCATCATACTTGATGGACAGACACCATAATTTACAGCCTTTCAAGTTTCCTGAATGTGACTGCATGGCTCTGGGGTTATTTCGGCCTCTAAAGATGAGTCATCATCATCGTGTGCCATGCAAAATGGCATATTGTTCTTGTATCTCCACAAATCTAGGTTCCTGATGTTCTGGGTAAATTCTGTTGATGTTACTTCTCCATACCACCATCTTAGACCAAACAGTTTCATTTCTCCTGGTCTAGCTTTTCTACTGCTAATCTTTCCAATTGTCACAATATTTTTCGATGACTCTCTTCTCAAGACATTGACAAAGAGCATTGTTTGAGCCTATCTTCTAGTTGTACATCATGTTCTAGTTTCATTATCTTCTTTTCTAGTTGTACATCATGCTCTAGTTTCATTAGCTTCTTTTCTAGTTGTACATCATGCTCTAGTTTCATTATCTTCTTTTCTAGTTGTACATCATGTTATAGTTTCATTAGCTTCTTTTCTAGTTGTACACAATGTTCTAGTTTCATTAGCTTTTTTTTCTAGTTGTACATCATGTTCTAGTTTCATTAGCTTCTTTTCTAGTTGTACATCATGTTCTAGTTTCATTAGCTTCTTTTTCTGGTTGTACATCGGGTTCTAGTTTCATTAGCTTTTTTTTCTAGTTGTACATCATGTTCTAGTTTCATTAGCTTCTTTTCTAGTTGTACATCATGTTCTAGTTTCATTATCTTCTTTTCTAGTTGTACATCATGTTCTAGTTTCATTAGCTTCTTCCAGGCTACTGACTGATTGTGAGTCATATCTGTTTTTTTTTTTTTCATTTATCAGCAAATACAGAACAAATTTTGCAGCAATATGGCGCAAGTTTGGTTTTTCTTTTAAAATTGAATGGCACAAATCTGTACAGATGTCTACTTCCTCGGACACATCACAAACAGTGAGATTCGACAAATTTAAGAACTCACTTTCTTAATGTGATCGATATCTATGGGCTTAAAAGATTGTCCTAATTGGTGATAATCTGCTGTAGAGATTGTCCAGGTACTGGAAAAGGATTGAGGATTGAGATTTGTTTAGGTGGGCTGCGTTGAGAGCAAAGGTTTATTATGATGATGTTGGTGATGACTGTATTATGACTATTATTGTTTGAAATTGAAGTTTTGTTTAACCTTTTGTGATAGAAGATTCCTTTTACTCATATTGTTAATATTTATGTTTTTTCCCTTTTTTTCCAGGAATCATAGTTGGTTTGGAAATGGCCAGGTATTAATTGAAAGACGAAACTGAAACGATTTGTTAATTATTTAAAATAGTAATTAGTCATATTACACTTTTTATTTGGAACAACATTTTGGATTAATATTTCAGAAATCATATACCTGCCAATTTGTACAGGAAAGTAATATTTATTTTCTTCAGATTTACATGATAATTATGGGGAAACGCCATAATTATCCCAATTTGGAAAAACAAAGGCAGCAAAAGAGACTGCACACAATACAGAGGCATTTCACTGTTGAGTCATACTGGGAAAATATTTTGCAAAATTCTTGAAAAAAGATTACGAATTACTTTAGAATCCCAGCTAAGCGAAACACAACTTGGATTTAGGAAAAACAAAGGATGCACAGATGCCATTTTTGCTCTTAGACATCTTATAGAAAAATCAATCGAATTCAATGAATCACTCTACTTAGCCTTTGTCGACCAAGAAAAGGCATTCGACAGAGTAGATAGAAACAAGCTGTGGGAGATCCTTAAACAATATGGAGTGAGTACACATCTAACAAACCTATGTAGAAGTTTATACAACAACAGTGAATGCATAGTGAGAACAAATGGAGGACACTCACAACCCTTAGCAATAAGATCTGGAGTACGACAAGGTTGTGTCCTGTCCCCTCTCTTGTTCATAACATATATAGACAACATATGTATCTCTATGCTACCAATGCCAAACCTGGACAATGACAGAAAAAGAGAAAAGAAAAATCACAACAACAGAAATGAGGTTCCTGAGAAGAATACTCAATGTATCAAGAAGAGATAAGATCAGAAATGAAGAAATCAGGACTAAAGTGGGGGTTAAAGCAGCACTAGATTTTATTAGAAAGCAGCAAGTCAAATGGTTTGGCCATGCAAGAAGGTTACCAGTCAACGGCATACCACAACAAGCAGTGATGTACAGACAAGATGGAAACAGAGGAAGAGGCCGACCACATAAACATTGGATGGAAGGAATAGCAGAGTCCATGGGAATATCGATATATGAAGCCCATAATCAGGCACTCTCACGATATTTATACTTCACCTCGACACCGCAAGGCACAAGAGGAACATGATGAGATGAGATGAGATTTACATGAGTGTAAAGTGCAAACTTGTATTTTGCATGGTTATTTAATATTTTTTAAAACTATTTTCTCTGAAATCATCCACGTGTCTAAAATATGTTGTCTTTATCAAAATGGCAAATCAAGTCGGATCTTAACCCTTCTGTGGAGGTCATCATGGCTGAATAGATAAGAGTATTTGCTCTTAAACATCTAGTGTGCTGATGCTAAGGTAGCGGGTTCAACCCCTACACCGGTCAATTAGACTAAAATGTTGAATTTCGTCCTTGGCTTGGGGGTTTAAATTACAAGTACCTCTGAAGTTGGAGTGGGTTCACCTGATGGCGAGGAACACTTGTCAAAAGTAAAGCTAATCCATACACAACTATCAGTTCAATACACCAGAAGTAGTAGCGTGTATGGCTTGAGTTCAAAGTGAGCAAAACTTTAAAAAAAAAAACTTTCTGTCCCAAACTGGCACAGCAGTTGTTTAATTAGGACACTTAAGATAATAACAAAATCACATGTGTATTCCTTGTACATGAGCCAAATATATATCATAATCGTCATCGTCTAGCGAATCTTTTGCAGAATGTCACACTCATAAGGACCAGTGGATAACTTTCCGGATCTCTGGCCATTTTTTCTACCTGTGCACCCTAAAACCCAAGCAATGTTCTTTTCTGGATCTCTGGTGGCCATGTCTGCTGCCTCATGTACCATTATGCTCAAGGTTGCTGCATTGTTCTTTTCTGGATCTCTCGTGGCCATGTCTCCTGTCTCTTGCACCATCATGCTCAAGGTGGCTGAAATGTTCTTTTCTGGATCTCTGGCGGCCATTTCTCCTGCCTCATGTCCCATCATGCTCAAGGAGGCTGCAATGTTCTTTTCTGAATCTCTGGCGGCCATTTCTCCTGCCTCATGTACCATCATGCTCAAGGTGGCTTAAAAGTTATTTTCTGGATCTCTGGCGCCCATGCCTCCTGCCTCATGTACCATCATGCTCAAGGTGGCTGAAATGTTCTTTTCTGAATCTCTGGCGGCCATTTCTCTTGCCTCATGTACCATCATGCTCAAGGTGGCTTAAAAGTTATTTTCTGGATCTCTGGCGACCATGCCTCCTGCCTCATGTACCATCATGCTCAAGGTGGCTGAAATGTTCTTTTCTGAATCTCTGGCGGCCATTTCTCTTGCCTCATGTACCATCATGCTCAAGGTGGCTGTCATAGACTCACTCTCTCTATGGCTCGTAACTGACAGTCCAAGGCAGAGATAAGTGATTGCACTCGCACAATAATCGCTCGCACGATAAGTCAGTTCAATATAATGCAATTTAATATGCTGAATAACCTACACTGCACAATCTCGCAAAGGTTGTGTTCAATGGGTATGTACAAATTCGATTCCACACTCACCGTTGGAATCGTTAACACATAATCATTCTTCTTATCATATTATTATATATACAATGAATTAGTTAAACATAAACGTGCATTCGTTATTCAGACTCGCCATCGCATTCGCAATCGTATATACAGGCTCATTCAGTTGTGCTATCAAACTACACATTCGGGATTCACAACCACAACTCTACGTCTGTCCTTGTCGCTAGTCTTAACCCGTCTCACTAAATTGGCTTCGCTCTCCTGTCTCACTGGTTCTCATGCCCCCGTGAATCTGGTGTCGCCTGGCATGGTACGTTGGACACAGGTCTAACCCCAGATACAGGCTCACCTGCACTTGACGTAAACAGCGGTGACCTTTCTCGGTACACCTGTCTACCTGTCGCTCATACACTACAATCCCTGCAGCTAACCTGTGTCTCCTGTACCCTGTCCTATCAATCATGTCCTAAGCTATACTAGGTTGTCTTGGGTTCCCTTGGGTCTATGACAGTGGCTGCAATGTTCTTTTCTGGATCTCTGGCGGCCATTTCTCCTGCCAATACATCCTAAACCCCAAGGTGTCTGCAGTGTTCTTTGTCCATCTTCATGATGCTCGGCCTCTACTTCTTCTTCTGGGAACCATGCCTTCCATCAATCTTCTCTCCCAGCCACTGTGATTGTAATGTGGCCAAAGTATTTCACTTTCCATGACACAATACTGTTCATAAGCCAGTTTTCTTCGATGTTCACATTTGGTAGAATATCACAATTTTTCTTCTTCTTTGTCCAAGATATTCAAATAATTTTTTTGTAACATTTCAGCTAAAAAACCCTCCTGAATGATTGTGAAATGGTCCATGACTCATCCATATGTTGCCACAGGAGAGATGCATGTTTTCAACAGTTGTACTTCTTCTTTCGTTCGCTTGTACTTTAACTTGTTTATGCCATAGTTTCTTAATACTGTTTAACTTCTGCAATAAATTCCCTAACATGTTTAAAATATGTTTTCTTAATTTTAAAAAAAAGCAAACCAAACTAAATAAAGCCAATCTACAGTGATCTTAAAATTTTTTATCCCAAAAGACCACAACAGTTGTCCAATTGGGACGGACATTAAAAATAAAAACAACATCACAAGTAAATTACTTTCACACATGTTTGCATATCCTTTACAGAACATCGCTGTCAACATCAGAATCTTTCAGCTGATTGTTGATTTCTTGGCAAGATTACGCTCAGTAGTTTGCCATTGCTTTCTGAGCAACCGGTTTACATACCCCATAAGTTACCGACGCTGTTAGAACCACTACCAATTCTCGCCGTTGTCACGTTACTCACGAGAGTATACGGAATTACGGAGAAAATCGCTAACCAATATTACTTTCACAGGAGCTAAATAGACACACCTTGTAAAAAAACAAAAATATTGTCAGATTTCTTAAGTAAACTCCGACTAAGTGTAAGAAGTGCACAAGTGCATGATCTGTACACTCATTGCAGTATGCACCTGACGAGATGCAGCAAAATATGCCAGGCAATAAATCGTGTAACATATTATTTGTGGTTTCTGTGTTTAAATACATGGCACATTGAATAATACACATGAAGGTCCATCACACATGACATGTTGGGTGGTACACATGAAGAATAGCCCATCATACATGACATGTTGGGTGGTACACATGATGAATAGCCCATCACATATGACATGTTGGGTGGTACACATGAAGGTCCATCACACATGACATGTTGGGTGGTACACATGAAGAATAGCCCATCACATATGACATGTTGGGTGGTACATATGAAGAATAGCCCATCACACATGACATAGATGGTACACATGAAGAATAGCCCATCACACATGACATGGTGGGTGGTACACATGAAGAATAGCCCATCACACATGACATGTTGGGTGGTACACATGAAGAATAGCCCATCACACATGACATGTTGGGTGGTACACATGAAGAATAGCCCATCACACATGACATGTTGGGTGGTACACATGAAGAATAGCCCATCACACATGACATGTTGGGTGGTAAACATGAAGAATAGCTCATCATACATGACATGTTGGGTGGTACACATGAAGAATAGCTCATCACACATGACATGTTGGGTGGTACACATGAAGAATAGCCCATCACACATGACATGTTGGGTGGTACACATGAAGAATAGCCCATCACACATGACATGTTGGGTGGTAAACATGAAGAATAGCTCATCATACATGACATGTTGGGTGGTACACATGAAGAATAGCTCATCACACATGACATGTTGGGTGGTACACATGAAGAATAGCCCATCACACATGACATAGATGGTACACATGAAGAATAGTCCATCACACATGACATGTTGGGTGGTACACATGAAGAATAGCCCATCACACATGACATGTTGGGTGGTACACATGAAGAATAGCCCATCACACATGACATGTTGGGTGGTAAACATGAAGAATAGCCCATCACACATGACATGTTGGGTGGTACACATGAAGAACAGCCCATCACACATGACATGTTGGGTGGTAAACATGAAGAATAGCTCATCATACATGACATGTTGGGTGGTACACATGAAGAATAGCCCATCACACATGACATAGATGGTACACATGAAGAATAGCCCATCACACATGACATGGTGGGTGGTACACATGAAGAATAGCCCATCACACATGACATGTTGGGTGGTACACATGAAGAATAGCCCATCACACATGACATGTTGGGTGGTACACATGAAGAATAGCTCATCACACATGACATGTTGGGTGGTACACATGAAGAATAGCCCATCACACATGACATGTTGGGTGGTACACATGAAGAATAGCCCATCACACATGACATGTTGGGTGGTAAACATGAAGAATAGCTCATCATACATGACATGTTGGGTGGTACACATGAAGAATAGCTCATCACACATGACATGTTGGGTGGTACACATGAAGAATAGCCCATCACACATGACATAGATGGTACACATGAAGAATAGCCCATCACACGTGACATGTTGGGTGGTACACATGAAGAATAGCCCATCACACATGACATGTTGGGTGGTACACATGAAGAATAGCCCATCACACATGACATGTTGGGTGGTACACATGAAGAATAGCCCATCACACATGACATGTTGGGTGGTAAACATGAAGAATAGCTCATCATACATGACATGTTGGGTGGTACACATGAAGAATAGCTCATCACACATGACATGTTGGGTGGTACACATGAAGAATAGCCCATCACACATGACATGGCTCGAGACACAGACATTCACTAGGGCTTGTTTCCTTAGCGACTCAATGAACATGATCAAGAGGATAGAGGAGGGGTCGATCCGAAGAGAATGGTTGCTGCCTCTGAAGCAGTCTCGGCTGGCAAAGATTAGTTTCATCTTCGTGCCAGGGCATGCGGGCGTACAAGGAAATGAGCGGGCTGACAAGCTCGCAGGTGAGGCTACTGTTGAGGGCGGACGCGCCATGGACCAGGCTGACATTCTGAATGCTCTACGAGAAGTGAGACTTTTGCAAGAACCAAGTGATGACTGTGAATCTACAACAATGGCCAGACTGCGAGAGCAGCAAATTAAAAGAGGGGTGGCCAAACAAGAACACTACGCAGGAAGCCAAAGAAGATTGATAAACCAACACAAACTGGCGTCGTTAGCCGCTACACGCTGCGGGATTTGCTGAGGAGGGGATCCGAGCACTTATGGACTGAATGGTCCGATGTGCAACGAGGATGATCTGTCGACTAACTAACTAACTAACTAACATGACATGTTGGGTGGTACACATGAAGAATAGCCCATCACTTCATGACATGTTGGGTGGTACACATGAAGAATAGCCCATCACACATGACATGTTGGGTGGTACACATGAAGAATAGCCCATCACTTCATGACATGTTGGGTGGTACACATGAAGAATAGCCCATCACACATGACATAGATGGTACACATGAAGAATAGCCCATCACACATGACATGTTGGGTGGTACACATGAAGAATAGCCCATCACACATGACATGTTGGGTGGTACACATGAAGAATAGCTCATCACACATGACATGTTGGGTGGTACACTTGAAGAATAGCCCATCACTTCATGACATGTTGGGTGGTACACATGAAGAATAGCTCATCACACATGACATGTTGGCTGGTACACATGAAGAATAGCCCATCACTTCATGACATGTTGGGTGGTACACATGAAGAATAGCCCATCACACATGACATGTTGGGTGGTACACATGAAGAATAGCTCATCACACATGACATGTTGGGTGGTACACATGAAGAATAGCTCATCACTTCATGACATGTTGGGTGGTACACATGAAGAATAGTCCATCACACATGACATGTTGGGTGGTAAACATGAAGAATAGCCCATCACACATGACATGTTGGGTGGTACACATGAAGAATAGCCCATCACACATGACATAGATGGTACACATGAAGAATAGCCCATCACACATGACATGTTGGGTGGTACACATGAAGAATAGCCCATCACACATGACATGTTGGGTGGTACACATGAAGAATAGCCCATCACACATGACATGTTGGGTGGTAAACATGAAGAATAGCTCATCACACATGACATGTTGGGTGGTACACATGAAGAATAGCTCATCACTTCATGACATGTTGGGTGGTACACATGAAGAATAGTCCATCACACATGACATGTTGGGTGGTAAACATGAAGAATAGCCCATCACACATGACATGTTGGGTGGTACACATGAAGAATAGTCCATCACACATGACATGTTGGGTGGTACACATGAAGAATAGCTCATCACACATGACATGTTGGCTGGTACACATGAAGAACAGCCCATCACACATGACATGTTGGGTGGTACAGATAAAGAATAGCCCATCACACATGACATGTTGGGTGGTACACATGAAGAATAGCCCATCACACATGACATGTTGGGTGGTACACATGAAGAATAGCCCATCACACATGACATAGATGGTACACATGAAGAATAGCCCATCACACATGACATGTTGGGTGGTACACATGAAGGTACTTCAATTTTAATTCACCGCAACAAAGAAGAATCCCTTCGAGCCTCATTTGCATTGGTCAGGTAATCGTTTTCTGGTTAAGTGTTTGGTGGACTGCTGGACCGATCGTTGGATGTTTTTAAGTTTTTGGGCCCGTAGGGCCCTCACTGTCGACGACAGCCAATCTACATAAAAGCAAACAATAAAGCCAATCTACAGTGATCTTAAAATTTTTTATCCCAAAAGACCACAACAGTTGTCCAATTGGGACGGACATTAAAAATAAAAACAACATCACAAGTAAATTACTTTCACACATGTTTGCATATCCTTTACAGAACATCGCTGTCAACATCAGCATCTTTCAGCTGATTGTTGATTTCTTGGCAAGATTACGCTCAGTAGTTTGCCATTGCTTTCTGAGCAACCGGCTTACATACCCCATAAGTTACCGACGCTGTTAGAACCACTACCAATTCTCGCCGTTGTCACGTTACTCACGAGAGTATACGGAATTACGGAGAAAATCGCTAACCAATATTACTTTCACAGGAGCTAAATAGACACACCTTGTAAAAAAACAAAAATATTGTCAGATTTCTTAAGTAAACTCCGACTAAGTGTAAGAAGTGCACAAGTGCATGATCTGTACACTCATTGCAGTATGCACCTGACGAGATGCAGCAAAATATGCCAGGCAATAAATCGTGTAACATATTATTTGTGGTTTCTGTGTTTAAATACATGGCACATTGAATAATACACATGAAGGTCCATCACACATGACATGTTGGGTGGTACACATGAAGAATAGCCCATCATACATGACATGTTGGGTGGTACACATGATGAATAGCCCATCACATATGACATGTTGGGTGGTACACATGAAGGTCCATCACACATGACATGTTGGGTGGTACACATGAAGAATAGCCCATCACATATGACATGTTGGGTGGTACATATGAAGAATAGCCCATCACACATGACATAGATGGTACACATGAAGAATAGCCCATCACACATGACATGGTGGGTGGTACACATGAAGAATAGCCCATCACACATGACATGTTGGGTGGTACACATGAAGAATAGCCCATCACACATGACATGTTGGGTGGTACACATGAAGAATAGCCCATCACACATGACATGTTGGGTGGTACACATGAAGAATAGCCCATCACACATGACATGTTGGGTGGTAAACATGAAGAATAGCTCATCATACATGACATGTTGGGTGGTACACATGAAGAATAGCTCATCACACATGACATGTTGGGTGGTACACATGAAGAATAGCCCATCACACATGACATGTTGGGTGGTAAACATGAAGAATAGCTCATCATACATGACATGTTGGGTGGTACACATGAAGAATAGCTCATCACACATGACATGTTGGGTGGTACACATGAAGAATAGCCCATCACACATGACATAGATGGTACACATGAAGAATAGTCCATCACACATGACATGTTGGGTGGTACACATGAAGAATAGCCCATCACACATGACATGTTGGGTGGTACACATGAAGAATAGCCCATCACACATGACATGTTGGGTGGTAAACATGAAGAATAGCCCATCACACATGACATGTTGGGTGGTACACATGAAGAACAGCCCATCACACATGACATGTTGGGTGGTAAACATGAAGAATAGCTCATCATACATGACATGTTGGGTGGTACACATGAAGAATAGCCCATCACACATGACATAGATGGTACACATGAAGAATAGCCCATCACACATGACATGTTGGGTGGTACACATGAAGAATAGCCCATCACACATGACATGTTGGGTGGTACACATGAAGAATAGCCCATCACACATGACATGTTGGGTGGTACACATGAAGAATAGCTCATCACACATGACATGTTGGGTGGTACACATGAAGAATAGCCCATCACACATGACATGTTGGGTGGTACACATGAAGAATAGCCCATCACACATGACATGTTGGGTGGTAAACATGAAGAATAGCTCATCATACATGACATGTTGGGTGGTACACATGAAGAATAGCTCATCACACATGACATGTTGGGTGGTACACATGAAGAATAGCCCATCACACATGACATAGATGGTACACATGAAGAATAGCCCATCACACATGACATGTTGGGTGGTACACATGAAGAATAGCCCATCACACATGACATGTTGGGTGGTACACATGAAGAATAGCCCATCACACATGACATGTTGGGTGGTACACATGAAGAATAGCCCATCACACATGACATGTTGGGTGGTAAACATGAAGAATAGCTCATCATACATGACATGTTGGGTGGTACACATGAAGAATAGCTCATCACACATGACATGTTGGGTGGTACACATGAAGAATAGCCCATCACACATGACATGGCTCGAGACACAGACATTCACTAGGGCTTGTTTCCTTAGCGACTCAATGAACATGATCAAGAGGATAGAGGAGGGGTCGATCCGAAGAGAATGGTTGCTGCCTCTGAAGCAGTCTCGGCTGGCAAAGATTAGTTTCATCTTCGTGCCAGGGCATGCGGGCGTACAAGGAAATGAGCGGGCTGACAAGCTCGCAGGTGAGGCTACTGTTGAGGGCGGACGCGCCATGGACCAGGCTGACATTCTGAATGCTCTACGAGAAGTGAGACTTTTGCAAGAACCAAGTGATGACTGTGAATCTACAACAATGGCCAGACTGCGAGAGCAGCAAATTAAAAGAGGGGTGGCCAAACAAGAACACTACGCAGGAAGCCAAAGAAGATTGATAAACCAACACAGAACTGGCGTCGTTAGCCGCTACACGCTGCGGGATTTGCTGAGGAGGGGATCCGAGCACTTATGGACTGAATGTCCGATGTGCAACGAGGATGATCTGTCGACTAACTAACTAACTAACTAACATGACATGTTGGGTGGTACACATGAAGAATAGCCCATCACTTCATGACATGTTGGGTGGTACACATGAAGAATAGCCCATCACACATGACATGTTGGGTGGTACACATGAAGAATAGCCCATCACTTCATGACATGTTGGGTGGTACACATGAAGAATAGCCCATCACACATGACATAGATGGTACACATGAAGAATAGCCCATCACACATGACATGTTGGGTGGTACACATGAAGAATAGCCCATCACACATGACATGTTGGGTGGTACACATGAAGAATAGCTCATCACACATGACATGTTGGGTGGTACACTTGAAGAATAGCCCATCACTTCATGACATGTTGGGTGGTACACATGAAGAATAGCTCATCACACATGACATGTTGGCTGGTACACATGAAGAATAGCCCATCACTTCATGACATGTTGGGTGGTACACATGAAGAATAGCCCATCACACATGACATGTTGGGTGGTACACATGAAGAATAGCTCATCACACATGACATGTTGGGTGGTACACATGAAGAATAGCTCATCACTTCATGACATGTTGGGTGGTACACATGAAGAATAGTCCATCACACATGACATGTTGGGTGGTAAACATGAAGAATAGCCCATCACACATGACATGTTGGGTGGTACACATGAAGAATAGCCCATCACACATGACATAGATGGTACACATGAAGAATAGCCCATCACACATGACATGTTGGGTGGTACACATGAAGAATAGCCCATCACACATGACATGTTGGGTGGTACACATGAAGAATAGCCCATCACACATGACATGTTGGGTGGTACACATGAAGAATAGCCCATCACTTCATGACATGTTGGGTGGTACACATGAAGAATAGCTCATCACTTCATGACATGTTGGGTGGTACACATGAAGAATAGTCCATCACACATGACATGTTGGGTGGTAAACATGAAGAATAGCCCATCACACATGACATGTTGGGTGGTACACATGAAGAATAGTCCATCACACATGACATGTTGGGTGGTACACATGAAGAATAGCTCATCACACATGACATGTTGGCTGGTACACATGAAGAACAGCCCATCACACATGACATGTTGGGTGGTACAGATAAAGAATAGCCCATCACACATGACATGTTGGGTGGTACACATGAAGAATAGCCCATCACACATGACATGTTGGGTGGTACACATGAAGAATAGCCCATCACACATGACATAGATGGTACACATGAAGAATAGCCCATCACACATGACATGTTGAGTGGTACACATGAAGAATAGCCCATCACACATGACATGTTGGGTGGTACACATGAAGGTACTTCAATTTTAATTCACCGCAACAAAGAAGAATCCCTTCGAGCCTCATTTGCATTGGTCCGACAGTGAGGGCCCTACGGGCCCAAAACTAAAAAAAACATCCATCGATCGGTCCAGCAGTCCACCAAACACTTAACCAGAAAACGATTACCTGACCGATGCAAATAAGGCTCGAAGGGATTTTTCTTTGTTTGCGGAGTTTGCGGTGAATTAAAATTGAAGTACCCACATGAAGAATAGCCCATCACACATGACATGTTGGGTGGTACACATGAAGAATAGCCCATCACACATGACATGTTGGGTGGTACACATGAAGAATAGCCAATCACTCACATTGACAGGTACAGAAAGAGTTAATGTCAACACTGATGGCAGATCTCATTATCATCTTGTAGGATGTCCTTTGCAGAATATCGATCTCATTATGGTGTGCTGAAAAAATCTCAATGCTTTGCTATTTTTCGTGCCTCATGCAATTACATGCCCAAAATATCTACAGTGTCCTGTGTCCATCCTAGTACTGCAGCCTCTTCTTGTAGGAACCATGCCTTCCATCACTGTTCTTTCCAAGTCACTGTAATGTTGTTTTGTGTGCTCACTCTCTTTGAACTCAAGCATAATCCATACATGAAACTTCTAGTAACACTGGACTGAATTTTGCAAGTGGATTAGCTTTCCCTATTACCAGTGTCCTTGCCATCAGGCGAACCTACTCTGGCTTCAGAGGTACTTGTAATTTACATCCCCAAGACAAGGACGAGAAGCCAACATTTTAGTCCAACTGATCGATGTAGGTGTTGAACCCCTTACCTCGGCATAAGCACACCTAATGTTTAAGACAAATGCTCCATTTGGCCATGCTGACCTCGATCTGTCCATTATTTTAGCTAAATGAATGAAATAATTATAATCTGTACCGGACAGTCAGAGACATGTAGCCAAAGTTCTTTCATTTCTACGACATGATCATGTTTATGAGCGTTTTCTTCCATGTTCAGATTTTGTTATAACAGATCTGTCTATTATTTTAGTTAAATGAACGAAATAATTATAATCTGTACCTGACAGTCAGTGACATTGATGGAATAAAGAGAATTATAAAACAAATCTGACTTTTTTGTGTGATTGTGTGACTTGTACAGTTTTTACAACAAATAAGAACTATATTGAAGTGATAGAAAACATTCCTGGTTTAGAAAAAAGAACACTCAGAATGAATTAGAGAGAAAAATGGCAGCAATAAACTACATAGAAGAACATTACTTTAGCAGCAGTACATAGGCCCATGCATACACTGGCAGATGAGCCAAAAATTCATCAGAAAATTGAGGTGGAGGGATTCTCCTGAATCTAAAATATGCTGCAAAGAGTCAATGATAACTGGAAAGTTCTAAAGTACTCTGAGCAGAGCTACAGGCCTTGAAAATATTGAAAGGGGGGGGGGGGGAGAAACAAATAGCTCTCTTTATCGATGCAAAATCTGTTGTTTCAATACTGAAGAGCAGAAACAGTGCAGAACTAGTAGGCCTAATGACAACACTACATGAACAATGCCAGAAATTAAAAAAAGAGTAATAATACAATGGATCTCCTCATATTTCAACATACTTGGAAATGAATCCAACATATTAGTTATAGAAGATGAAAGACTACATCAGCATGATATAGTCATAACCTATGATAATGTCAAGAGATTTACTAGAAGCATGTCATGTATAGAACTAAGTGGAGTCAGAGCATCCAGGTAAATGATGTATTATATAACAAACTCTACCGAAGGAGATCAAACAACAATCTTCAATCTCCCCACACGACAACAGGCTGAAAAAACACTTGTTCAATAAACTAAAGGTTCCGATACTAATGAATGTAACTGTGGAACTGGTAAAAGGACAGCTAAACATTTGTTGCAGGGGTGCCCAACGTATGTAGAACAGAAAAATATGTTGGTATACACCCATACTTTTTTATGGATGTGAAGCGTGGACAATAAGCAGTCAAGCTGAAAAACAGCTGATGGCTGTGGAAATGTGGTTTCTGAGGAAAATGCAAAGAATACCATGGACAGACAGAAAAACCAATGAACAAGTCCTTCAAGAAACAAATGAAGATCGTAAACTGATTAGAGACATTAGATGTAGACAGTCAAAATAGTCTGGCATGTTATGAGAAGAAATGACTTGGAGAATTCGGTGGTGACTGGCAAGATCGAAGGGATGAGACCAAGGGGAAGACCGAGAAGTAAATACCTGGATGGCTTGTCCACGTGGCATGGTCGAGACAGGTACACGGAGCTGATCCACGACTCTGGTGATCGAGTGGGATGTCAGAATATGACCGCCCACGCTTTTTGGCATTGCGCATGATGGATGGATGGATACACCCGCTCAATTTGAGAACAAACTCTGGAGATGTTAACAAACTTAAGCTGACTGTTGCTTTCTTTGGATTAATTCATATTGACGTATGAAGGTGTATGAAGAAAAGATGAAGAAGAAGAAGAACTATATTGTCACATTCAACGATAGTGACTTATTGCGTAAAATTACTTTTAATTTTCTGAAAATACAGCTTCTTCTTGGCCTGTTCTGCACTTATTTTCTGTCACGCATCTTCCGTCTTATGTTATGATAATGATCGCATATAATAGCTGAGATATATGTTTGAATTAAAGAGAGCTACTCAAGACAAACAACTATGAATAGAACGATTGGCAACAATCACGGCCACCCCAAGCTTTCAAATACTTGATGATGATTTCTCTTTCTTCCCCTGAAACCACGTCTCCGTTGTTTCCAAGCATTTCTTAATGCTGTCAACATCAGCATCTTTCAGCTGTATGTTGATTTCTTGGCAAGATTACGCTCAGTAGTTTGCCATTGCTTTCTGAGCAGCCGGCTCAGTTATCCCGCAAGTCACCAGCGGGGGTCGAACCGCTCCCAGCTCTCGCCCTGCTACGAGACTCTGCGTGATAAACGGGATTACGGAGAAAGTGTTGTAACCCCTCAGCCAGAGAGACCGGCTCACATGGTCATACGACGACAAAACAACTCGATGACCTACTTCTTGTTTTATCCCTTCATAATTATTCATAGCCGGCGATGTGGCGAAGGGGTTACGAATGCAGTTGACAATCCCGCCATTCGAAACACAGCTGCGGGAAATATGAAAACGGCCCGTCTTGAGCTCTCATCATCATCATCATCTTCCATTTATGCTGTTATGCGTCGTTGGGGGGTGGGGGGTGGGATGGGGATAATTGGCGTACCAAGCGCCCAATGGGTGGCACTGGATAGTGTCATTCCGTGTGATTGTATAATGTCTTTGATGTCGTCAATCCATTTTCGTCTCGGGCGTCCTCTTGCTCTCGTCGCAGATGATCTTTGACGTAGGGCCATTGATGGTAGTTGATGGATGGTGTGCATTCTAACGAGATGGCCAAACCATTTGATCTTCTGTCTTTCGATAAATGTGGCACAAGGTGTTGATCCCACTGTCTGTCTGATAACAACGTTTCTTATTCGGTCTCGGATCGTTAAATTGGCAGCTCTCCTCTGGCAACTCATCTTACAAGTGTTGATTTTGCGTAAGTGGTGATTTGGATAATGTCCAAGTTTGAGATTGGTGCTGGTTCTCATACAATGGTATAAGTGCCGGTCGTTGAGAAAGCAATGGCAAACAACTGAACGTAAACTGCTTAGAAATCACAAACAACCCATAAATGCTGGGGTAGACTGTGACGTCCTGTAAATTGTAAATGACATGCAACTACAATAATTGTCCATAATAGTGGGTGTGACCAAAAAGTCCCAGTAGGGGAGCCTACTCTAGATTTGCCGTCTGCTGTAGAAGTGATGAAAGCGGTCACTGTATTTCTTGCACTGACAACATGGCAGGTTCTGTACGTGACACGTCTACCATTTGCTTGTTCGATGTTGATGGAACACTAACTCCATCTCGACAGGTAAAATAATTAGTGGTTGCTATCAACGGTATAAAGAATGTGATCGTCAGCTTGTAGAATTTCCTTTGCAATTATGCTGCTCTCATCATCTCATGGACTCATGTCCTCCCGAAATGATTCTCATAATTTTCGATCTTTTGCTAGTCCCCGTTTCATCATTTTTTCTTTCTCATGCATGCCCAACAAGGTGTGAATACCCTGTGCGAACCTCTGTGAAGGTCGACCTCTCTCTATTCTTCAAGAAACTATGCCTTTCATCAGTGTTTTTTCCTAACCCTACGATGTTTAATAATAAATAATAAATAGGGAGTGACTATACACTAAATTCTGTGAATAGTATTAGCAATTTTGGTCAATATTTAAAAATTGGGTTTTTACTTATGAAATCATACCAGTTACATAGAGCCTGACGAGACGAATCCAACGGTATCTCAATGAAGACTGTACGTTGATTTTAAGCGGAGTTATGAATTATATGGTGACGTAATTTAATACCAGGAAGTCCAATGAAGAATTAACTGATAAGTCAGGATTTATCGCGGCCCTAAGATTGGAAACTTGAGAAATTCTGCCTTCCATTACTGTGGCTTGTTTATTTGTAAACGGACAACGTTGTGCCATATATCATTGCGTCCGGGGCGGCGAGGCCTAACTTGACGTATTATTTATTTTTTTTTATAGGATGTGCCTTGACCTAATTAACAATTTAAAATGGCCGCCAACTGTTTATTATTTGCCTTCTATTAACGTGGCTTGTTTATTTTTAAACGGACAACATTGTGCCATATATCATTGCGTCCGGGGCGGCGAGGCCTAACTTGACGTATTATTTATTTTTTTTTATAGGATGTGCCTTGACCTAATTAACAATTTAAAATGGCCGCCAACTGTTTATTATTTGCCTTCTATTAACGTGGCTTGTTTATTTTTAAACGGACAACATTGTGCCATATATCATTGCGTCCGGGGCGGCGAGGCCTAACTTGACGTATTATTTTTTTTTTTTTATAGGATGTGCCTTGACCTAATTAACAATTTAAAATGGCCGCCAACTGTTTATTATTTGCCTTCTATTAACGTGGCTTGTTTATTTTTAAACGGACAACATTGTGCCATATATCATTGCGTCCGGGGCGGCGAGGCCTAACTTGACGTATTATTTATTTTTTTTTATAGGATGTGCCTTGACCTAATTAACAATTTAAAATGGCCGCCAACTGTTTATTATTTGCCTTCTATTAACGTGGCTTGTTTATTTTTAAACGGACAACATTGTGCCATATATCATTGCGTCCGGGGCTGCGAGGCCTACCTTGACGTATGTTTTATTTTTCGATAGGATTTGCTGTGACCTAATTAATAATTTAAAATGGCCGCCCTTGTTATTTGTAAACGGACAATGTTGCGCCATATATCATTGCGTCCGGGGCTGCGAGGCCTACCTTGACGTATTTTTCTTTTTTTCGATAGGATTTGCCGTGACCTAATTAATAATTTAAAATGGCCGCCCTTGTTATTTGTAAACGGACAATGTTGCGCCATATATCATTGCGTCCGGGGCGGCGAGGCCTAACTTGACGTATTATTTATTTTTTTTTAGGATGTGCCCTGACCTAATTAACAGTGTAGTCACTGGAGGGTCTTCTCCGTGATTATTTATTGTATTTTGTGTAGGCATTTGTTTTTTGTTATTCTTTTATTTAAGCTTCATTACTCTGTGTAATTTTATATTTTTTATATTTTCAGATTTCTGCAGTATGTACCTGACGAGATGCAGCGAAATATGCCAGGCAATAAATCGTGCAATCTATTGTTTGTGTCTTCGTTATTCAAATATATAGAAAATCACCACAGGAAGGTGTCCATCTGAATTGTTTTATCAAATTGACACAGGCTGTGGCAAAGGTGTGACAGGCAGAATCTTGAATGTCACAGGAAATGGTTCAAGAAAGAGTGTTTACAAAATACCAGCCAGGGTACACAACCTGTATTTTGGTAATAAGTTAGGTAATATGGATGTAAATTCTCGTGTGGTCTTGAAGATGTATTTTTTATTACCATTTGATTTTGAGATGTGACTTGTTGAGTTTTCTTAATAGATAAATAATTTATTGTTAGTCCATAAAAGTGACTAACAATGGATAGGATATATGTAAAAATGATTTCTTTTGTTTCATCATGTATGTCGTATTATTTTGAATAATGTCTTTCTTTAAATTGGTTGATTACCTTTATTTGATATGAGGGGAAAGAAAATTTGTCTTCAAAACGTTGGGGGGTATGATATCCTGTTTTGACTTCGTTTTGGTTGGCTCATGAATTATGATTTTAGTTGAATTGTCTTGTGTATTGAATAGTATTTACCCTTGTTTACAAATAAGTTGAAAATTGTTAAAAAATTTTTGTTCACAGTTATTGTTTTGTTTAGAATAAAGAGTAATAAGACGGGGCTTTATTTAAAACCCTTCGTTCAGAAAATAGTTAACAAGTGACTGAGGACTAGAAGAGAGACACATTCTCCTTATGAGTAATAAGTTGTAGTAAACATGAGTACCAAAAACTTTGGCCTTGTGCTGGTAAAAAGGCTCCTGCGCCAATCAGCGTTAATGTTTTAGGATAGGGAGGTTAATTACATAGTGGCTATGTTACATAGTGCAATGAGGATGATCTGTCGACTAACTAACTGTAGCTATTTTGGTCAATATTTAAAAATTGGGTTTAAAAATTGTGGTGATATTGACAGATGCAAAATCCGTAATAGAGGCGCTTCTGTCTGGGAAATTGCCAGTTCTGAGGACACTACTTTCTGAACTTAGCAGTCATCGTAAGATCACCATACAGTGGATACCATCCCACTGTGGAGTACCCGGGAACGACAGAGCTGATCGATTGGCTAAGGAAGGAGCACAAGAAGAACAACCAGATGTGCCTATTACATACCACCAAAAGAAAAGAATGATCAAATCAGTCAGAAGGCCACCAAACCTTACTCAAGACGACTACCACGTTATGGACAGACCAGAACAGGTCATTCTTCTGCGCCTCAGAACAGGACACAATAGGTTACGCAACCACATGTATGCAAAATTCAAGATTGGTGACTCAGTCATGTGCACATGTGGTTTGGCGTCGCAGACAGCAGAGCACATACTCCAGGATTGCCCAAACTACAACATATCCAGGCGAACCTTCTGGCCTAGAGAGACAACAGTGGAAGATAAACTCTATGGACCGCTGAATGGACTAAAAAAGACTGTTAGATTCATACAAGAGACAACATTGCAGTTATAAACATAATTTAGGCGAACGAAAGAAGAAGAAGAAGAAGAAGAAGAAGAAGAAGAAGAAGAAGAAGAAGAAAGAGTGTCACAAGTGATGGCCATTCTTTGGTTAATTGCTTTTTATGTTTCACAACTAATTATTTTAATATATTAAATTATTAGTAAGAGTACTTTCCTGTATTAGCATGCCTGGTTCGTTGGCATGAACGAGACTCATCACTTCTCTCAGGTGTATAACGCAGGTGTATAATATAATTTAGTATCAGGATCCAGAACACCAAAGACTGAGATTTGTGGAAAGCCATGAACGCCTACGCCAGCCGGCACTTGATGATGATTATTATTAGTATTTGCATATACAGAAAATATTTTAAAATGGGGTTTCTACTTATGATTTGGTAACAGGAAAGTAAAGGTAATATTCCTCTTTCGATAGAGTGTCGAGAGGAATGAGAGGATCAACTTCATTGCACCAGGTTTGCTCAGTTTCTTTCCACACAGCGGCCTGGCGAAAGCATCGTACAAAGCACAAGAGTCTCAGAGTCTCTGACAAAGATGCACTTGACTTATAAGACTTTTTCTTATGATGTGCTGTGACCTAATTGCTAGTTAAAAATAGCTGCATATTTATTATATTAATTAAATGTCATGTGAAATGTTCGTCATTAGTGAAAGAACAATTCATGAAAATGTATCATATTGTCTTAATGTACTAACTGCATTGCGACAGCTTTCTTTTGTTGACTAAATATTATAAACATTAATGTAAGTAACTAAGTTTGTGACTGCTGCACAAATTAAGCAGCAGTTAATTAATTATTAAGATATTAAATAATAAAAAAATTAAAATATTAAATATTAAAATAATTAACTGTTCACTAAAAATTGATTTCTACCTTCTGCTCTACAATTACAGCACACTGTTCTGTATCTAATAATTAATTAATAGTCAGCAATTAAAAATTAAATACTAACTTATTTAAAACATATAACTTATTTTACAGTACTGTATTTAAAATTAAATAATTAAGTGCTGCAAGAAAAAAAGTACTCCTTACTTAACACCTTACAAGTTTACAGACGGGTCTGAAAACTGGCTTTGAAAATTATTTTCAGACATGTAAAATGCTGAAATATTAATTATTATGCAAGTACACAGATACATTACTGCTACACATGACATTTGTATTCTGTTTAATGTTAGTACTTAATTTTTATTTTTTTTTCGCTTTTCCATCCTGTTTCAGGATATTGCGGTCAACACCAGCATCTTTCAGCTGTATGTTGATTCCTAGGCTAGATTACGCTCATCAGCACGCCACGACTTTCTGAGCGACCGGCTCCATACTCTCATAAGTCACTTTTGCGATTCGAACCACTGCTAATTCTTGTAGCGTCACGTGACGAGAGTATTCGGGGTTAGCGGAGAAAGCTGCTAACCCCTCAGCCATGGAGCCGGCCGTACTTAAATTACCAGTTCTAATTGTAAATAAATACAGGTCCGCTATAGTTTATTGTATCGGCGCCGCAATCGGAGTATGACGGCCGGCCGTGGCCATGTCACTAAATATTTTGTCCTGAACGTCTGCAAACACCTGGAATGCTGAAACTCCTCATATTTATGTAAAATTGAACGGGGAATTCAAATATGGAAGAAAATATGCTGGGAATGTTCAATTACATGAGTTATAAAACAAATTACCTTACTAATCGTGAAAAGAACCAAATATAATCAAAATAAATCGTTTTTTTTTATATAATAACTTGGCGGTTAGCTAACAGAACCACTTCTAAATATATGAGAATAACTTCCCCTTTGATCGTACCACACTACTTTCGTTTTTTTTGTTCTTTTAGCAGTCCATGTCAAACCGGAAGTGATCGTTCGAGGACGCAGGAAAAAGTTCGCAAAATTACACAAAAAAAAGTGAAGAGCTAAAAAAAAGGGCGATAATTCTGAAATTGCTAATAGTATGACTGGTCACGTGATGTCTACTTCCTTTTGACTACATTATTGTTTGTAGAAATATTGTGTTCTCGGTAGTGTAGTGGTTGGTATCTCCGTCTGTCACACAGGAGACTGGGGTTCGACTCGCCGCCAGAAATTTAACAAAAAAATTTTAATTTTTAAATTTTTTATCAATCAGTCAATCAGGTGCCGTCTCCACAATGAAGGTTGGCTACAATGGATCTCCAACACTGTCTGTCTCTTGCCTTGACTGTACATTCTGTCAGGCCGATGTTCGTCCATCTCTTGATGTTATCTTCCTACTTGTATCGTTGTCTACCTCTTGCTCTCCAGTATGGTTTTTATAAGAGTATCATGTCTGTTAACATGGCCGAAATATTTCACTTGCCTCCTCTTTATTTCTTCCATCAACTCTCTCTACATTCCCAATTTTTCTAGAACCTCTGCATTTCTTCTTCTTCTTCTTCTGCATTCATCCGGAGTTTTTTTCCGGACGTGATTGCGTTGTGCCTGTTTACAGCAGAGCTGCGTTCTTGCGCCGTTAGGCCGACATATCCGACTTCTGCGGGCATTTGTTGACCGGGTTAACCTTCCCGGGGGAACCTCTGCATTTGATTGTTTTTTTCCCCATGAAATATGACATATTCGTCTGTATATCCACATCTCCAGGGCTTCTAAGCGAGACAAAACTCGCTTACACTCAAGAAATAAATTACCGTAGACCCTGAGGTAGACCAAGAAGACAGCGGAGAGATAATATACATACAGTTCTACAAGCACTTGGTATCAACGACTGGCAAGAGAAGGTCCACCAGAGAGACGAATGGAGACGGCTTGTATCGGCAGCAAAGAACCGCATTGGCTCAGAATGCTGAAGAAGAAGAAGAAGAAGAAGAAGACAGGCTTCTAAGCGACTTTCTAGTTGCTTGTTTTAGGAACTAAAATATATATCACTGTACGTAGAGTGTGTCCTTGTTGACAAATATTGTCTTTGTGAGGTTTGAAGAAAAAGAACTTGCAAAAAAACAAAGACAGACAAGAAGAGAGAATAATAGAGTCTTCTTCAAATTTTTTTGAATAGGCATTTGTACTATTCACAAAATTTTGTGCCGAATAATCACGTGGCCAGCCACAAATGTTTGTGTATAGCGGCTCGTACTATATAGCGGCTCCCATAATAATATTAATATGTAGTGTCCAAAATAGTCCTGCAGTAAATCAATCAATCATGAGCCATGCCGGAAAGCGTGGGCGGTCATGACTCGCCATTTCACTCGATCACCAGTGTCGTGGATCAGCTCAGTGTTCCTGTCTCGTCCATGCCATGTGGCCAAGCCATCCAGGTATTTTCCTCTCTGTCTTCCTCTTGGTCTGTTGCCTTCGATCTTGCCAGTTGTCACTAAGTTCTCCAATCCATCTCTTCTCATAACATGTCCAAAAAATTTTGACTGTCTACGTCTAATTTCTCTAATCAGTTTACGATGTTCATTTGTCTCCTGTAGTACTTGGTCATTGGTTTTTCTGTCTGTCCATGGTATTCTTTGCATTTTCCTCAGAAACCACATTTCTGCAGCGATCAGATGCTTTTCAGCTTGACTGCTCATTGTCCAAGTTTCACATCCATACAAAAGAACAGGCTCTATGTATCCCCTCAAAACTCTTTTTCTCGTTTCAATTGACATCTTTTTATTGGTCAGAATGTTTTTCATCTTGCTAAAGGCTACTTTCGCCATGGCGATTCTTGTTCTAATCTCTTCAAGGCATCTCCCATCAGTTGTTATGACTGTTCCAAGATAATTGTACTGATTCACTTGTTGAAGAATATTTCCATTATACTTGTATATTACATTGTGGCACTTCTTTCTTCCTAGTGACGACCATAACCTGAGTCTTTTTACAATTTAATTCTAACCCCAGTTGCTCACTGTGTACAACAATCGCATCTACTAATTGTTGCAGGTCCTGCGCATTGTCTGCAATTAATACTGTATCATCTGCATATCTAATGTTATTGATGTTTCGTCCTCCAATGCTGATTCCATTTATATCCTCTACATTTCTGAAAATATTTTCACGGTATAGGGAAAAAAGATCTGGAGACATCACACATCCCTGCCTAACACCTCTCTTAATTGGCTGATACTGTCCCACTTCATTATCAATCCTTATTGCAACTTGTTGTTTCCAATATATGTTTTTTATAAGTCTAATGTCTTTCCCATCAATTTGTAGATCTGCAAGCATATCCACCATGCTGACATGTCTAACTCTATCAAAAGCCTTTGTATAGTCAATAAAGCAAAGATGTATATCCTTGTTTACTTCTATAGCACGTTCAATAACTGTTCGCAGCATATACACAGCATTTACTGTACCCTTTCCTTCTACAAACCCGCATTGTTCTTCCCCTATTTCAGGTTGTATCTTCTTGCTCACTCTTTGCATGATAATTCTTAGCAAAATCTTTGTGATGTGGCTCATTATACTAATTGTTCTATGTTGATCACATTCCAAGGTTCCTGATTTCTTTGGGATTGCAATAAATACAGAGTTACATAATTCAGGAGGTATATCTCCAGTATCATATAATGTGTTCAGCAGTCTGGTGACTTGCTCTAGTCCAAATTCTTCTAAAGCTTTAATCATTTCTGTTGTGATGTTATCCACACTGGGGGCCTTGCCAGCTTTCATATGCTTAAGAACATTTCGAACCTCCATCTCCAAAATTGGCGGTCCTTCATTATTAAATCTAATATCATACTGTTCGTCTCTTTTATCATCATAAAGGTGTTTCACATAATCTGTCCATACATGTAGAATCTGGTCTTTTTCTATTATGATTTTACCATCTTCAGTTTTTAGACATCCTGTTGATGTACTTGTTCTTTTATTAGTAAGTTCCTGAATTCTTTTGTGCACTAATTTGGCATTTTGACTGTTGTGTTGGTTTTCAATTTCTAAGCACTTTTCCTCAAGCCATGCTTCTTTTGCCTCTTTACATAATATTCTGACTTGTCTGTGAATTTCTTCATATTTGACAGAATTATTTTTGTTGAGTCTTCTTGTTTCCATGAGGTTTAAAATTTCTTCAGTCATCCATTTCTTACGACCCACCTTCTTTAATTTTGGAATAGTTGTTTCTGCAGCCACATTGATTGAATTCTTCAACGTTTCCCATTGATCATCCACATCCTGGTATAGGATCTCTAGATCAGACAAAATTTCAAATCTGTTCTGTACTTCTATGTTGAATTTGTTTTGTATTTCCTTGTCATTACTCAATGTACACAAATCATATTTAGTGTTTCCTGTTATATTCTTGACTTTCTTCAACTTTATCCTCAATGTTTCTGTGAGTAATCTGTGGTCACTATAACAATCAGCACTGGGAACTGTTTTTGCTACTGTTAGCGCGTTTCTAAATCTTCTGCTAATGAGAATGTAGTCAATCTGGTTTCTAATTCTGCTATCCGGACTCCTCCATGTCCATAATCTTCTAGGGTGTTGCTTAAACCAGGTGTTTCCTACAATCATTTCCTGTTCTTTTGCCCACTTTACGAGTCTGTATCCTCTTTCATTTCTCTCTCCTAAACCATAGTTTCCTACTGTGTATCTATCCCCTTGATTTCCTACTTTTGCATTGAAGTCCCCTATTATGATGGTTATTTCTGAATTTTTACATTTCTTTAAGGCAGACTCTATGTCATTATAAAATTCTTCTACACTATCTTCACTGGATTCTCCTGTTGGGGCATATACTTGAATAATATTTATGCTAAAAGGTCTGCCACTTAATTTAACTAGTAGAGCTCTGTCCGACACCGCCCAATATAACACAGTAACACAGCAAATTAATATCTCTGCTTTTAAGTGATGTAGAGACTTGAATGAGGTACCATTGGATTTCATTTTGTCATCTTTATCCACTCTCCCATTTTTGACTTCTTCTCAGTCACTGTACCTCATTCCTTCTTTCCTTTCAGTTAACATTCTTTTCCTGTTATCCTCCCTTTACTTCCATCAGTCTTTCTTTACTTTTCTTTCCATCCACATTTTCCCTTTATCTTCCTTGCAAAAATGCCTTCCTTCCAGCATTTTATCCCCTCTTGCATTCCTTTCATCATAATGTCTATTCCTTCTTCCTGTCCACACTTTCCTTCTTACCTTCCTTCCAGCCTCTTGGCACCTCTTTTATTAATTGCTTTATCCCATTTTAGAGTATCAAGCCACACATTGATGACTTCCTTCATCACAAGCTTGCCAAGAAAGTTTTGATTGGGTTAGTGGGAGGATCAGACTATGTCAAAATTGCTGAACAGATGGATGGGCAAGATGACAGTAAGGCACTTTTCATTTCTTTCTTTCTATTTTTCTTTCTTTCTATCTTTCTTTCTTTCTTTCTTTCTAAGAAATCCTTACCCCAAACAGTCTGATAAATTTAAAACAATGTTTACCAGTAATGAATAACACACAAACAAAAGATTGTCTCATTTATTTCCTGACATATTTCGCTGCAACTTGTCAGGTACATACCACAGTCACCCAGTGTGCAGGTTTTACAAGGTTACCTGGTAAAACCTACACACTCAAAATGTCCTATGTTATCAATAGGACGCCATATTTTTTAAACCATTTTAACACACAAAATGGTCGCATGTTAAGATTGGCAGAGGCAATTGCTGTTCACTTACAAAAACTAACTTTGTGCAAAAAAAAAAGACATGATAGTCAGTTTAAAATTACAGTAGTAGACAATTCTAATTACTGTGTGAAAATATATGTTGTATATTTTAGCTTGAAAGATTTTTTTTTTTTTTACTTTAGTTTATGTTGTGTGATTTCTGCAGTATGCACCTGATAGGATACAGCCAAATATGATGGGCAATAAATCATGCAATTTGTTGTTTGTATCTTTATTGCTCAAAGTCTGACAAATTGATGATTTTGTTCCATTTTTTTTCCAGTTCGGAAACGGTTTGACTATGTGTTTGCTGAAAATGGACTTGTTGCATTCCGAGGCACCACTCAAATTGGACAACAGGTACATTTTAATATTTACTATACAGAATATATTTTATGATAAAGTTATCTCTCTCACTTCGACCCTCAACTGATTCATGCCAAACTGTCCTATCTTTTGCTATCCCCTGTGACTCCTTCAATGTCCTCCTCATATCACATGTGCTATTTTCCCCAATTCACTCATAGTTCTAACATTCCGGGTACCAATTGTGGGTAATTTCCTAGATAAAAGGAGATATGTAGACTAACCAGACTTATTGCAGCTTCTCCACATCTTGTAACGCTTCTTCTATAGGAGCCTTCTTTCATCTTGGTTGGCTGTGTCATTTTACTCTCTTTATATCTTTAGACTCTTGATTGGTTACATTTTGCAGCCAAGGTTTTCTATTGTATAGATGGGTTATCTGGTCTCATGCCAACAGCCTCTTATGACATGCAAGGTAGGTTACTTCATTACTAAAGGGAAGCTAGGGGAACAAAGAATATAACACTGTAACTTATCATATTTAATAAGACAGAAGTCATGCACCTTTCTATATCATAAGATGTGACTACAGAAGGTATCTGAAATAACATTAACCCTCTTTGGACAACAATCACCTTCAAATTAATATCCAAATTGTGGTTGACTATGTCACAGAATTATTAATCTGACCCAGGCGATGGACCCTAATATAATTTCTCTTTTGAAGTTGAACAGGGTAGGAGTCATGGTAGAATGAATGGTTGGTGTGAGACATGTATACAACTTATCCTGCACAATCCAGCCTATCATGAGGCAGTTTACAAGGGCTTGGGGTGAGTTTGTTGGGGGTCTGTGTTCCACAGGGAGATGAGAGGAAGGGGACGGCCAGTCATCATAGTGTGTAACATTCACAAACTGTTTGGTTCGTGTTTCTTGTGGTTATCATTTTAACATATTTCCCATACAACCTATCTATTACACCAGCATAGTAAAATTAAAGCAAAGAATTCTTTTCTGTGCCTTGAAGTTTATGGCTATACCATATATTTTATAGACTGATGGGCACTAAGTGGGTCATGTGGTTATTATCATGTCTCGAGGCGTATTGGGTATATGGTGCTAACCCCTTATTTGTTTAAACCATTCAGCTCTCGGTCGGTGGATGATGTGGTTGATCTGGGAGCTCAGACAATTTTTTTTAAACTGCCTTGGCCAGGATTCAGACACATGACAAGTGTGCTAGCCACTGTGCCACAATGGCCCTCTATATCACCAGTGAAGAAAGACAACAAATTTATGGAAACATCTAACTTTAAGACTCAACTATATATTGATCTCAATAAGATACAACAATCCTGCACCAAATGTGGGGAAATCCCTTGTCCTTTAAAAGTTAAGGCATAACTGTGTGACGCTGAACATGTGCAGTAAATATGACACAAATGTAATGAGCTGCCATGTAGGGAACATAACTAGGCCTCAGGCTGATCCAGAGAAAAGAAGCCTCTTCCTTTCAGCTAGAAATGTTCCATGAGGAGTTTTACAAACAGTTCTGTTTGTTTTGTTTGTTCTTGCACTTGCTCGCTTTAAACTCAAGCATAGTCAATACATGTACTTTTAGTAATTGCCACTATTGGGCAGTGTACAGGACTGATTTTGCATGTGGATTAGCATTCCCTATTACCAGTGTCCCTCAGCATCAGGCAAACCCACTCCCACTTCTAAGGTACATGTAATTTACACCCCAAGTCAAGGACAAGAAGTCAACAATTTGGTCCAGCTGACCGGTGTAGGGATTGAACCCGGTACCTCGGCATCAGCACACCTGAAGTTGAATAGTGAGCGCTCTTGTCCATTCAACCATATAACCTTCTCTACAAGTCCTATCAGGACTAGTCTATCTCAGGACCAAATCCATAAAGCACAAGGCACATACTTGGAAAGCAAGCAAAATCAGGTGGACAGCAGCAAGTTTGCAGTCTATCCTACTCAAGATTAACACCTGAGGAGGCATGCGAATAACTTTTACCGAGGAAGAACAAGTTGGAAGGGAAAAGGAAGCAGCTGATGGTGTAGAAAGAAAAAATAAAAACAACTGAACCTGTTATATATAACTTTTTCTAAGTTGAACAGGGTAATTTGATACTTTTTCACCTAAACAAAAATGTTGCATTGCAAATGTACATTTCAGACCTTACACCTAGACTTTCTTTCTTGTTTATTCTATCTTCCAGAACTTGAAGAAGTTTGTCGGAGAGGAGATATTGCAGAAACTGATAAATTTTGCTCTATGCTACATGTCGGAGCTGATATTGCCTTGCAAAAGGTTTGTCTGTAGTATCATGTGTCCTTTGTGGAAGTAATTCATCATGCTACAATTAGTGGGGTGAGAGTGGTTAGGGGAATGGTTTGTCTATAGTATTATATGTGTCCTTTGTGGAAGTAATTCATCATGCTACAATTAGTGGGATGAGAGTGGTTAGGGGAATGGTTTGTCTATAGTAATATATGTGTCCTTTGTGGAAGTAATTCATCATGCTACAATTAGTGGGATGAGAGTGGTTATGGGAATGGTTTGTTTGCAGCATTATATGTGTCCTTTTTGGAAGTAATTAATCATGCTACCATTAGTGGAATGAGAGAGTGGTTGAGGGAACGGTTTGTCCATAGTGTGAGTACCTTTGTTGGAAATAGTCAGTTCATCATGCTACTTAGTGGGGTGGTGGCTTAGAAAAACAGTATCTACTAACTCCAAAAGACTTGGTTCAAATCCGGCTATGGACTTTTACAGAAATAAGAAAACGATGAGAATGTTATGCTCCCCTTTGTATCCCAGGATAGTGTGTTGGAGGTCTAGCCTTGGTGTAAAGGTGGACAACTGGGAGGACCCACATGAACTTTTTGAAATACCTCAATGGATGGACATACAAAATACTATGTCAGATTGGCCACTGAAGGGAAAAGCTTGGTGACAGCTGACAGAATTGAGGGGGAAATTTTAGTGACAACTGGCAGAATTGAGGAGAAAAGCAGGGGGAAGAGAGCGAGTTTAATACTTGAAATGTTTGACCACAAGGTATAATCAAGACATGAACGTAATTCTGATTTAAGAGTCTGGTGATCATGTGAGATGGCAAAACATGACCGCCCACACCTAGCAGCCTATTTAGCCTACTCTTTTGTTATTTCCAGCTGCTGGAGGATTTTTACCATGGCGGTTTGAGTAGTCACAGGCATAGTGGGTATGACACTTGCATGCCAAGACATTGGTCTTGGTTCTGTGCCCAGCAGTGACAGGATTATTTTTTCCGAACATCACATCTCTGGGGGGGGTCAACTGAGCCTTATTAAAATGGATTTCAGACAATTTTCATAATTTTCTGGGGAGGAAAGGATATGAGGAATGGAACTGGGCACCAAAACTCAATATGTTGTGGCCTAAAATATGTGAAGGCCTACCATTTCACAACACCACCAGTATATTGCCTACCCTAGGACTACCTTAATCTTCAAGCTGATGTTAATTATGTACTGCCCAGCTTCCGCTAATTAACAGTTTTAATTTAATTCTGACACCTATCTCACATTCCACTTCAGGGGCACATTCATTGAGTTCCGCAGCTCCATGATCAACATATGCCCCGTGGGTCGCAGCTGTACACAGGAAGAGAGGGAGGAGTTTGTCAAATTTGATGAGGTGAGGCTGTCTGACATGCAGCGTTTATGTGTTTTTTTTAATGTTTCCTGTCACTGTGCTTGATGTCCCACGGACATTGGGTTGTAGTGTGTTGACAATGAAAGACCTGAAACCCTAGGAGAGAACAATACCAGCCTGGACTGAATCTCAGCCTGTCTGCATATGTTAAGATGATTCATGACCTAGCTACTACTATGCAAGTGGGAAGACAACATCAAGAGATGGGCAAACACCAATATGACGGAATGTAGTCAGGGCAAAAGACAGTTTGGAGTTTTTTGTTTTTTTTTAGGGGGCTGCGTGGTCTCGAGGTATGGTGTCCGCCTCGAATGCTGGAGGTCCTGGATTCATGTCCCGGTGAGGACCAGGATTTTTTTCACATGGACTTCTAGTAATAAAATTTCCCCTGGTCTCTGGGTAGTGAGATCGGACACCCGTGTGTATTGTTGTGCACGTAAAAAATCCCTTGGCAGTTGGAAATCAAAAAAGAGTAGCCTAACGGCGCTGCCCGGGCAAAATTTTGAGTTTAAAAAATACCCAAAGTATTTCAGGATCCTTGCCGGTGCTACGGAGTTCGTGCACTGAGCTGAGTTTCTCCAGGCTCAGGTTTGAGTTAGGAGGAGAACGGAGCACTTATGGGTTACACCCGTGTGCCGTGATGTTGATCCATCGACTAAACTAAACTAAACAGACAGTTTTGAAGATCCATTGCAGTCAACTTTCATTGTGGAGACAGCACCTGATTGGTTGATTGATACTACTATGCCCGATTCATGACCTAGTTACATTCCACTATGTCTTTATGCTTGTGTGAGGTTTTGTAGAGTCTTGCACACCCCACTGGTTTCTAAGCTTACAGAGGGAAAGGAGATCTGTGCTACACATTCCCTGTAGCGGATCGTCCCCAGTCGGGAGAAAAGTCTTTACAACAACCTCACTGCCAGTAGGTGCAAGCCTGTGTCAGACCTGGAGGCCATATCATTGGACTTAACTCACAATGTTCTGGTGGATTCAGAATCTACATACCAACCAAGTGTGCTTTGCTTGTAAATATAAGTTCGATTCATTGTCATCATGTGCATGCTGATAAGCGTGGATGGTCATGTTTCACCATCTTACACGATCAACAGAGTCATGGATAAGCTTTTGTGTTTTTGTCTCAACCATGCCATATGGTCAAGCCATCCAGATTTTTACATCCCTGCCATCCCCTTGTTCTTTTGCTCTCAGTTTTGCCAGTTGTCACCAAGTTCTCTAGTTTATGTCCTCTCATAACGTGCCAAACAAATCTTGACTTTCTGCATCTGATTTCTCTAATCTGTTTGCGGTTTTCATTTGTTTCCTTAGGACTTGCTCATTGGTTTGGTGATCAACCCCATGATGATTTTCAAAGCAATGCTATGTTCATTAGTTTGCCATTGCTTTCTAAATGAGAAGTCATCTTTTAAGTCCAATTTAGTGCCAGTTTAGGGAATAAACCCCCTACCTTGCCATCATTGCACCAGAAGTTTAAGAGTGAGTGCTCTTATATTTTTAGTTCATGTTGATTTCTTATGCAAGACTAGAATTGACAATTGATCATTTAAATTTTAAAAACTAACTATTTCGGCAGAACACCTGTTTCAACTCTATTTTTCTTGTTGCTCTTGCTCGCTTTGAACTCAAGCGTAGTCCATACACACTACTTTTAGTGGTGCTGGACTGAATTTTGCGTGTGGATTAGCTTTCCCTATTAACAGTGTCTCTAACAGTTCATCAAGCGAACCACTCCAACTTCTGAGTAATTGTAATTCACATCCCCAAGTCAAGGAAGAAAGGTCAACATTTTAGCCCAACTTTCCGGTGTAGGGGTTCAACCGCTTACCTCAGTATCAGCACACTGGATGTTTAAGAACACACATTCTTATCCATTCGGCTGTGCTGATCTTCATTTCAACACTTGAAAACATTTCATTTAGTGTTGTTTATGTTACATAGGAGCATCGGATACGAGAGAAGTTTATTGAGGCGTTGAGAGCAGCATTCCCTGATTCAGGCCTGGTGTTTGCTGTTGGGGGACAGATCAGCATAGATGTCTTTCCTGAAGGTTGGGACAAGCGCTACTGTCTGCAGTACCTGCAGCAAGATGGTGTCAAGACAATTCATTTCTTTGGAGACAAAACAGAAAAGGTAATGAAAGAGCAAAGGACCTTATTTTCCATTTAAATACAGGACGCCATAAATAAAATATTGCTCAATTTCTTGCCTGACATATTTCACTGCATCTTATCAGGTGCAAACTGCAGTTATATATCATGTGAAGTGAAGAAATAAATTATACTTTGGCTGAAATATGATGTACATCGTCGCTGATATTGCGTCTAAGAAAGCACTTTACAACACAATCTTCCTACCAACTCTATGCTACCAATGCCAAACCTGGACAATGACAGAAAAAGAGAAAATAAAGGTTCCTGAGAAGATAAGAGACAAGATCAGAAATGAAATCAGGACTAAAGTGGGGGTTAAAGCAGCACTAGATTTTATTAGAAAGCAGCAAGTCAAATGGTTTGTCCATGCAAGTAGGTGTGGTAAGTTAAAAAGAAATGAGGATGGGATCCCCAAATTCTAATAGCCAACTGTTAGAGAAACTTGAAAATGGCTCGTTAAGAATCCCTAGGGGAGGATTTTGATTAATAGTTGAAGTCTCTTCACAGAGGGCCAGTTGAGCCCCAGAAGTTCACATTACTCCGATAAGGGGAATTTTCCCTGGTAAAATCTGAAATTACTTGTATTTTCTGGCCACACTTGGCTCCACTCTTCTGTAGTAACTAATGTATTTGGTCTAATTAGCACTCTAACTCAACAAGGAAAACGACCAACACCTTGATACACATTATAATACTGTAATGAGATAATATGGTGGTGGGTTCCTGTGTATGTATGTTAGAGTGACATATGGTATCAGATACACGATTCAGCATAACACCATAAATGAGATCAATCAATCATTAGCCAAAGAAGGACTTAAAGTTCCAAACTCTACACTAATATTAAGGTACACTGGTTTTGAGTTATAAATGGCACTAAACCAAATGTGTCTCTGAGTTCATCACAACAATAACCTATTGTCCCAAATGTAACATACTACTATTACTCTAATTGGTATTGGTTCACTCCGAATGGCACTCGAGCAATGTTCTTAAGGTATGAGTCTACCGATGTAACTACTCTTGTTGTAGATCCTACGTGGGATGATGTTACCGGGGGTATCTTGGTTCTAGCGTCGAGGACAACACAGACTGTACTGACATGTACTTAGCTGTTCATTCCTGGGCTGCAGGGTTGTGGTATAGGAGAAGCAGTTGAGGTAAAATGATGCTGTTCCTCCAGAATGACCACCATCAGCATACAGGTCTCTGTCCAGTTTTAGCACTCAACTTAACCACCACCCTTGAGAAATAGGACCAAAAACTATATATCTCTCCTAAGAGCTGGGTTAGGGGAAAAATATAAGCAAAGGGAGAAGGGATCCTTTCCTTAGCTCAGGGTAGTCCAGCCTGGCTATTCTGTGTACCTGGTTATTTTCTGTAATCTCCGTTCCAGGTGTCCACCTCATCTACTGGCACGACATGTCCTCTTCCTTCAGGCTTTCTGCAGGCTAGTCCTTCTCTTGTCAGTAGAACGATATGAGCCCACTGCCTGTTCCATGCTTTCCTTCTTCCGGGAAAATACCCTCCTAACCATTTCTCATTTTCCCATATTCCCATTACACATCTAAAATCTTACAGGGTAGGTTTTAGAAAAGTATCATTCACAAATAAAACATGAATTATTGTAACACAAAATCATATAGAGTCAGAACATGCAATACACTTTAGAACATAATTTTCCAGACATAGAATATAATGACTATCTCTGAGAAAGGATCATGGTAGTTTTGTTATAAAGTATAGATCGCATCTGAAGACTCTGAGAAATAGTGAATGAGAAGTGTATCACTCATCAAATACATGACTAACGCCTCAAAAGATTCAATAAGAATTCTTCTTGCCGAAGGATGACTTATCTACTCATCAGAATAGTTTCTCTAAGTCAAGAAAATCTTCTCTATCTTCTAAGCCTGTCTCTAAGAGTGTTATATATATATTCCTTATCATAAAGAACAAGTGCTCTCTATAGAAGACATCTTACTGTTAACTTTATCCATTTACAGGAGAGGCATATTAATTATTAATTACCTTCACTCCCAGGAGAAGTATTATATCGACACACACACTCAGAAAAACTTCTGCTCTCTATATCACATTGTACAAGACTGGCACGTTAAGTTTCCGCGGTACTTTATATATCTCCTCCCACACAGCTTTATTAGTCTTCCACAATCTTTACAAAGAATTTCCCTCGACGTGACAATCACATTCTACCAACATCCATCTAATTACCGTCCAATTTCACCGATAACAATACCGCTATTCTTCCTGTCTTTGTTGCCTGGCACAGAGTTTTTACCTGTAATGAAAACATCTACAGTGCTCTCTCTCTCTGACCTATGCAATTGTCTGCTAATGAAATCACATCACGCGCTTGTACTATCTTCTCCGATGTAGGTTTCCCAGTTGACAGGTGACCTAATTACTTTGAGAATGCCAAACGTCTTTGTTCCCGCTGAATCACACTGCATTTTCTTCCTGGGGTTTAAGTTTTGGAAACTTAAGGAAACTGCTTGTCGTCTGTCCTTTCCATTTTAAACACTGTTGTCTATCTCTATACTTGTCCTTGTATATGGTGGGTTAATTCGTATGAAGACGGGCATGAGACATTGACATGTCACAGTAGGTAACCAGTCAACAGCATACCACAACAAGCAATGATGTACAGACCAGATGGAAACGTAACCGTTGGACGGAGGGAATAGCAGAGTCCATGGGAATATCGATATGTGAAGCCCATAATCGAGCACTCTTACGATGTTTATACTTCACCTCGACACTGCAAGGTACAAGGGGAACATGATGAGATGAGATGAGTGTAGAAAGTTATATCCACGGAAGCTTAACACTTAACAGGAAGTGCAATATTTTATTTATGGCGTCCATGTTAAAATTCACCGAGGGAATACATTGTTTTGAACTTGTTTCCATGCCTTGAAATGGGTATATGGTGCTTGCCCCATATTTGTACAGACCAATCGGAACTCAGTGGATGATGTGGTCTCTGTCACACCTTTACTTCCCATAATATTTTCTGGTACCCATGCTGTGCTGACCTAAGAACCTGGGTCAGTTTAAAAATATAATTGTCTCAGCATGGATTTGAACACATGTCCAATGCCGGCAGGCAGGAGAGTGCCATTGTGTTAAAACAGTGCACTTTGGTAACTAACTCCCTACATAAAAAAAAGTTAGTTGCATATCCTTTACAGGACGTCACAGTCAACCCCAGCATTTTTTGATTGTGATTTCTTGGCAAGTTTATGCTCAGTTGTTTGCCATTGCTTTCTTAACGACCGGCACTCATACCATTTTATGAAAACATGCACAAGGCAGTCTGCTTCCAGATCACCCACAGCTGTGTTTTGAACACGGTATGCAGGATTGCCAACTGTGTTCGTAACCCCTTTGCCACAGTGCTGTAGAAAATGTATACTATATTAAAACTCTGACATACAAGACTTCACGCTGGAGTTCACAGCCAGCGAACACAAGCAAGCAAAACTAATTTTGTCATTTCCCACCCACTGTCTCTTTCAATGGCGAGCCATGGCTGATGGTTATTTACTGTCTCTTTCTATGGGGGAGCCATGGCTGATAGGTTATTTACTGTCTCTTTCTATGGGGGAGCCATGGCTGTGAGGTTGTGTACATTCTTTCTATGGGGGAGCCATGGCTGTGAGGTTGTGTACATTATTTCTATGGGGGAGCCATGGCTGTGAGGTTGTGTACATTTTTTCTATGGTGGAGCCATGGCTGTGAGGTTGTATACATTCTTTCTATGAGGAGCAACGGCTGAGTGGTTATTTACTGTCTCTACTGTAGAAAATGTATGCTATATTAAAACTAATTTTGTCATTTCCCACCCAGGGGCTGCTGTCTCTTTCTATGGGGAGCCATGGCTGATAGGTTATTTACTGTCTCTGTCATGGGAAGCCATGGTTGATAAGTTATTTACTGTCTCTTTCTATGGGGAGCCATGGCTGATGGGTTACTGTGTCTGGCTTAGAATGTACTGGGTTCTATCTCAGTATATGGCTAGGATACAGTTGGTGTCTACATGAACCCTGATCTCTTGGGTAATGAGAGCTGATACCTAGCCTTTTAGGATAAGGATGTAAAACTGGAGGTCTGTGTGCACAGTAGAAATCCCATGGCAGTTGGAAATCACAAATGGTAGGCTGTAATACAGCTGCTCTGGCAAAATTGTTAGGAAAGAAAATGTACCCATGGGTAGATAAAGCCTGTATAGAGATTCTTATATATATATATATATATATATATATATATATATATATATATATATATATATATATATATATATATATATATATATATACCCTTATAGAGATTCTATAACCTTGGATAGAATCTGGCTAGAGGAAGTTAACTTTAACACAAATGTATGCCGAAGTTGGACACACTGACCTTTGAACTACATAACTTAGGTGACATGCTCCTCTCAAAGAGGAACAAAGGAGAAGAGCTGTCTTTTGCTAGTCAAGCCCACATGGGGTGGCTGTGTGATAGGGTGAGGGTTTAGATGTAGGAAGAGGGAAGGTCTTGTGGCAGGGCTGTACCATGCATGTCTGTTAACTTATAAGTGTGTGGCTTGATCCCCTATGGTTAGACCAATGGGTCATGGCTGTGTGTGGAGTTTTTGGATAGGTCTCCCTCGGTTTGGGTCAGAGATTCGTGGCACTGTGTGAAGTTTTTGCCCTTACCCCCTGATGCATGGGTCAGATTCGTGGCACAGTGAAGTTTCTGATCTAATCGCTATGACTTGGGTCAAAGATTAATGGCACGGTGTGAAGTTTATAACTTTATCCTCTGATGGGTTCTGGGTAATTAGAGTATCGAATACATCTGGAGGCATGAGTTTCAATCTCTGGTAAGGCAGCAGAAATATTGTGATAAGCAAAAAAAAACTTGTACACTGAATAGCTGTGCAAAACCTGTTAATTATGGATGCAAATATTCAACAAAGTGATGAAATGGTGAAAAAGTTGAATGAAGAGAAGATGATATTTTTGACTAGTCTGCTGAGAATAGGGTGGACATAGACAAAAGCTAATTTTGACATATACATAGCTGCAGGTTTTAATAGATCACTCAACAAAGCGATAAGCAAGAGACACATACAACGTATGGGGCACATCAACAAATAAAAAGTCGAATAGAGAAATTAGCCTTATATGGGAAAATATAAGGCATAAGATGCAGAGGAAGACAAAGATGTACATGGAAATAGAGAAAGACAAAATATGCATGTGGAAAGAGAGTAGACAAAGATGTACATGGAAAGAGAGGAAGACAAAGATGTATGTGGAAAGAGAGGAAAACAAAGATATAAGTGGAAAGAGAGGAAGACAAAGATATAAGTGGAAAGAGAGGAAGACAAAGATATACATGGAAAGAGAGGCAGACAAAGATATAAGTGGAAAGAGAGGAAGACAAAGATATATGTGGAAAGAGAGGAAGACAAAGATATACATGGAAAGAGAGGAAGACAAAGACATAAGTGGAAAGAGAGGAAGACAAAGATATATGTGGAAAGAGAGGAAGACAAAGATATACATGGAAAGAGAGGAAGACAAAGACATAAGTGGAAAGAAAGGAAGACAAAGATTACGTGGAAAGAGAGGAAGACAGATATATGTGGAAAGAGAGGAAGACAAAGATTACGTGGAAAGAGAAGAAGACAGATATATGTGGAAAGAGAGGAAGACAGATATAAGTGGAAAGAGAGGAAGACAAAGACATAAGTGGAAAGAGAGGAAGACAAAGATTACGTGGAAAGAGAGGAAGACAAAGATTACGTGGAAAGAGAAGAAGACAGATAGATGTGGAAAGAGAGGAAGACAGATATAAGTGGAAAGAGAGGAAGACAAAGATATATGTGGAAAGAGAGGAAGACAAAGATATACATGGAAAGAGAGGAAGACAAAGATATACATGGAAAGAGAGGAAGACAAAGATATAAGTGGAAAGAGAGGAAGACAAAGATTACATGGAAAGAGAGGAAGGCAGATATATGTGGAAAGAGAGGAAGAAAGGATGTATGTGGAAAAAGAGGAAGACAAAGATGTATGTGGAAAGAAAGGAAGACAAAGATATACATGGAAAGAGATGAAGACAAAGATATACATGGAAAGAGATGAAGACAAAGATGTATGTAGAAAGAGAGGAAGACAAAGATGTATGTGGAAAATAGGAAGACAAAGATGTATGTAGAAAGAGAGGAAGACAAAGATGTATGTGGAAAGAGGGGAAGACAAAAATGTATGTGGAAAGAGAGGAAGACAAAGATGTATGTAGAAAGAGAGGAAGACAAAGATGTATGTAGAAAGAGAGGAAGACAAAGATGTATGTGAAAAGAGAGGAAGACAAAGATGTATGTGGAAAGAGAGGAAGGCAAAGATATACATGGAAAGAGAGGAAGACAAAGATATATGTGGAAAGAGAGGAAAACAAAGATATATGTGGAAAGAGAGGAAAACAAAGATGTATGTGGAAAGAGAGAAAGACAAAGATGTATGTGAAAAGAGAGGAAGACAAAGATGTATGTGGAAAGAGAGGAAGGCAAAGATGTATGTGGAAAGAGAGGAAGTCAAAGATGTATGTGAAAAGAGAGAAAGACAAAGATGTATGTGGAAAGAGAGGAAGACAAAGATCTATGTGGAAAGAGAGGAAAACAAAGATATACGTGAAAAGAGAGGAAGACAGAGATGTACGTGGAAAGAGAGGAAGATAAAGATGTATGTGGAAAGAGAGGAAGACAAAGATGTATGTGGAAAGAGAGAAAGACAAAGATGTATGTGGAAAGAGAGAAAGACAAAGATGTATGTGGAAAGAGAGGAAGACAAAGATGTTTGTGGAAAGAGAGGAAGACAAAGATGTATGTGGAAAGAGAGGTAGACAAAGATATACATGGAAAGAGAGGAAGACATAGCGAGAAGACATGTGAGTAGAATAGTAAAGAGGGAAAAACAGAAAGACTGGGAAGAGTATGGAGAAACCCTAAATAAAAACTACAAGGAGGCAACCAGAAACTTCTACAAAAAGATAAGTGCAATGCGAACCAGAGGAGAACCCTTTGACCCAACTGAAATAATTAACAGCGAAAATGGAGAACCAATAAATGAACAAAAACAGATCCTAATAAGATGGAAGCAGTATTTCGAACAACTTCTCAACATCCCATCAGATGTCACAGGAATTCAAGAGACCTACACAGATGTCACCGAGGAACTAGAACCAGACATACTAAAAGAAGAAATTATAGAAGCCATCAGATTAGCCCCATTGAACAAATCACCAGGACAGGATGAAATACCAAATGAACTAATTAAAGCAGCAAGGGAAGTAGGAACAGCTTGGCTACATAGACTATTCAACCATGTTTGGGTAGAACAACAGACACCACGAGACTGGGGAAACGCCATAATTATCCCAATTTGGAAAAACAAAGGCAGCAAAAGAGATTGCACACAATACAGAGGCATTTCACTGTTGAGTCATACTGGGAAAATATTTTGCAAAATTCTTGAAAAAAGATTACGAACTACTTTAGAACCCCAGCTAAGCGAAACGCAGCTTGGATTTAGGAAAAACAAAGGATGCACAGACGCCATTTTTGCTCTTAGACAACTTATAGAAAAATCAATTGAATTCAATGAAACACTCTACTTAGCCTTTGTTGACCAAGAAAAGGCATTTGATAGGGTAGATAGAAACAAGCTGTGGGAAATCCTTAAACAATATGGAGTGAGTACACATCTAACAAACCTATGTAGAAGTTTATACAACAACAGTGAATGCATAGTGAGAGCAACTGGAGGACACTCAGAACCCTTCACCATAAGATCTGGAGTACGACAAGGTTGTGTCCTGTCCCCTCTCTTGTTCATAACATATATAGACAACATATGTAAAGAAACCAGCCAAGCAGAGACAGCAAGAATACCGCATGACGAGAACACAGAAGAAGAACCATCTGCAAATCTAACCATTAGAGAACTCCTGTTTGCGGACGACCAAGCACTAATAGCAAAATCAGAAGCTGAATTACAAGACCACATGAATAGTCTAAACGAAATGTGTAGGGAATATAACATGAAAATTAGCACAAGCAAAACAGAGGTAATGACTATAACTAAAGAAGAACAAACAGCAACAATTCACCTAAACGAACATCCCTTGAAACAAGTAAAGAGCTTCAAGTACCTAGGAAGTATAATATCATCAAATGGCAGATCAGAAGACGAGATCAAAAATAGGTGCAATAAGGCAAATCAGAAATCAACTCATTGGACAAATGGCACCAATACTAAAGAACAAACATGTATCAATAACTACTAAGAAAGCACTTTACAACACAATCTTCCTACCAACTCTGTGCTACCAATGCCAAACCTGGACAATGACAGAAAAAGAGAAAAGAAAAATCACAACAACAGAAATGAGGTTCCTGAGAAGAATACTCAACGTATCAAGAAGAGATAAGATCAGAAATGAAGAAATCAGGACTAAAGTGGGGGTTAAAGCTGCTCTAGATTTTATTAGAAAGCAGCAAGTCAAATGGTTTGGCCATGCAAGTAGGCTACCAGTCAACAGCATGCCACAACAAGCAATGATGTACAGACCAGATGGAAACAGAGGAAGAGGCCGACCACGTAAACGTTGGACGGAGGGAATAACAGAATCCATGGGAATGTCGATATACGAAGCCCATAACCGGGCACTCTCACGAAGTTTATACTTCACCTCGACACCGCAAGGTACAAGAGGAACATGATGAGATGAGAGAGGAAGACGAAGATGTATGTGGAAAGTCTAAAGAGTAATTAAGTAAGGGACTATTTACACGCCTGAAGGCAGATCGGAAATATGGTGCTAGATTCATATTTGTATGGCCTCTATACCAAGCTTTTTCAGGGCTCACATGACCTGCATGTTGATTGTGGGGTAGTAAATGTGAATACCATATGAAATGATTGTCTAGGGAAATAAAGGTCCTCGGATTCACCGTATAAGGCAGTTGATCAAGACAGTTTCTTTCCTAAAAGTCTCCAGGACTATAGAGTAGTTATTGGCTCTATTGATGTAAGAATGAGATATGGGCGGATAGACCCCATCCATTTTACACGATAAGACTACCCTTCCTGAAGTCATCAAGAGAACTAGCCAATTCACCATGGATCACCACCAAGCTGTTGTTCTGCTCATTACATATGAGTCCATGTGTGGTCTGGCTTCCCACTGTTGTTCTCTAGACATGAAATACAGCAGCACACCTCTCTACGATAACAAACAGTGTAACTCTGGTCACTAGACAATGAAAACTCTCCTGAAGAACATATATATATATATTTTATTACCAGAATCTCTTAACATGGAAGTACGAGACTCTGTCTCCACTACAATCTATAACAACATCAGAACAAAACAAATACATTATCAAGTAATGCATTAACGTCTACTCTAAAAACTCTCCTCCTCCTCTTCTCTTCCCTGCACCTAAAAAACCAATCACCCGCACTTTGCTTGTTGTGTCTTCCCGATTGCCCTACTCGGGATGACTGTTTCTACTATGTGCCGTCTAATCAACTACTAGACCTATACACCACTACATGATGTCTATCACATGGAAAAACCAAACAGATCATAGATCAGGGATCTGACTGTTGATTGTATCATTGTTGTAACTAAGTTCTTGAAGACACCAATCTTCTAAATCAGGAGAATGTAGATTCACTCCACACTGGGCCTCTCTACAACTGTCTTTATTCTCCAGAAGAAGAAGTCTTATGACGACACTTCTACAGTTCTATTTTACTCCACCCCGTTCTCTACCGCTGAAATAGATGGCTTTATTCCATCCTGAACTGACCTAAACACAAAAGTGTGTTACTGGAAATCAACAAGGTTCTCTGTATGCTGAACACTATGATTGGATATGGAATCGATGATATTAATAAAAATCCATTGGATGGTGAAACCTACTGGCTTCACAAATGTGACTGTTCACCCATGTTCCTACAGGACTTTCGAGATAAATGATGATGTTGTGACTTGAACTCTGAACTACTCGATCTGGCATTGGTCTGGAGAGGAAAATATGTCTGCACAAAATAGGGAATTCACCCATTGGTATTCTTCTCCATCATTCTGGAAAAGTTGAAGCACGGACTATTGACGAGGTTGTAAGGGTAGCAGTTGAAGAACCTCCAGGAGGCACCTAGCCGATAGGGGGTAGTATTCTTTCATCGTAGATCAAGATACATCCCGATGTCTATAACCGACATTGCAACTTTAGTGGGCCATCACTGGTTCTAGACAGACGTCTGATGTCTTCGACTACACTTGGAATTGATAACCCAGTTCTACAGATCCTCTGATAGTTCGGGCAGCAGGCTCGGTAAATCTCTCAGACTTAAATAATGGGTATCGATACGTACCTCACTCCAGATCACTCTTCAAGCTGTCTGGCTATTAGCTCATACGTTGTTAACCCCTATAATCAAAGGGAGGTGACTGAGAATTGGTCTTCACGTAATTGCGTAAAAGAAAATAGGGAGGTGTCTCCCTTGACAAGCCTTATTCCCATGGTCACACCTTCATACAGATTTCTGGTTCGCCTACTCTGCATATCAAAGCCAATAGTTTTTGACTCAGCCAAATTTGCCACTTGTTATCGACTCTGCCAAAATGTCCCTCGCCCGCCTCTAATGTCTGCAAAATTAAAATGACAAACAATGTACCTTCTGGCATAATATACATTTTCATTTTGCACAAACAGACACACACATTGGCCATATCACCAGAGGACAGGGTCTCTCCCCGCTGTTCTCTGCTAGCACATTGTATCCTAAATCTCTGTTGACAAACGGGGTCTCTATAGCCTTGTCCGCAAACATATTAGTCTACTGGCCGGGGATGGGGGACAGCATTATAAACTGTTCCCACCACCCTCACTATACACCACAGACGACTAACAGGACAACACAGATACCACCACATAGATATACTCTCCCTACCTATAAAAACACTCCTCTCTATGGGAGTACAACATTCTGTTTTAGAACATGACCGGGAGTGGGACTCAACTGTCTGGGTTGCAATATCTGCTCCAACGTCTTGTTACCATGTCAAGCAATCCTGCACGATCTACTGCAGGTAAAAATGAGTACACAGGTATGCAAACCTTGCTCATGAATTGTCTGAAGCAATGGGGTGTCTTAACTAACTGTTTCCCCAGGCTGTCGTACACACAAAATCAACCTCCCTCCCCGGCATATTCTATACACAGATAAAATAAGATTCACCCGCACAATATATATGCGTACAGGTTCTGAATCTTACAAATACCTATGTGGCATATAAATAGTTTACCAAAGTCCGGTAAAGATAGGCTCTTCCCTAGATGAGATTGAACCGAAAGTGAAGATAGATTGAACTCTGCAGAAACTATACAGAATTTACAGAGATATCAAAATCTTCAAAAGAAGAGGAATCAGTAATCATAGCATGATAAGAATTATAAGCAGAGGATTATGATACTGTGGTATAGACTTTGAAATTGAAAGCTCGAATCTCAGGCTGTCTCTCTTACAGAAGCAATGGTGCCGTAGCAAACTTCACCAAAATACATAAATGAATGTATTATATTTCTCATATCAAACAAATATTGTATTAATAGATATATATAATACTAAATATTATCATTCAAAAAACCATAATTCACTCACCATTGCAACATAGAGGCAAAAAATGGGCCTACACCCGCTCCCTGTATGACTACATTCTTCTCATTGGCTGACCAAGACTCAAGTGACTATGTCTGGTCCAGCCCGGGAGTTTTACCTACCTATTCTATTCTATTTCCAGCTACCGCCAAATTCCTCACCTTGTTCTGGAGTTACTGTAGGTGTGACCATATAAGGAATCGCCAATGGTCCACACGTCAAACTCCCGATTCCCCGAAACGTGGCTCTACTAGACTGTAAATTGACGAAACTGAAAACGCTATGTGACATTGATGTATCGGACTTGAGAGTTATTTTACAACTCTTGTCTATCACCAAACAACCAAACTGCTAGGTCCAAAAGAGGTTGCAATGTTGAAATAAGTAAAGGAGTTACTAAGCAAAGCAATTAGTGAGTTACTAAGTAAAGAAATAAGTGAGTTACTAAGTAAAGAAATAAGTGAGTTACTAAGCAAAGACATGAGTGAGTTACTAAGCAAAGAAATAAGGAGTTACTATGTTAAGAAATGAGTGAGTTACTAAGCAAAGAAATAAGGAGTTACTATGTTAAGAAATGAGTGAGTTACTAAGCAAAGAAATAAGGAGTTACTAAGCAAAGAAATAAATGAGTTATTAAGCAAAGAAATGAGTGAATTACTGAGCAAAGAAATGAAGAAGTTACTAAACAAAGAAATAAGAGTTAGTAAGCAAAGAAATAAATGAGTTATTAAGCAAAGAAATGAGTGAGTTACTAAGCAAATAAATAAGGAGTTACTACAAGACTAGAATTGATGATAACTTTCAAAAGGGGAACCATATCGAGAGAACACCTGTTTCCTTGCCTGAATTAACTTATCGGTTTGTGTTTCAGGGTGGCAACGATCATGAAATCTTTGAAGATCCTAGAACACAAGGGCACAAGGTCACCAGCCCTGACGACACAATCCAGCAGCTCCAGGAACTATTTTTCTCCTAATATCCGAGCACCTGTAGATACGTATTGTATGTCAGTTATAAGGCTCTATAGTATGTCAGTTGCAGGATTCATTATATGTCACTTTTAGGGATTTATTATGTTGTTTTCATGTGGGATAATTGTATGGCAATGTCAATTATGTATTATATGGCTGTATAATGTGGTGGTTTCCCGTTGACGACCACATCCACATCGCTGTGAACTATGTCCACAGCCATTTATAACCTTTTAAACTGGCAGGGTAAGTGTGGTACTCTTGCTAACAGCAAAGAACACCCCAGAAATGTCCACTTATCCCAGTGGGTACTCGGTCCCCAGGGCTGCGTTTGCCATTGCATAGTGTATTTCCTGTCCTCTACCATGAGGAGATGAAGTTAGAACTTTCCCTTCAACGAGTTTGGGGCTATGGGGGAATTTCTCAAACTCTCCAGTAAAAAGAGTAGTTAGTTTCCAATTCATATCTTATCATCTCATCTCATCTGGTTCCTCTTGTACCTTGTGGTTAGTTAGTTAGTTAGTCGTGGTTCCAATTTCACGGCAACGGGTCATCCTCATATTGCTCCGTTCCTGTGCCAGTGAATATCACAAAATGCTCCTCACTGCCCCATGTGAACAATAGAATAGACAGGAGTGTCGGCAAGCCAACAGCCCGCACAGGTACACTGTGCATAATGCCCCCGCCAGAATGCCAACACAAAAGTCCTCCATGAAAAATACAGTTCATCGTCGACGAAAACGACAGTCACCAGAAAGACTTCATTGACCAGGGTTTTATCCCATATGGCTCGATCTCTTTCTGCAGGGTGACCCACCGAAAGCGCCGCACAAAGCACAAACTCCATAGCTACAGCGATGACTCCCAGGAGTCTCCTGAAAAATGCACCCGTGAACCAAAAAGGCAAACCAGTCAATCCAGCAACAGCCGGCTGTCATCGTTCCGAACATTCAGTTCACGCGAAAAACAACCGCGGACAGATGCAAAAGCATTCCACGCGAAATTCACAGCTCACAGTGTCGCGCCACGCACGCACTCAGTAGCAGGGCGACGGAACCATGTGGTGTCAAGGCGAGGCATAAACAGCAGGAGAGTGCCCATTTATGGGCTTCATATATCGAGATTCCCATGGACTCTGTTAATCCCTCTGTCCATTGTTTACATGGTCTATCTCTTCGTCTGGTACCATTTGGTCTGTACATCATTGCTTGTTGTGGTATACTGTTAGTTGGGAGCCTACTCATATGGCCACACTATTTAACCTGTTGTTTTATGATAAAATCTAGTGCTGCTGTAACCCCCACATTAGTTCTGATTTCATCATTTCTGATTTTCTCTCTTCTTTATAGATTCATGTAATTCCCCTGAAACTAAGCTTTGAAACATCAAACCTTGATTACTGGATTGTTAGTTAGCTAATGGACAGATTAGACTCACTGCATATCAAACTAATCAGTCGACAAGTACTCAAGATCCTCTCCTCTATCTCCCTTAACATGTAGTGGCTGATGCAGCCAGTTCTATTTTTGGTGACTATGTGTCACAAGCATTGATTGGCTGGATTTCTAATTAGCTAGTGGACAGATCATCCTCACTGAACATCAAAGCAGAGTCCACAAGTTCTCGGAACACCTCTGTATTTCCCTCTGTGTGTAGCTGTTGAGATAATAGTTCTCTGCTGGTGACTACGTGTCACAAACAATGATTGACTGGATGTCTAGTTAGCTGGTGGACAGATCACTGAACATTGAAGCAGACAGTCCACAAGTGCTCGGAACACCTCCTCTGTATTTCCCTCTGTGTAGCTGTTGAGACACCAGTTCTGTGTTTGGTGACTACATGTCACAAACAATGATTAATTGTTTTCCATCTCACCTAATATTGATTGATTGATTGATTTTGTATCATCAAACATTGATTAATCTTCCATGTCATCAAACATTGATTGATGATTTTCCATGTTACATACGCTCAGCCTTCTTAATAAAACTAAAATTGTTCATGTCGGCTGATAAAATCAATATATATTCTTGAAACTGATGTTATATTTAAATTGCATTGTAGAATATGTTGTGAACTTTGAAAATAATGAATCTTTGTTACAAAATGAATATACATACATTATCAAAATTGTTTGTGTAATATTTTGTAAACTTTAGAATTGTTGAAGGTTCCTTTGTTGATGGGTTGGTTTATTACGAATCCTCTGAAGTCTGATTATTAAGTCTGATGCCTGGGTGTCCAGGTCTTCTGAGCCTTGACAGGGCTTGTATGTGTTGGAGTGAGGCTAGTGTAGACACTCTTCTCCTGAGATGATTTGAGTTGAGCTAACAACCGATATCACTGCACTCAGGACATTCCCACATGTGCTCAGTCCCCTCGTTCAACAGCCGGCGAAGAGTCATACTGCTAATTGTTCCAATTGCCATCTGATGGAAAGTTCTGGTCTTCTCTCTGTTTTGAGAATCGTTCAGAAACCCGCCAAACCCCCGCCATACATTCTCTCCACATACAGGTTCTCAGCTTGTTCTCTAACTTTCTCCGCCTGGTCCCACAGGCAAGCGCCAACCTCTCCTTTGTCCTAGGTAATCTACCATCAAAAGGTACATTCCCTGCCAGCCTATCAGCCTGTCCATTTCCCCGCATGACGAGGGCACAAAATTAATTAAATTCTCACAATCTGTGACCTCTGAGCGAGGCAAGCCCTTCTGCCGAAAACATTCCTTTATCCACCTTACTAAGCATACTCCGTAATGAATACAATGTGTGTTGCAGTGGACTCCTCCAATCATCGCAAGGCTGCTTTTACTGCCTCCACCTCCACTCTCTTGCTGGAGGCACTCTTCTCCTGAGCCAGTACCAAAGTGTCTTCTCTACATAGAATGTTGCAGGCACTCCTTCCCCACTCCAAGCTGGAATGTGCAAGAGTACTGGAACTTCACATCTGTTGAAAGGCAAGTCTCTTTGGCAAAGTGGTTATGCAACCTGCCTTGCGCTCCAAAGGTTGTGGGTTCAATTCCAAGCTACATCGTTTGGTTCTCGAGCGCAGTTTTCTCAGAGACTCCTGGAGCTATGGAGTCCGTGTTTTCGAAGGGTCCTCCCCCCCCCTCCCCTTGCGGAAGAGGCAAGCCATTCTCTTGCCTTTTAAACCCTGTTGTCCTGTGGAGGAATGACATCTCAGGATGTTACTAGGTCATGGTTCAGCACAGCACACAGCACAGGCTGGAATAGATCTGGTTTGGTTATGTTCCTTCTCAGGTTGTAGGTATTTCTATCATCATCATAACTCCATTCCAATATCCAGAGGGACACCCAAATGAGTATAAATTACTTTATATATGGTGTTTGTTTATCGTGCTCATAAACTTGTGAAGTTCTGAAGGATCTTTTCTTACAGATGAATTTCAATTCTGTTTCATATTTTGTTCGCAGGAATAATTTGCACTCAGAGTACAAACTAGGCAACATAAAATTGGAACTTATAGTTACAGTACCTGGATTTCAATTCACAGCTTTCCATTCTCAAATTTATCTCTATTTCTTTCATCTACTTCTAGAGTGCCAATTAGTACCTGCGATTTTGGTTTATGTGCTATTTCAATGGCCTTAGGGGTGTTCCAACGATTGATATTCTTCATATTTTGTTTAAATGATATTTTTTTCGTATTTGTTAAATGATATGCCATCAACTGGTGAAAGATCTTTGTTTGGGATTGACCCCATTATCAACTACAAGCAACATGTGGCAGTGTGAATTTGCTAGGTACTGTATTGTTTATATTGGGAACAAAATACATGAACACACACACACACACACGTACATTGTAAGAAAGTACAGGCCTCTTTTACATGCTGTAAAGCTTATTGGGTATGGGCTCGCTCAGCTCAGTATTACAGAAACAAAATAAATATTCAACCTCGTTCAACCTGCTTCTGCAACCATTGGTTGTAATTGAGACTGTTTTCTTGTGAGTTTTTACATTCTTCCTTTCTTTGTTCTCTTTTGAGTTACTCCTAAACAGGACTGGGTTCCCACTGAAATGTTCATTATTGCTTTGAATTGGTCCCAGTTGTTCCATTTGCTTATTCTAGAAGGGACTGGTCTTGAATACTTTATTCCTCAGAACATTGCAAATGAAAAGAAAGTTGATGAAAGCAAATAACAAAAGTTAAGTGAATATTTTGCCCAAATTAAAAGACATAACACTCTTATAAATATCATACTGTGAGAGTATGTTGAAGGCAAACAAAGCAAGAGGTAGACAAAGATACAAAGTGGGACAAATAAACATCAACAGATGGGTGAACAGCAATTTTGACAGAATGTACAGTTAGGGTGAGAGACAGACAGCTGTGGAGATCCATTGCAGGCCAACTTCATTGATGGAAATTGCCACATATCAGTCACTGACACTACACCAGACAGAGAAAGACTGAAGGGATTTTTCCTAAAATATGCACTGAATGGTACAATTGTTTCAGTGCGTAGGGAAACTAAGGCGATGCGTCAGACGTCAACAAACAACATTACGCTGTGATACCGTCTTGGGAATAGGACGTGTGTGTGTGTATTCGGTGGAGTCAAAGTCTGGATATTCCTATACAAGTCTAGCTGATATTCAAGTGGACGACAGGATGTGATCATTTGCTGGGATCAAACAACCGTGGGAACCTAAGAGCGAAGATTGAATAGACCTAAAATTAACGACACAGATCGAAAGAACAGAGAAATGGAAAAACCAGGATGGGCGCTGAGGTGAAGGTTGGAGGACCTTGAGCATGACAATTCGAGCTGCTCCTAGCAGGTGCCGGTCTGCGTAGGGATAACCTATAGAGACAAGGAATTTGTTATGCACTCTTGTTGACACACCCAAATACAACAGGTGCTGTACTAACATGTCGTCAGAGCCGAATCTGTGATTTCATTACCAAGCTACTTTTGACGTTGAGCTTTTTGTGAGCCAAACTACAATCTGACCTCGGGTGGATGTCAATGATAAAGAGGGATCTTACTCCAAGGCAGAGATGGCACCTGGTTGAGACCTCAGAAGGACTGATCTTTAACTCACTTAGGTAGCTCAGCATGGCCGAATGGATAAGAACGTGTGTTCTTAAACATACGGCGTACTGTTGTCGAGGTAAGGGGTTCAACCCTCCTACATCGGACAGTTGGACTAAAATGTTGACCTGTCGTCCTTGACTTGGGGACGTAAATTACAAGTGCCTCTGAAGTCGAAGTAGGTTCGCCTGATGACGAGGGACATCGTTAAAAGGGAAAGCTAATCCACACGGAAAATTCTGTCCAACATGGTTAGTAGCTGTGAAAGGGGGGTTCTGGACCCAGGCCAGGGGGTACTCTGAACGTTGCGGTTTAGGGTAGCACCAAAGCACACAAACACACACACCCCCAGCACACATTGTCCTGGAGTTCTGGACCCAGGCCACGGGGTACCATGAACCCCAATAAGAAAGAGACAAACAGCTTTCTTTGGTCATGTCATGAGAAGAGAGGCATTGGAGAAAATCATGACAACTGAAAAGATTCAGGAGAAGAGAGGCAGAGGTAGGCAAGAGAAATGATGCTGGATGGATTGAGAAGGTGGCATGGAGGAATATCATCAGCAGAGATGATCCAAAAAAACCAAGGACCAAGATCTGTGGAGAGCCGTGAACGCCTACGCCAGCTGGCACTTGATGATGATGTACATTGGGCTCCCGGATCAACTCGACTAAAATGGATACCAGGAAATGTCTTTGGAAGTGAAGTGGTCAGCAAGATAACATATTCCACACCAGCTCTGGCCTGCCGATTGGTCAATAAAAATATGGGCCTAGCTATGAGGACTAAGTAATTTTATTTTTTGGCATTCGTTCACTTTGAACTCAAGCGTGGTCCATACACTACTTCTAGCCAAGTAACTGTGAAAGGACCAGGACAGGGGGTACCCTGAACATTGAGGTTCAGGGTTGTATGTAATTTTCTAGTTTCATTAGCCTCTTTCAGGATTTTGGCAGTCCAAGGAATTCGTAAATTTCATCTCAGGAACCACATCTCTGTTGCTTCCAAGTCATGAAGTCTTGGGAAGATAATGTGGTGGTTACCCCTTGCCTTCCACATCTATATGGGGGTCTGTTACCTCAGCCTTTGACAGCCATTTCTGACTTTGAAGACAAGTGGGTGCCCTGTTCTGCTCAGCTGCTGGTGTACATATCAAAAATAATATATGAATTTTTTATATGCTCACTTACAATTATGTTTTTTGGAGAATTGTCATTTAAATACTTAACTTCTGCAGCATGTCAACCATTTTACCATTGCAATTGTTGATGTTCTTTTCCATTTGTTGATTTATTCTTGAAGCCGATAATTGATGGGGGGCCATATACAGGAAATAAAATATATTAACTTGCTTCTGTTTGGTATTATTTTATTTAAAAATTTGTTCTGTATTTCAAGTTGTAATTGTTACAAGTTCATAAATAAACACATGTATTGTTAGGCACTCAAAGAAGTAGAGAATTAGAGGCACGCTAGACAACATAGAAATTAAAAACTAGTAACCAATCAGGATTGGAACCTGTCATCTCCAAATTGTGACAAAGCCTCACTACAGGAATACGTGTACTTTGCATGACCAACTAGACACACCCTTCATTACGTCTGTGAGCGCCTAACAAATCATGTGTGTTTGTTTATCAACTGTCTTAGTGGCCTCAAACAGCTCCCCAATTCATTTTTGTTTATAAGGTGCTATGAAATGTTAAGTTGAATGATGTCACTGCACATTTGGCATTTCCATGTATTCATAACAATGTTTTTGCATAGTAAATCAGTTATCAGTTGGGGTATCTTCATTGCACTCCGGACATGTCCATAGGTGCTCAGATCCTCCCCCCAGCATATACATCAGCGTCCGGTGGCTAATAGTGCCAGTTCTGTGTTGGTTGACGAGGCGCCTTGTTTTCCCAAGTAACTGCCATCACCTCCATCGTCATGCTGCTCATGGTCATAGAGTGGGCACCACTGGATTCTTGAACGGTTCGGCCCGCTGAACGGGCTGTAAATGCCCACGCACTTCTCTGCTGCTTTACAACAGATTAATCTGTATAGATGAACACTTCGGGGCTATCTGAGTGTTCATAGATGAGCGCGTTAACCTCTGCATTGACAGCGGCAGGGTTCTTTCTGCTCTCTGCACCGTCTGTTGAGTGTGATATGCAGGAGAAAGTGCACTTAAAAGCTGGAGGCACGGCACCCATTCCTTGCCGGGGTTGATACTGGTAAGACTGCAGACCTGTTTGATGACATCTTCCGCCCGACCCATCCATGATTTGCCCCTCTTTAGTCTGTCACCCTTTTCTCTGAATATAGCGTCATGCAGAGGGTGCTGCTCATCTGCACTTATTTTTAAGTATGCACGAGCTCTCCAGATCTTGATCCTGTGTTCCATTGTCGGGAAGTCAAGGAAGTATCTCATTGCTACACAGCTGGTGTCTCTCGTGCAGCCCAAATTGATGCGCATGGCTTCGTTTTGTACCTTTTCAGTCTTCCAATCTGTGTAGGGCTGACAGTGAGGATGGCCAGGGCATACTCGATGCATGAAAGCACCAGTCCTTGGAACAGAAGTTGCATAGTAAATTTGAATAATGAAGACACACACACAACAAATTGCACGATTGCCTGGCATATTTTGCTGCATCGTGTCAGTACATACTGCAGAAGTCACACAGCATAAAGTAATTAGATAAATCCTTCAAGCTGAAATATACAGCACACATATTCACAGTAATTTGAATTGTCTACCACAGTAATGTTAAACTGACTATCATGTCTTTCTGTTTGCACAAAACTGGCTTTTGTAGATTAATGGCAATTGCTTCTGTCAGCTTAACATGCAGCCATCTTGTGTGTTATGTTCCATGCTTGCTCAGTCTACAGATACAGCTGCCATTCTACCATGTAGTAGATGTCAATTGGGGGTTTGGGGCCAAAAGGGTCGGGGCACCACAGGAGCGCCAAAAGAAAGCCCCCCCCA